>CP125976.1:46292598-46600541 GCA_030063025.1 Avena longiglumis | reverse complement strand
GCGCAAAGAAAGTAGAGGCGCTCTAACTTTGTTTCTGCGGCAGGTGCAAATGATGTGATATGGCCATGATTGTGATTATATTTGATGTATGCAATGTTCCTTATTGTAAGTTGGCAATCGGCCGGAGCCATATGGTTGTCTTTAATTTATGTTAAGACCCGTGTCTATTCAAAGTAGTTGTAATAGTTGAAGCCGTGGACTACAACCATGGAGAAGCCGTCATTGACCTTGATGCAATGCATTGATGATGGAGATCATGTTCGTGCTTGAAGATGGAGATCTAAGCACAAAGAAGAAAGTCCATATCATATCACATATTATTAAATTGCATGTGATGTTAATCCTTTTATGCATCGTGTATTGCTTAGTAGGCAACGGTAGCATTATAAGATGATCCTCATGCACATGAATTTCAAATCATAAAGTGTTCACCTTAGTTAGCATTGCTAAAGCTTGTTGTTTCGGCACCACGTGATGATCGGGTGTGTTAGATTACTGCAAGTGTATACAACGTGAGCAAGCTTTGATTTGCTCATGCGAAACTAAGGTTTGATCTTGACGAGCCTAGCATGCATGCATGGTCTGGAACACGGATTACCGAAAAGGTAAAGCATGAATCATATAGTAGATATGATGAACATGACGATTGTTCGCCATTGAAACTATATCAACTCTGATGATCGGTGTTGATGTAGTGGATTTGGTTCGTGTGATCACTAAAACAATGTGAGGGATGTTGTTTTGAGTGGGGAGTTCACCTAGTTTAATTTCATTAATTAATTTGAACTCAATTTGTCATAAACTTAGTCTAAACTATTGCAAATATGTTTTAGATCAATGGCAGCCCTACCATCAATTTTAATGCTCCTAGAGAAAGAAAAGTTGAAAACAATGGAAGCAACTTCATGGATTGGTTCCGCAATTTGAGGATTGTCCTCACAAATGGTAATTTGACCTATGTGCCGGATGCACTGGGTGACCCACTGCACCGATGCCCCGATGAAGTAAAGAATGTTTACCTCGCCTAAGAATCAAGACTCCATAGTTCAAGGTGCTATCTTGTATGGTTTGGAATCGGAGCTTTAAAAGGTTTGAGAATTGACTCCATATGATATTGTCGAGGATCTCAAATTGATTTTGAGACTCATGCGCAATTGAAAGCTATGAGGCTTCAAAAGTTCTTTAATCGCAAGATGGAAGAAGGCGTCTGGCCAAGGAGCATATGCTTAAGATGTCTCAGGCACGCAAACAAACTTCAAAGCTTGGGTATAGTGATTCCTAATGCTTTGGGATTTACCGTGTCCTCCAATCACTCCCACCAAGTTACAAGAACTTTGTGATGAACTACAACATGCGTAATATGAACAAGACGCTGCCGTAACTCTTTGCCATGTTGAAATCTGCAGAAGTGGAGATCAAGAAAGAGCACCAAGTGTTGTTGGTCAATAAGACCACCAAATTCAAGAAAGGCAAGTCTACAAAAAGGGACACTTCAAGAAGGGTGGTAAGAAAGTTACCACGCGAAGAAGACCAAGGCAGGACCCAAGCCTCGACACCGAGTGCTTTTACCGCAAGGAGAAGGTCACCGGAAGCGGAATTGCCCAAAGTACTTGGGGATCTGAAGAACGGCAACATCAAGAAGAAAGGTATATCCGATATACATGTTATTGATGTGTATCTCACTAGTACCGTAGTAGTGCCCGGTATTTGATAATCGTTCTTGCTCATATTTGTAACTCAAACAGTGCCGCAGAATAAACGGAAGCTAGCGAAGAACGAGGTGACGGCGCGCTGGGAAACGGATCAAAGGTTGATGTGATCGCGACGGCACGCTACCCTTCATCTACCATCGGGATTAGTTTTATACTTAAATAATTGTTATTTAGTGCCTGTGTTGAGCATGAACATTATATCGGATCTTGTTTATTTAGACGGTTACTTGTTTAAGTCCGAGAATAATGGTTGTTCGATTTATATGAGTAATATGTTTTATGCACATGCACCTTTGATAGATGGTCTATTCTTATTGAATCTCGATAGTGGAAATACACATATCAACAACATTGAGGCTAAACGCTTGAAATCAAGCGATAATTCGACCTATATGTGGTAATCGCTGCCTTGGTCACATTGGAGTGAAGCGTATGAAGAAACTCCATTCCGATGGACTTCTTGAATCACTTGATTTTGAATCACTTGAAAGATGCGAAGCATGTCCGATGGGAAAAATGACTAAGACTCCATTTTCAGGTATGATGGAGCGAGCTACGACTTATTGGAAATCATACATACCGATGTGTGTGGTCCAATGAGTGTAGCATCGCGGTGGTTATCAAGTATGTTCTTACCTTCACGATGACTTGAGTAGATATGGGTATATCTATTTCATGAAACATAAGTCCAAACTTTCAGAAGTTTAAGGAGTTTCAAAGTGAGGTAGAGAATCAACGAACAAGAAGATTAAATTTCATGCTCGATCGTGGAGGTGAATATCTAAGTTACGAGTTTGGCGAGCATTTGAAGAAATGCGGAATACTTTCACAGCTTGACACCGGGAACACCACAACAGAATGGTGTGTCCGAACGTCGAATCGAACTCTTAGATATGGTTCGCTCTATGATGTCACTTATGATTTACCGCTATCATTTTGGGGTTATGCATTAGAAACGGAGATTCACTTTAAATAGGGCACGCCTAAACCTGAAACGACACCGTATGAATTATGGTTTGGGAAGAAACCTAGATTGTCGCTCCTTAAAGTTTGGGGATGCGAAGCCTATGTAAAGAAGTTACAGCGACAAGCTTGAACCCAAAGCGAAAAAAATGCGCCTTCATAGGATACCAAGGAAACTATTGGGTATACCTTCTATCATAGATCCAAGGCAAAATCTTCGTTAAGAATGGATCCTTTCTAGAGAAGGAATTTCTCAAAAGAAGTGACTGAAGGAAAGTAGAACTCGACGAGGTTGTCGAACCTTCTCTCGAAATTGCAGTAGCGCAGACCGAAGAAGTTCCCGTGGTGCCCGCACCAATAAGAGAGGAAGCTAATGATGGTGATCATGAAACTTGGCTGAAGTTGCTACAGAGCTGAGGTCAACGAGAACTCGTACCCGCATTGGTATGATCCGTTATGAGTGTCATGTTGGTGACAACACCGATGACCCCAGACATATGAGGAAGCGATGATGAGCCCAGATTCCAATAATGGCAAGAAGCCATGAACCGAGATTGGATCCATGTACGAAACCAAGTATGGACTTTGGTGGACTTACCGGATGGCCGAAGGTCGTCGAGAACAAATGGATTTTCAAGAAGAAAACAGATGCCGATGGTAATGTTATCGTTTATAAAGCTCGACTTGTCGCAAAAGGGTTTCGACAAATTCAAGGAGTTGACGATGAGACTTTCTCACCAAGAGTAAGCTAAAGTCTGTGGAGGATTATGTTAGCAATCACGCATATTATGATTATGAGATATGGCGATGGATGTCAAAACAAAGATTCTCAATGGAGATATTGATGAAGAGTTGTATATGATGCAACCCAAAGGTTTTGTCGATCCTAAAGATGCTAACAAGGTATGCAAACTTCAACGGTCCATCTATGGATTGAAGCAAGCATCCCGGTTGGAATCAACGCTTTGATAAGGTGATCAAAAGTTTTGGTTTTATACAAACTTATGGAGAAGCTTGTATTTACAAGAAAGTGAGTGGAGCTCAGAGCATTCTTAATACTATATGTGGATGACATATTGTTGATTGGGAATGATGTAGACCTTCTTAATAGTGTCAAGGAATATTTGAATAATAGTTTTCAATGAAGGATCTTGGCTAAGTACTACATATTAGGCATAAAGATTTATAGAGATAGATCAAACGCCAAATATCATTGTCACAGAGTACATATTTGGACAAAGTTCTAAAGAGGTTTGAATGGAAGAAAGCAAGAAAGGGTTCTTGCCCATGTTGCTCAATACGACCTTGAGTAAAACTCAAAGTCCGACATCGCAGTAAGATAGAGAAAGGATGAGTAAGACTCTCATGCCTCACCATAGGATCTCTAATGTATGCCATGCTATGTACTAGACCCGACATTGCATATGATGTTAGTTTAACTAGCAGATATCAAAGTGATCCAGAGTGGATCATTGGACAATGTCAAAAACATCCTTAAGTACTTGAGAAGAACTAAGGATATGGTTCTTTCTTATGGAGGTGATGAACAACTGCTGTTAATGGTTACACCGATGTTAGTTGGAACACCGATCCGATGATTCTAAATCACAACTGGATAATGATTTATTTTGAATGGTGCAAAGAGCTTAATGGAGGAGTGCAAAGCAAAGCGTTGTGGCGAGATCTTCAACCGAATCGAATACATGGTCGCCGGAGGCTTCACAAGAAGCGATATGGATGAAAGAGTTCATTACAGCTGGGTGTGGTTCCTAGTGCTACCGGACCCAATGTTCATCTCATCGTGATAACATGGGCGCCATAGCCAATGCGCAAGAACCAAGGTCACACAAGAAGTCAAGCACATCAAGTCGCGCTTTTCACGCTATTCGAGAACATATCCAGATGGGGATATAAAGATTTGCAAAGTACACACGTATCCGAATGTATGATCCGCTGACTAAACCTCTCCGAGGGCAAACATGACCAACACCAAACCGCCATGGGTGTTCGTATATTACCATGTAATCTAGATTAGATGACTCTAGTGCAAGTGGGAGATCATGGAGATATGCCCTAGAGGCAATAATAAATGTAGTTATTATTATATCTTTGTGTTTATGATAAATGTTTACATTCATGCTATAATAGTATTAACAAGGAAACATTGATACTTGTGTGATTTGTAAACTTAATTTGAAGTCCCTAGTATAGCCTCTATACTTCACTAGCTTGTTGGTTGATTAATGATTGTGGTTTCTATCATGAACATTGAGATGTTATCAACAAGATCATATCGTTAGGAGAATGATATGGTGGACATACTCCTATAGATAAGCGTAGCATAAAGATCAAGTCATTTCAATAGTTCAATTGCTATATGCTTTCTGATACATAGTAACCCAATTCCTTCGACCATGAGATCATGCATATCACCTTTACCGGATGGATGCTTTGATGAAATCAAACACCACACCGTAACTGGGTGGCTATAAAGGTGGCATTGAGTGTTCGGAAAGTATTGGTTGAAACACATGGATCAAGAGTGGGATTTGTCCATCCATATGACGGATAGATATACCGGCCTCTCGTGAAATGTCATCCAATTAGCTTGCAAGCATGTGACCTGCTCACAAGGGATCACATATCACGGAACGAGAAAAGAGTACTTATCGTAACGAGGTTGAACTAGGTATGCAGAGATACCGACGATCATAACCTCTGATAAGTAAACTATCGTGAGACAAAGGGAAATTGGTATCGATGTAAGTGGTTCATTCGATCGCAGTAATCGAGAAATATGGGAGCCATATGAATTTCCAGATTCCTCTATTGGTTATTGTTCGGAGAAGTGTCTCGATCATGTCCGCATAATTCACGAACCGTAGGGAGACACACTTAAGGATTCGACGTTGTTTGAGTAGTTATGGTATTATGAGAAAGAGACCAATGTTGTTCGAGTCTCGATGGGATCCGGATATCACGAGGTGATCCGGAATGGTCCGAGAATAAGATTCATATAAGGAAAGTCCTGCTTGAGTTCGGGAATGATTCCTGATTTCACCTGGAATGTTCTAGAAGGTTCCGAATGTCCACACCGGGGAAGGGTACATGAATGTGTCATTACATATTGGAATGATTGCATCATGTACTAAGTGTTCTTGCTGTTCCAAATAAAGGATTAAATTGAATCCTAAAATGTGAAAAGTCAAATGGCAGCTTGAAAGTCAAACTACAAACAGAAACCTGTGGAAACAAGCAAGAGGAGGCAACCGACTTGGGGAGGAGTCCTCCTCTCCAAGTGGCCTGCCACCCATACCGACTTGGGAGGGACTCCTCCCTTGGCGCCCTCCACCTATAAAAGGAGGGAGGCCTCCTCCTCTAGACACACAAGTTCCTATCCTCTAATCTCCCAGCTTAGAGCCGCTTTGGTTTAGAGCTTCTAATTGCACTAGCCTTGGTTTAGAGCCTTCTAATTGGTGTGTCTAATCCCTAGACCACTAATAGCTCTCTCATACTCCACCATACCGCCTCCTGCTTAAGGCGAAGCTCATGGGATCTCCTCTACTCCTGTACCACAGTCACCGGAATCGCGAGGAGAGTGCTACAACCTCCGCCGCCTTTGGAACAAGGAGAGGAAGGTCTTGGTCGAGTACCAAACGCAGTGCGATCGGGAAGCGCTGAACGCAGCACCGAAGGATCGCTCTACACGATCTTGAGATCGGAAGAGCACGACATCACCCACGAGAACCGCCTCGTTAAACACTTTGGAATCTTCGAGGGTGTTATTCCATAGACTGTTGCTACAATCTAGTAGATAGATCTTGGCTTGTTTGTTTGTATGCGATAGAAAATTTTGTTTTCCATGCTAGAAACCCTCACAAATATGTCATCCACATATAGTACTAAAAATGTCACAGAGCTCCCACTCACTTTCTTGTAGATACAAGCTTCATAGCAATTTGGAACAAATCCAAAACTCTTGATCACATGATCAAAACGAAGGTTCCAACTCCGAGATGCTTGCTTCGGTCCATAAATGGAATCTTGAAGTTTGCACACCTTTTAGCATCCTTAGGATCCTAAAACCTTCGGTGCATCATATACAACTCTTCATCAATGTTGCCATTGAGGAAAGGTCTTGACATCCATCCGCCATATATTTCATAATCATGAAATGCGTGAATTGCTAATAAAATCAATGGACTTAAACATCGCTATGGAGATAAAGTCTCATCAGTCAACACCTTGAACTTGTCGAAACCCTTTTTGCAACAAGCAGAGCTTTATAGATAAACATTACCATCCGTCCGCTTTCTTCTTGAAAATCCATTTGCACTCAACGGCCTTACTGGGCCGCTAGGAGGGTCCACCAAAGTCCATACTTGGTTTCGCTCATGGATCCCAATTCGATTTCATGGCCTCTAGCCATTTCTCGAGTCTGGGCTCATCATTGCTTCCTCATAATTGCAGGTTCACCGTTGTTGTCTAACAACAAGACGGTTAAGACAAAGCCAAGTACCATGTGAGAGTGGCACGTGACCTTGGTTTCGACAAGTCGTGAGTAGCATCATTCAAGTTTCATGATCCTTGTCATTAGCTTCCTCTCTTGTTGGTGCAGCAGGACCCAGCGGAACAATTTCGTGATGCGATACTCCAACCTCGAGAGAAGGTTAAATAACCTCGTGTAGCTCTACCTTCCTCCCACTCACCTATTTCGAGAGAAACTCCTTCTCAAGAAAGGATGCATTCTTTACAACACTTTCCTTCGGATCTGGTAGAAGGTATACCCAATCGCTTCCTTAGGGTATCCTATAAAGACGCATTTCTCCGCTTTGGGTTCGAGCTTGTCCGGCATCAACTTCTTGACGTAAGCTTCGTATCCCCAAACTTTAAAAAAGCATAAACTTAGGTTTAGCACCAAACCATAGTTCATACGGTGTCGTCTCAACGGATTTAGATGGTTCCTATTTAAAGTGAATGCAATGCAGTTTCTAATGCATAACCCCAAAATGATAACGGCAACTGTAAGACATCATTGATCGCACCATATCTAATAGAGTTCGATTCGCGTTCGACACACCATTGCGCTACAGTCGTTCGATGGCGTGAGTTGGTAAATGATTCTCGCTTGCTTTAAGATGCGTGAGAAAATCATAACTCAAATATTCACCCACGATCGGATCGTGAAATTTAATTTTCACCGATCGATGGTTTTCCACTTCGCTCGAAATTCTTTGAACTTTAAACGCTTCAGATTTATGTTTCATTAATAGATATACCCATATCTACTTAAGTCATCGTAAGAAATTGAGAAAATAGCGATATCCACCGTGGCCACGAAACACTCATTGGTCATACACATGGTATGTATGATTTCTAATAAGTCCGCTGCTCGCCCATTATTCCGAGAACGGGTTTGATCATCTTGCCCATGAGGCACGGCCGCACGTGTCAAATGATTCAAAATCAAGAGACTCCAAAAGTCCATCGAATGGAGTTTCTTCATCGCTTTTACACCAATATGACCTGACGTCGATTGCCACAAATAAGTTGGATTATCACTATCTAATTTGCATATCTTAGCCTCAATGTTATGGATGTGCATTTCATTGCTTAGATTCGTAAGAAATAAACCATTCCAGCAGTATGCATGACCATAAAAGATGTTATTCATATAAATAGAACAACCATTATACTTTGATTTAAATGAATAACTTTTGCAATAAACACGATCAGATATAATTTCCATGCTCAACGGTGCACATAATAACACTTATTAAGGTTTAAAACTAATCCGAAGGTAAAACTAAGAGAGCGCGTCGACGGCCATCACATCAACTTTTTGATCCATTGCCAACGCCAAGATCGTCACTCATCCCTTGCTAGTCGCCGCTCATTCCGTAGCTCTTGTTTGAGTTACAAATATTAGCAACTAAACCAGATTATATACCTGCACTAGAACAAGCGCTAGTAAGGTAAACATCAATAACATGTATATCAAATATACCTTTAATGGTGCCTTTCTTGTCTGCTAAGTACTTGGACATTTGAGCTTCCATGGACCCTTTGTCCTGCAATAGAAGCACTCAAAGGTCCCGGCTTAGGTCCCACTTGAGCTTCTTCTCTAGGGGAACGCGCTTGTGCCGCTTTCTTGAAGGATTTCTTTGCACCCTTAGCTTTCTTAAAGATAGTGGTCTTGTTGACCATCAACACATGATTATCTTTCTTGATATCCACCTCCACGCTTTCAGCGTAAGAGCTCGAAGGATCGATCAGTGGAACCAACTTGATTAGTAACTACAAAAGCTTTGTACCTAGGAGGGAGTGATTACGAATCACAATCTTGAGCTCTTCTCGAATCTTGATCCAGTTTCTCAAGGCGTTGAGTGTAGCCCGACATCTTAATGGCGTGCAATAACGGAACTCCCTTCCTCCATCTTGCGATTAAAGAATTTTCAGAGATCTCATATCTCTTAGAGCGGGCTGTATGAAACATGGTTTTAGTTCTCGTATCTCGCGAGGGCCGTCAACTCCTCAAACGATTTTGAAGTTCGGTTCCATAGCAAACAACATGGTACTTCTTAATCACCCATAATCATCTTGCATGATGATAAACAGCCTTTTCATCGGTAGGCGCAGATCAAGCAAGAGGAAGGCCACCTAGCTTTCTCAGTACATAGGCTTTTTGTCCGCCAACAGAATGATTCTTTTAACGGAACTATGGTGGTTAGAACATTGTTCTTAAGCTTTTCTTTCAAAAAACGTTGAAGTTGAAGTTGACTTAGCCATTTGATCTACAAAATTTTCAAATACAATTTAGACTATGTTCATGATAACTAGTTCAACTTAATCAAATTACTAGATGAACTCCCACCAAATGCAACATCCACAAGTTGTTTAGTGAACAGATCCAAATTCACCACACCTAATCTGATCTTCACGAGAAGAGATGTGGTTTCAATGGTGGACAACAGTGTCGATCATATCATTCATATGACTCATGTTTAACTTTTCTACCGTGTGTTCCGAGGCCATGTCTGTACATGCTAGGATCACAAGTCAAACCCAAGTATTTCGCAAAGTGTAAAAAGGCTTTACCCGTTGTATGTGAACGTGGATTTTATAGCACCATCATCACGAGGTGCTGAAAAGCATTTAACTTTCGCAATTGCATACATCGGGACAACACAATTTTATCTTGATCGTTAAGTGAGGAATCATCTTATAATGCTACCGTCGCGATCTAAGCATAATAAGATACATAAAAGGATAAACATCACATGCATATAATTTTATGTGACATGGTATAGCCAATCTCCGCGCAATTATCTCCATCTTGTGCGCGCCAGCATGATCTTCATCACTCCACCATGATTGCCTCCACTGTAGGGTTTCGTAGCATGGAAAACAAAAAAATTCTACCGCATACAAACAAACAAGCCAAGATCTATCTACTAGATTGTAGCAATGAGTCGATGGAATAACTCACCCTTGAAGATTCCAAAGTGTTTAACGAGAGCGGATTCTCGTGGGTGATATAGTCGTACTCTTCCCGATCTCAAGATCGCAGAGCAATCCTTCCCACCACGCTCCAGCAATGGCCCTGCAATGGGTCACATCGCCTCGGTACTGACAAGACCTTCCTCTCCTTGTTCCAAAGAAAGCCGAGGTTGTAGCACTCTCATCGCGATTCCGGCAAAGACAAAGGCATGGTACCTAAGTAGAGGGAGATCTCAGGCTTTTAAGCCGGAGCGAGTATGGTGGAGTATGAGAGAGTCCCTCGACGATCTAGGATTTAGACATGCCGAGGAGGAAGCTTGGCCGGCGGCTAGGGTTGCTAGATGGCGGCGGCGGCTTGACCTAGGGCGGCGGCGGCAGCAGCAGGTGGCGGCGGCGGCGGCTTAGGGTTTGGAGGCGGGGATCTTGTGTGTCTAGGAGGGGAGCCCTGCCCCTCCTTATATAGGTGGAGGGGCCGGCCGGCCAAGGGGAGGGGAGTCCCTCCCTAACTCGGCTTGGAGGTGGGCCGGCGGTGGTGGAGGGACTCCTCCCCAATTCGGTTTCCTCCTCTTTCTCCACTTTCCAAAAATAGTCGTTTGACTTTCAAACTAGGCGTTTGACTTTTCAAACTAGGATTTGATTAATCCCTCTATTTTGTTCAGCGATGACACCGAGTACATAATGCAATCATACCAACTTGATATAACACATTCATGTACCCTTCCTCCGAGTGCGGACATTCCGAACCTTTCTAGAACATTCCCGATGAAAACAATCTAACTATTCTCCAACTCAAACGGACATTCCTTATATGAATCTTATTCTCCCACCATTCCGGATCTCCTCGTGATATCCCGAATCCCATTCAAGACTCGAACAACATTCTATCTTTCTCATCATTCCATAACTACTCAAACAACGTCGAATCCTTAAGTGTGTCTCCTACGGTCAAGTGAATTATGCGACATGATCGAGACACTTCTCCTAACAATAACCAATAGAGGAATCTGAAATTCATATGGTTCTACATATTTCTACGATTACTTTATGCATCGAATGAACCACTTTATTACTTATATCAATTTCCTTTGTCTCACGATAGTTTACTTATCCGAGGTTATGATCGCCAGATCTCCGCATACCCAGTTCAACCTCAAGTTCGATAAGTACTCTTTTCTCGTTCCCGTGATATGTGATCCCTTGTGAGCCAGTCACATGCTTGCAAGCTAATTGGATGACATTTCACCGAGAGGGCCCAGAGTATATCTATCCGTCATATGGATGGACAAATCCCACTCTTGATCCATGTGTCTCAACCAATACTTTCCGAACACTCAATGCCACCTTTATAGCCACCCAATTATGGTGTGGTGTTTGATGTCATCAAAGAATCCATCCGGTAAAGGTGATATGCATGATCTCATGGTCGAAGGAATTAGATTACTATGTATCAGAAAGCATATAGCAATTGAACTATTAAAATGACTTGATCTTTATGCTACGCTTATCTATAGGAGTATGTCCACCATATCATTCTCCTAACGATAAGATCTTGTTGTTAAAAACATCTCAATGTTCATGATAGTGAAACCACAATCATCTATTAACCAACAAGCTAGTATTATATAGAGGCTTTACTATTATAGCATGTTAAAATCACACAAGTATTAATGTTTCCTTGTTAATACTATTATAGCATGAATGTAAACATTTATCATAAAGACAAAGATATAATAATAACTACATTTATTATTGCCTCTAGGGCATATCTCCAACAGTCTCCCACTTGCACTAGAGTCATCTAATCTAGATTACATGGTAATATACCTAACACCCATGGCGCTTTGGTGTTGGTCATGTTTTGCCCTGAGAGGTTTAGTCAACTGATCCGCCACATTCATCTGATGCGTGTGTACTTTGCAAATCTTTATATCCCCATCCTCGATATGTTCTCGAATAGCGTGAAAACGCAGCTTGATATGTCACTTCTTCTTGTGTGACCTTGGTTCTTACAAGATTGGCTATGGCGCCCATGTTATCACAAGAGATAGACATTGGGTCCAACGCACTAGGAACCACACCCACCAGAATGAACTCTTTCATCCATATCGCTTCTTGTGAAGCCTCCGGCGCCCATGTATTCCGATTCGCTTGAAGATCTCGCCACAACGCTTTGCTTTGCACTCCAATAATCGCTGCACCATTCAAAATAAATACGATCCAGATTGTGATTTTGAATCATCCGGATCGGTGTTCCAACTAGCATCGGTGGTAAATCATAAGAACGAGTTGTTCATCACCTCCATAAGAAAGAACCATATCCTTAGTTCTTCTCAAGTACTTAAGGATGTTTTGATCATGTCCAATGATCCACTCGATCACTTTGATATCTCGCTAGTTAAACTAACAACATATGCAATGTCGGGTCTAGTACATAGCATGGCATACATTAGAGATCCTATGGTCGAGGCATAGGAGTCTTACTCATCATTTCTCTATCTTCTCGCCGATGTCGGACTTTGAGTTTTACTCAAGGTCGATATAAACATGGGCAAGAACCCTTTCTTGCTATCTTCCATTCCAAACCTCTTTAGAACTTTGTCCAAATATGTACTTTGTGACAATGATATTTGGCGTCTCGATCTATCTCTATAAATCTTTATGCCTAATATGTAAGCTGCTTCGCCAAGATCCTTCATTCAAAAAAACTATTATTCAAATATTCCTTGACACTATTAAGAAGGTCTACATCATTCCCAATCAACAATATGTCATCTACATAGAGTATTAAGAATGCTACAGAGCTCCCACTCACTTTCTTGTAAATACAAGCTTCTCCATAAGTTTGTACAAAACCAAAACTTTTGATCACCTTATCAAAACGTTGATTCCAACTTCGGGATGCTTGCTTCAATCCATAAATGGACCGTTGAAGTTTGCATACCTTTTTAGCATCTTTAGGATCGACAAAACCTTTGGGTTGCATCATATACAACTCTTCATCAATGTCTCCATTGAGGAATGTTGTTTTGACATCCATCTGCCATATCTCATAATCATAATATGCATTGATTACAACATAATCCTCACAGACTTTAGCTTCGCCATCGTGAGAAAGTCTCATCGTAGTCAACTCCTTGAATTTGTCGAAACCCCTTTGACAAGTCGAGCTTTATAGATGAATATTACCATCAAGATATATTTTCTTCTTGAAAATCCATTTGTTCTCGATGCTTCCGCCATCCGAAGTCCACCAAAGTCCATACTTGGTTTTCGCACATGGATCCAATGTCGGATTTCATGGCTTCTTGTCATTTATTGGAATCGGGCTCATCATCGCTTCCTCATATGTCTCGTGGTCATCGGTGTTATCCACCAACATGACACTCATAACGGATCATACCAACTGGAGTGGTACAAGTTCTCGCTCACCCGAGGCTCTGTAGCAACCACGTAAGTTTCATGATCATCATCATTAGCTTCCTCTCTTATTGGTGCAGGCACCACAGAACTTCTTCCGTCAAGGCGCTTACTCGCAATTTCGAGAGAAAGTTCGACAACCTCGCCGAGTTCTACTTTCCTTCCGGTCACTTCTTCGAGAGAAATTCCTTCTCTAGAAAGGATCCATTCTTGCAACGAAGATTTTGCCTTCTGATCTATGATAGAAGGTATACCCAATAGTTTCTTCGGTATCCTATGAAGACGATTTTCCGCTTTGGGTTCAAGCTTGTCCCATTGTAACTTCTTTACATAGGCTTCAGATCCCCAAACTTTAAGGAACGATAATCTAGGTTTCTTCCCAAACCATAATTCATACGGTTTCGCTTTCAACGGATTTAGATGGTGCCCTATTTAAAGTGAATGCGTTTTAATGCATAACCCCAAAATGATAGCGGTAAATGTAAGTGACATCATAGAACTAACCATATCTAAGAGAGTTCGATTACGACGCTTGGACACACCATTACTGTGGTGTTCCCGGTGTCAATTGTGAAAGTATTCCGCATTTCTTCAAATGCTCGCCAAACTCGTAACTTAGATATTCACCTCCACGATCGTAACGTAGAAATTTAATCTTCTTGTTACGCTGATTCTCTACCTCACTTTGAAATTCCTTAAACTTCTCGAAAGTTTAGGACTTATGTTTCATGAAATAGATATACCCATATCTACTCAAATCATCCGTGAAGGTAAGAACATAACGATAACCACATGATGCTCAACTCATTGGACCACACACATCGGTATGTATGATTTCCAATAAGTCCGTAGCTCGCTCCATCATACCAGAGAATGGAGTCTTAGTCATTTTACCCATCAGACATGCTTCGCATCTTTCAAGTGATTCAAAATCAAGTGATTCAAGAAGCCCATCGGAATGGAGTTTCTTCATACGCTTCACTCCAATGTGACCAAGACGACAGTGCCACATATAGGTCGAGTTATCGCTCGATTTCAAACGTTTAGCCTCAATGTTATTAATATGTGTATTTCCACTATCGAGATTCAACAAGAATAGACCATCTATCAAAGGTGCATGTGCATAAAACATATTACTCATATAAATCGAACAACCATTATTCTCGGACTTAAACAAGTAACCGTCTCGCAATAAACAAGATCGATATAATGTTCATGCTTAATGCGCACCAAATAACAATTATTTAAGTATAAAACTAATCTCGATGGTAGATGAAGGGGTAGCGTGTCGACCGCGATCACATCAACCTTTGATTTGTTTCCCACACGCATCGTCACCTCGTTCTTCGCTAGCTTCCGTTTATTCTACAGCACATGTTTCGAGTTACAAATATGAGCAACCGAACCAGTATCAAATACCCAGGCACTACTACGAGTACTAGTGAGATAAACATCAATAACATGTATATCAGATATACCTTTCTTCTTGATGTTGCCGTTCTTCAAATCCACCAAGTACTTTGGGAAATTCCGCTTCCAGTGACCTTCTCCCTTGCAGTAAAAGCACTCAGTATCAGGCTTAGGTCCAGCCTTGGTCTTCTTCGTTGGTGTGGTAACTTTATTACCACCCTTCTTGAAGTGTCCCTTCTGCTTAGACTTGCCTTTCTTGAATTTGGTGGTCTTATTGACCAACAACACTTGGTGCTCTTTATTGATCTCCACTTCCGCAGATTTCAACATGGCAAAGAGTTCTGGCAACGTCTTGTTCATGTTTTGCATGTTGTAGTTCATCACAAAGTTCTTGTAACTTGGTGGTAGTGATTGGAGGATGCGGTAAATCCCGAAAGCATTAGGAATCACTATACCCAAGCTTTGAAGTTTGTTTGCGTGCCTGCATCTTAAGCACATGCTCACCGACGAGCTGCCTCTTCCATCTTGCGCTTAAAGAACTTTTCGTAAGCCTCATAGCTTTCAATTGCCGCATTAGTCTCAAAGATCAATTTGAGATCCTCGATAATATCATATGGGTCTGAATTCTCAAACCTTTTCTCAAGCTCGATTCTAAACCATACAAGATAGCACACTTTGAACTATGGAGTCGAGTCTTCCGTAAGGTAAACATTCTTTACTTCATCGGAAGCATCACCGCAGTGGGTCACCCAAATGTGCATCCAAAGACATAGGTCAAATTAACAGCTGTGAGGACAATCCTCAAATTGCGGAACCAATCCGCAAAGTTGCTTCCATTGTTTTTCAACTTTTCTTTCTCTAGGAACGCATTAAAATTGATGGTAGGGGCTGCCATTGATCTACAACATATTTGCAATAGTTTAGACTAAGTTTATGATAAATTGAGTTCAAATTAATTATAAAATTAATCTAGTTGAACTCCCACTCAAAACAATATCCCTCACATTGTTTTAGTGATCACACGAACCAAATCCACCACATCAACACCGATCATCACGAGAGTTGATATAGTTTCAATGGCGAACAATCGACATGTTCATCATATCTACTATATGATTCATGCTTTACCTTTCGGTGATCCATGTTCCGAGACCATGTCTGTACATGCTAGGCTCGTCAAGATCAAACCTTAGTTTCCGCATGAGCAAATCTGGCTTGCTCACATTGTATACACTTGTGGAATCTAACACACCCGATCATCACGTGGTGCTTTGAAACAACAAGCTTTAGCAACGGTGCTAACTAAGGGTGAACACTTTATGACTTGAAATTCATGTGCATGAGGGATCATCTTATAATGCTACCGTCGTCTACTAAGAAATACAAGATGCCTAAAGGATTAACATCACATGCAATTCATAATATGTGATATGATATGGCCTTTCTTCTTTGTGCTTCCGATCTCCATCTTCTAGCACGAACATGATATCCATCATCACCGGCATTGCATCAAGGTCAATGACGCTTCTCCATGGTTGTCGTCCACCGGCTTCAACTATTACAACTACTTTGAATAGACACGGGTCTTAACATAAATTAAAGACAACCATATATTCCTGCCGGTTGCCAACTTACAATAAGGAACATTGCATACATCAAATATAATCACAATCATGGCCATATCACATCACTGCACACCCCTGCAAAACAAAGTTAGACGCCTCTCCTTTCTTTGCATATTTTACGTGGTTTGGGGCTTTCAATAAGTGTCGTTATAACTTACGAACATGAACCACAACATTGATACTAGTATTGTTAATCACCCGTTGTAAATTGGATCTTAACTATGCTAGGAGAAACAGGCACCCGCAAAGCCACTTATGCAATACAAGTTGCATGTCAAGCGTGGAGCAAGTCTCATGAACGATGTCATGTAAGGTTATCCCGGGCCGCTTCATCCCAACATACCGCAAGATGCAAAGTACACAAGAAGAAATCGACAATAAAAGCATCAACGCCCACAATGACCATTGTGTTCTACTCGTGCAACAGATCTACATATAGACACGGCTCTGATAGCACTGTAGGGTTTCGTGTAGGGTTCGCAGCATAGAAAACAAAAAATTTCCTACGATGTGAACTATATACCAAGATCTATTTATACTAGATACAAACAACGGGCGGATGTATATCCGTAGAGAACATACCCTTGAAGACCGACAAAGCTTAACGAGTCCAAACTCGTGGTTGATGTAGACGATCTCTCGATCTCAAGATCGAGAGGAAGTCCTAGCGTCAAAATCAGGCGCATCCGGGTTTCGCACACACGTTCGAGGCACCGAGCAACCTCCGCCTCCTTGCTCCAGCGATGCGGAAGCACAACTCTTTCTTGCCGAATAGCCAGGGAACATGTATCTCGCTAGTCCGAGACCATGGGGGATAAATTCTAGAGGGGAGAGAGATCCTTCACAAGGAGGTGTGAGTGAGAAGTGAGAGGAGGGCTCCTTTATAGGAGGAGGGGGGGAACCCTGGGGTGGCTGGCATGGGGCTGCCCCTGCTCCCTCTTCATGTGGGTGGACACTCCACTCACAAAACTCCTCCAAATTCCCTCCACTCAAAAGTCCACTCAAAAATCCCATTAAATTTCCACCAAATTTAATGCAATCTCTCATTAAATAAAACTTTATTTTATTCAGAATTTTGTCAATTACTTTAATGACAAACATTCACAATAACCCCTTGCTAGAATTCTATTTCACATGCATAACCACTTTATGCAATTTCACCAAAACCTCGCTTTGATCTAGTGAAATAAATTCCTGCGCTTGTTTATTCTTCGGCATGAAACTTTTGCTCCAATTGGATGTCGGTGTCTCTTATGTGTCACCCTACGGTTCGTGAATAATGCGGACATGATCGAGACCCCTCTCGCATCAATAATCGAAGCGGGATCGAGACCCATATCGACTCCCACACATTCAACGATGACTTTCTCGTGATCGTGGAACCTTTTACGCTAGTATCTTAATCCCTTTGTCTCACGATATATTACATGTCCGAGATTCGATCATCGGTATCTCCATACCTAGTTTGATCTCGTATCGACATGCACTCTTTCTCGTTCTGTGATATAACATTCTAGTGATCAAATCACTTGCTTGCAAGCTAACCAATGTGATATCACCGAGAGGGCCCAGAGTATATCTATCCGTCATCGGGATGAACAAATTCCACTCGATCCATGAGCCTCAACATAACACTTTATTAGTTCTGAACCCATCTTTATAATCACCACATTACGGTGTGACGTTTGATGTTATCAAGAAACTCTTCGTGTTAGTGATTGACATGATCTCATGGTCTAAGGATTAGGATCACTTAAGTTGTTATAGCAATATAAACTCAATGACTTTGATCGTAATGCTATACTTCGGATGAATGTTCATCACATCATTACACTAATGTTGTGATCCCGTTATTAACAACATCCAATGTCCATGATCAGGAAACCTTGATCATCTTGTTAATCAACGAGCTAGTTTATGAGAGAGGCTTAACTAGGAACTTTCTGTTTGTTTATTAAACACACATGTATTAACGTTTCCGTATTAATACAATTATAGCATGCAAAATAAACATCTATCATATACTTGGAATACACATAATAAACAATTTATTATTGCCTCTCAGGGCATATTCCCTTCATTTCGTAGCATGGAAAACAAAAAATTTCTACCGCATACAAACAAACAAGCCAAGATCTATCTACTAGATTGTAGCCACGAGTCGATGGAATAACTCACCCTCGAAGATTCCAAAGTGTTTAACGAGAGCGGATTCTCGAGGGTGATGTAGTCGTACTCTTCTCGATCTCAAGATCGCGTAGACGATCCTTCCGACATGGCTCGGCAAGCGCTAATCGGTCACACGTTCGTTACTCGACGAAGACCTTCCTCTCCCTTGTTCCAAAGGCAATCGGAGGTTGTAGCACTCTCGCGATTCTAAAAAGACAACGGCGTGGTACCGGAAGTAGAGAGGAGATCTCGCAGGGCTTCGCCTTAAGCCGGAGCGAGTATGGTGGAGTATGAGAGAGTCCCTCGACGATCTAGGATTTAGACATGCCGAGGAGGAAGCTTGGCCAGCGGCTAGGGTTGCTAGGCGGCGGCGGCTTGACCTAGGGCGGCGTCGGCGGCAGCAGGTGGCGGCGCCGGCGGCTTAGGGTTTGGAGGCGGGGATCTTGTGTGTCTAGGAGGGGAGCCCTGCCCCTCCTTATACTCTTTCTTGCCGAATAGCCACCGGGAACATGTATCTCGCTAGTCCGAGACCATGGGGGATAAATTCTAGAGGGGGAGAGAGATCCTTCACGAGGAGGTGTGAGAGACAAGTGAGGAGGGGGGATCCTTTTATAGGAGGAGGGGGCACCCAAGGGGTGGCCGGCCATGGGGCTGCCCCTCCCTCCTTCATTCATGTGGGTGGACACTCCACTCACAAAATGCCCCTTAAAATCCCTCCACTCAAAAGTCCACTCAAATTCCCATTAAATTTCCACCAAATTTAATGCAAACTCTCATTAAATAAAACTCTTTTATTTTATTCAAATTTTGTCAATTACTTTAATGACAAACATTCACAAATAACCCCTTGCTAGAATTCTATTTCACATGCATAACCACTTTATGCAATTTCACCAAAAACCTGTTTTGTATCTAGTGAAATAAATTCGCGCTTGTTCATTCTTCGGCATGAAACATTTGCTCCAATTGGATGTCGGTGTCTCTTAAGTGTGTCACCCTACAGTTCATGAATAATGCGGACATGATCGAGACCCTCTCGGATCAATAATCGAAGCGGGATCCGAGACCCATCTTCGACTCCCACACATTCAACGATGACTTTCTTGTGATCGTGAACCTTTTACGCTAGTATCTTAATCCCTTTGTTTCACGATATATTACATGTCCGAGATTCGATCATCGGTATCTCCATACCTAGTTTGATCTCGACCGACATGCACTCTTTTCTCGTTCTGTGATATAACATTCTAGTGATCAAATCACTTGCTTGCAAGCTAATCAATGTGATATCACCGAGAGGGCCCAGAGTATCTATCCGTCATCGGGATGAACAAATTCCACTCGATCCATGAGCCTCAACATAACACTTTATTAGTTACGAATCCATCTTTATAATCACCGTTACGGTGACGCTTTGATGTTATCAAGAAACTCTTCCGGTGTTAGTGATTGACATGATCTCATGGTCTAAGGATTAGGATCACTTCGTAAGTTGTTATAGCAATATAAACTCAATGACTTTGATCGTAATGCTATACTTCGGATGAATGTTCATCACACCATTACACTAATGTTGTGATCCCGTTATTAACAACATCCAATGTCCATGATCAGGAAACCTTGATCATCTTGTTAATCAACGAGCTAGTTTATGAGAGAGGCATAACTAGGAACTTCTGTTTGTTTATTAAACACACATGTATTAACGTTTCCGTATTAATACAATTATAGCATGCAAAATAAACATCTATCATATACTTGGAATACACATAATAAACACTTTATTATTGCCTCTCAGGGCATATTCCCTTCAGTCTCCCACTTGCACTAGAGACAATAATCTAGTTACATAGTGATAAATTTAACACCCATTGAGTTCTGGTGTTGATCATGTTTTGCTCTAGGCAGAGTTTTAGTCAACGGATCTGCTACATTGAGATCCGTATTTACTGTACAATCTTTATATCTCCATCCTTGACATGCTCATGGATGGAGTGAAACCGCGCTTAATATGCTTGGAATGCTTGTGAGACCTTGGCTCTTTGGCATTGGCAATGGTACCATTGTTGTCACAATAGATCACCATTGGGTCCAACGTTTGCCACCACTCCTAGTTCGGATATGAACTCCTTCATCCAAAGCGCTTCCGAGCCGCTCAAGCAAAGAACATATTCGGCCTCCGTTGTTGATCCCGCTACCACGGTTGTTTGGAGCTCCTCCAACTAACCGCTCCGCCATTCATGAGAAATACGTATCCGGATTGAGACTTAGAGTCATCGGATCGGTCAAAGCTAGCGTCGACATAACACTTAGCGACGAGCTCTTCTTCACCTCAGATACAAGAAACATATCCTTAGTTCTTCGTAAGTACTTAAGGATATTCTTGACCGCTATCCAGTGTTCGAACACGATCCGATTTGTACCTACTAGTCAAACTAATAGCATGTGCCACATCCGGTCTTGTACATAGCATGGCGTACATTATAGAGCCTATGGTGAAGCATAGGGACTTTGTCCATTATCTCTCTTTCTTCCGGCCGGACTTTGAGTCTTACTCAATGTCTTGCCTTGCAACATAGGTAAGAACCCTTCTTACTTCCGGTCCATTTTAAACGTCTTTAAAATCTTATCAAGGTATGTACTTTGTGATAGCCCTATTAGGCGCCTAGATCTATCTCTATAGATCTTTATGCTTAATATGTATGACGCTCACCTAGGTCCTTCATTGAAAATTTGTCGTTTAGATAACTTTTAACATTTGTTTAAAGATCTATATCATTTCCGATCAATAATATGTCATCCACATATAATATCAGAAATGCCACATTGCTCCCACTCACTTTCTTGTAAATACAAGCTTCTCCATAAGTTTGGACAAATCCAAACTCTTTGATCACCTCATCAAAGCGGAGATTCCAACTTCGTGATGCTTGCTTCAATCCATAGATGGATCGCTGAAGCTTGCACACCTTGTTAGCAACCTTAGGATCGACAAAACCCTTTGGTTGTATCATATACAACTCTTCTTCAATATTACCATTGAGAAACGCGGTTTTAACATCCATCTGCCATATCTCATAATCGAAATATCCAGCAATTGCTAACATAATCCTAACTGACTTTAGCATCGCTACGGGAGAGAAAGTCTCATCATAGTCAACTCCTTGAATTTGTCGAAACCCCTTTGCGACAAGTCGAGCTTTATAGACGGTCACATTACCATCAGCATCAGTTTTCCTTTTGAAAATCCATTTGTTCTCCATCAGCATCAGTAATTCCACCAAGTTCCAAACTTGATTTTCATACAAGGATTCCATCACGGATTTCATGGCTTCTAACCATTTGTTGGAATCCGGGCTCATCATCGCTTCTTCATACGTCGCAGGGTCATCATTTTCATCAACCATGAAATTCATGACAGGATTTCGTCATTTCGAGAGCCGCACGCGTCCTGCTTGACTGCGAGGTTCTAGTACTCTCTTCGGAGTTTCATGATCATTATCATTAGTTCCCTCTTCAACAGTGTGGATCCAACTCCGAACAACTTCCTGGCTGCGCTACTCGCCATACTTTGAAGAGAAGGTTCCACAACCTCTTCAAGTTCTACCTTCCGACTACTCACACCTTCGCGAGAAACTCTTTCTCTAGAAAGGATCCATTCTTGGCAACAAAAACCTTGCCCTCGGATCTGATAGAAGGAATACCCAATAGTTTCTTTAGGGTATCCTATGAAGACGATTTTTCCGCTTTGGGTTCGAGTTTATCCGTTGAAGTTTCTTCACATAAACATCGCATCCCGAACTTTAAGAATGATAGCTTAGGTTTGTTTCCAAACCACAATTCATCTGATGTCTTTTCAGCGGATTTAGATGGTGCCGATTTAAAGTGAATGCAGCAGCTTTCTAGTGCATAACCCCAAAATGACAACGGCAAGTCCGTCAGAGACATCATAGATCGAACCATATCTAATAAAGTGCGATTACGACGTTCGACACACCATTTCATTGTGGTGTTCGGTAGGTGTGAGTTGTGAAACAATTCCACACTCTTTCATGTGAGTGCTAAACTCGTAACTTAGATACTCACCTCCACTGGACCGTAGAAATTTGATCTTTGTATTACGATGATTTTCCACTTCATTCCGAAATTCCTTGAACTTTTCAAAGGTTTCACTTGTGTTTCATCAAGTATATATAACCGTATCTACTCAAATCATCCGTGAAAGTAACAAAATAACGATATCCACCTCGTCGACACACTCATTGGACCACATACATCAGAATGTATGATTTCCAATAAATGCCGCCTGCTCCATTGAACCGAAAAGCGTTTCTAGTCATCTTGCCCATAAGGCATGGCTCACATGTATCAAATGATTCATAATCAAGTGATTCCAAAAGTCCATCCGAATGGAGCTTATTCATGCTTAACGCCAATATGACCTAGACGGCATGCCACATATATGCGGATATATCATCATTAAGTTTAATCCTTTTAGCATCAACATTATGAATATGTGTAACATTATCATCGAGATCTAATAGAAATAAACCATTCATCATCGGTGCATGACCATAAAAGATTTCATTCATATAAATGGAACAACCATTGTTCTCGGATTTAAATGAATAACCACTTAGCATCAAACACGATCCAGATACAATGTTCATGCTCGGTCACGGGCACGGATAACATTTATTCAAGTTTATAACTAATCCCGACGGCAAGTGGAGAGGCAGCGTCGACGGCGATCACATCAACGCTTGATCCATTGCCGATACGCATCTTGACCTCACCCCTTGCTAGCGGTCGCTTGTTCCGACACGATTGAAAGTTACAAATATTAGCAACTGAACGGTATCAAATACCTGTGCACTGCGAGCACTAGTCAAGTACACATCAATAACATGTATATCATATATACCTTTGTTTGCCTTGCCGGCCTTCTTGTCCGCGATACTTGGGCGATTATGCCTGGGCGATCCTTACAATAGTAGCTTTTCGGAATCAGACTTAGGTCCAACTCGGGGTTTTTCAAAGTGCAACAGCTTGCCGCCTTTCCCTTCCGCTTTCCTTCTTGTCTTTCTTGAAACCAGTGTTCCTATTGATCATCAACACTTGATGTTCCTTTTGATCTCCACTGCAGCTTTTAAGCATTGTGAAGCTCGGGGAGAGACTTCTTCATGCCTTGCATATTATAGTTCATCACGAAGCTCTTATAGCTAGGTGGCAGAGACTGCAGAACACGATGGATGCCTAAGTCAATGGGAATCAATATTCCCAAGGACACAAGCTTATCGGCGTAACCCGACATCTTGAGTACATGCTCACTAACGGAGCTGTGCTCTTCCATCATGCAGCTAAAGAACTTTTCTGAAGCGTTGTAGCTCTCTACAGCAACATGTGTGTTGAAAATCATTTTCAACTCACCCATTGTATCAAATGCATTTCTTGAAACGCTTTCGAAGTTCCGGCTCTAGCCCATACAATATGCCGCAATGAACTAAGTTGTGGTCCTCCTGACGAGTCTGATAGACATTCTTCTCCTCGTCAGGGGCATCATCAAAAGGTGGGGGGCCTAACGGCGCTTCTAGCACATATTGCTTTTGTAGCAGAGAGGAGAATCCTCAAATTCATGGCCCATTCAGTAAAGTTGCTACCGTTCGTTGCTAGTTTCTCTTTCTCCATGAACACATTGAAATTAAAAGCAGGTGGTGCCATCTACAACAGAATTTGTAAAGTTTAGACTAAGTGTATGATACATTGAGTTCAACTAATCTATATTACGAATGAACTCCCACTCAAAAACGACATCCCTCGTGCCTTTTTGGTGATTACATGAACCAAATCCACTACACCAAGTCTGATCATCACGTGAGTCGGTATAGCTTCAAAGTCGAGCATCAAATGGTCATCATATCAACTATATGACTCATGCTTAACCTTTCGGTCCGTGTTCCGAGGCCATGTCTATACATGCTAGGCTCGCCAAGTTAGAACCTTAGTATTCGTGTGTGTAACTGTTTTACACCCGAAATATGGCCGTGGATCCAAGAACACCCGATCATCACGTGATGTCTTGGAGCGACGAAAACATAATCGGTGCATACTAAAGGAAGAACACATTGTTATCTTGATATTTAAATGAGGGATCATCTTATTATGCTAACAAAGTGCTAAACAAGAAATATAAGATGCTATCAAACATCATATGTTTATTAGTGAAATGATATGGTTCCCGCAGATGATCTCTATCATGTGCATCGTGGTATGATCACTATCATACCTATATGTGTAAATCCAAGGTCTATGGATTTTACACGCTATGTGTGTTGTAAGAGTATCAACTCATACTTCTACTTACAACACTACCTTATCATAACACTAGCCCAGCAACAATCTAAACTAGATGCCTCTAATTTATCCATTGCAAGTTTTACGTGGCTTAGGGATTTCGAGATAGAACCGTTCTTACCTACGAACATGAACCACAACGAGGATAATCAAATTGTTGACAACTCGCTTGCAAAATAGATATTGACTATAGTAGGAGAGACAGACACCCGCTAGCCACTTATGCAAACTAGTTGCATGTCAAGCGTGGAACAGGTCTCGTAATGCGAGGACATGTAAAGTTTGTCCGGGCCGCTTCATCCCACTATGCCACCAATATCCAAAATTACAACAAAGGAGCAACAACATGATCATCATCGCCCACATACTCATATCTGTACTACCCGTGTAAAGTATCTACGCATAGATCCGTCTCTGATACCACTCTAGGGTTCGCAGCATAGAAAACAAAAATTTTCCTACGATGTGAAATATATACCAAGATCTATCTACTAGATACAAACAACGGGCGGATGTATATCCGTAGAGAACATACCCTTGAAGACCGACAAAGCTTAACGAGTTCAACTCGTGGTTGATGTAGACGATCTCTTGCCGATCTCAAGATCGAGAGGAAGTCCTAGCGTCGCAAATCAGCAGTGCATCCGTGCTCGCACACACGTTCGAGGCACCGAGCAACCTCCGCCTCCTCGCTCCAGCGATGCAGCGGAAGCATAACTCTTTCTTGCCGAATAGCCACCGGGAACATGTATCTCACTAGTCCGAGACCATGGGGGATAAATTCTAGAGGGGGAGAGAGATCCTTCACGAGGAGGTGTGAGAAACAAGTGAGGAGGGGGGCTCCTTTTATAGGAGGAGGGGGCACCCAAGGGGGTGGCCGCCGGCCATGGGGGCTGTCCCATCCCCTCCTTCATTCATGTGGGTGGACACTCCACTCACAAAATGCCCTTTAAAATCCCTCCACTCAAAAGTCCACTCAAATTCCCATTAAATTTCCACCAAATTTAATGCAAACTCTCATTAAATAAAACTCTTTTATTTTATTCAGAATTTTGTCAATTACTTTAATGACAAACATTCACAAATAACACCTTGCTAGAATTCTATTTCACATGCATAACCACTTTATGCAATTTCACCCGAAAACCTGTTTCGGTATCTAGTGAAATAAATTCCTGCGCTTATTCATTCTTTCGGCATGAAACATTTGCTCCAATTGGATGTCGGTGTCTCTTAAGTGTGTCACCCTACGGTTCGTGAATAATGCGGACATGATCGAGACCCTCTCGGATCAATAATCATAAGAGGATCCGAGACCCATCTTGACTCCCACACATTCAACGATGACTTTCTTGTGATCGTCGGAACCTTTACGCTAGTATCTTAATCCCTTTGTTTCACGATATATTACATGTCCGAGATTCGATCATCGGTATCTCCATACCTATTTTGATCTCGTTCGACATGCACTCTTTTCTCGTTCTGTGATATAACATTCTAGTGATCAAATCACTTGCTTGCAAGCTAATCAATGTGATATCACCGAGAGGGCCCAGAGTATATCTATCCGTCATCGGGATGAACAAATTCCACTCTCGATCCATGAGCCTCAACATAACACTTTATTAGTTACGAATCCATCTTTATAATCACCCCGTTACATTGTGGCGTTTGATGTTATCAAGAAACTCTTCCGTGTTAGTGATTGACATGATCTCATGGTCTAAGGATTAGGATCACTTAAGAAATTGTTATAGCAATATAAACTCAATGACTTTGATCGTAATGCTATACTGGATGAATGTTCATCACACCATTACACTAATGTTGTGATCCCGTTATTAACATCCAATGTCCATGATCAGGAAACCTTGATCATCTTGTTAATCAACGAGCTAGTTTATGAGAGAGGCATAACTAGGAACTTTCTGTTTGTTTATTAAACACACATGTATTAACGTTTCCGTATTAATACAATTGTACCATGCAAAATAAACATCTATCATATACTTGGAATACACATAATAAACACTTTATTATTGCCTCTCAGGGCATATTCCCTTCAGGAGGGGCCGGCCGGCCAAGGGGAGGGGAGTCCCTCCCCAACTCGGCTTGGAGGTGGGCCGGCGGTGGAGGAGGGACTCCTCCCCAATTCGGTTTCCTCCTCTTTCTCCACTTCCCAAAAATAGCCGTTTGACTTTCAAACTAGGCGTTTGACTTTTCAAACTAGGATTTGATTAATCCCTCTATTTTGTTCAGCGATGACACCGATTACATAATGCAATCATACCAACTTGATATAACATGTTCATGTACCCTTCCCCTCCGGAGTACCGGACATTCCAGAACCTTCTAGAACATTCCCGATGAAAACACCGGAACCATTCTCCAACTCCGAAATGGGACTTTCCTTATATGAATCGTATTCTCCGGACCATTCCGGATCTCCTCGTGATATCCCGAATCCCATTCGAGACTCCGAACAACATTCGGTCTCTTTCTCATCATTCCATAACTACTCAAACAACGTCGAATCCTTAAGTGTGTCTCCCTACGGTTCGTGAATTATGCGGACATGATCGAGACACTTCTCCGAACAATAACCAATAGAGGAATCTGGAAATTCATATGGCTACATATTTCACGATTTTGCGATCGAATGAACCACTTACATACGATATCAATTTCCCTTTGTCTCACGATAGTTTACTTATCCGAGGTTATGATCGTCGGTATCTCCGCATACCTAGTTCAACCTTGTTACCTATAAGTACTTTTCTCGTTCGTGATATGTGATCCCTTGTGAGCTACCACATGCTTGCAAGCTAATTGGATGACATTTCACCGGAGGGCCAGTATATCTATCCGTCATATGGATGGACAAATCCCACTCTTGATCCATGTGTCTCAACCAATACTTTCCGAACACTCAATTCCACCTTTATAGCCACCCGATACGGTGTGGTGTTTGATGTCATCAAAGCATCCATCCGTAAAGGTGATATGCATGATCTCATGGTGAAGGAATTAGATTACTATGTATCGAAAGCATATAGCAATTGAACTATTAAAATGACTTGATCTTTATGCTACGCTTATAGGAGTATGTCCACCATATCATTCTCCTAACGATAAGATCTTGTTGTTAAAAACATCTCAATGTTCATGATAGGGAAACCACAATCATCTATTAACAACAAGCTAGTATTATATAGAGGCTTTACTAGGGACTCTTATTTTAGTCTACAAATCACACAAGTATTAATGTTTCCTTGTTAATACTATTATAGCATGAATGTAAACATTTATCATAAACACAAAGATATAATAATAACTATATTTATTATTGCCTCTAGGGCATATCTCCAACATCCACTACGAATAGCAACTACAACTATTGTTAACTACTTAGCGATAAAGTAAAGCTATTAAATGGCGTATAAGAAGTTGACACGCAGGTCATATACAATTATAAAGACAACCATACGGCTCCTACCGGTTGTGAACTCATTGACATGCAAGTCGTGAAATATTACAAAGCATGATCATTGCATACATCTCAATACATACACATCATGTCTTGGGCCATACCATATCACAAAACACTCCCTGCAAAAACAAGTTAGACGCCTCTACTTTGTTGTTGCATGTTTTACGTGGCTTATGGGAGTAATAAGCTAAGAACGATTCTTACCTACGGAAAGCCACAATGGTGATATTACGGTTGCTAACATCCGTTGTAAATCCCATGACTACTATAGTGAGAGAAGCATCCACCGGCATGTGTGGAACAAGCCACACGTCAAGTGCGGAGCGGTCTCATGAGCAATTAGGTTGGCCAGACGGTCTCACTATGCCGCGCCATAAGAAATACACAAGAGGTTTGCAACAGAAAACATCAACGCCCGCAACAAGCATGTTGCGTTCTACTCGTGAAACACATCTACGCATAGATCTAGCTCTGATACCACTGATGGGTTTCGCAGCATAGTAAATCAAAAAATTTCCTATGGATGCGAACAAGAAAGCCAAGATCTAATCTAGGAGATATAATCAACGAGAGAGATTGATGAGATCTTCATACCCTTGAAAAATCGATGCAGTAAACGTTCAGTAACGTGGTTGATGTAATCGTACTAGTCTCCTCCTCGCGATCCGATCCTCGCAAGTGGCGGCGCCCGAGAGATGCACACGTACGGTGCAGCGACGTCTCCTACTTTCCTTGGTCCAGCAAGTATGGTGGAGAGATAGATTGGATCTGCAGCATGATGGCGTGGTGCTTATGGTGGAGAGTTTCTGCGGCAGGGCTTCGCCTACGCGCAGTCGGGAGAGAGAGAGATGGAGGGGCAGCGGTTGGATGGTGGCTAGGGTTGGAGTGGGGGGAGGCTGCGCCCCTGCCCTCCTTATATAGGGGGCTGGTCGGCCCCTTGACCTCTCCTCCAAGCCCTAGGGCGGTGGCCCAAGGGGTGGAGTGGGGGGCAAGTCATCCCCCCCTTCTGGAAGGCTCCCTTAGGGTTTCCCCTAAGGGCCGGCCGGCTGGGCCTTAGGGGCCTTGTTCCCCTGGCCCAAAGTGGCCAGGGAACTTCCCCTTAGGCCCATGCAGGCCTCCAACAAGTGGGCCCATGTTGGTCCCACTCCGGAACCTTCTAGAACCTTCCGGTACAATACCGATAAACTCTGAAACGATTCTGAAATCCAAAAACTGCTTTCCTTTATATGAATCTTATTCTCCGGACCATTCCGGAACCTCTCGTGATGTCCTGGGTATTATTCGAGACTCCGAACAAAAAAACTCATAAACCAATTATCCATTCTATCCTAGCGTCGATGCACGTTAAGTGTGTGACCCTACGGGTTCGAGAATATGCAGACATGATCTTCTATCAATAATCAACAGCAGGATCTAGAAACCCATATTGACTCCCACATATTCATCGATGATCATATCGGATGAACCACGATGCCAGGATTCAATTAATCCCATATATGTATTCCCTTAGTCACGCGATATTTTACTTGCCCGAGATTCGATTGTTGGTATCAGCATACCTAGTTCAATCTCGTTCACAGCAAGTACTTTACTCGTTCCGTAATCCGATATCACTTTGTGATTAACTCCTTAACCACGTGCTTGTAAGCGGTGTTGATATCGATTACCGAGTGGGCCCGAAGTATATCTCTCCGACTCGGGAGGGACAAATTCCATCTCGATACATACAACCCAACAAGTACTTACCGATCACCTGAGAGACACCTTTATGATCACCCTCACATAGGATGACATTTGATGGCCTCAAAGCTTTTTTCCGATACCAGGGAGTTGTATTATCTCATGGTCTAAGGAATACAATACTTGAAATAGGAAAAAGCTTCGCAAAGATGAATACGATGACACGATCTAATTGCTCTGCTTAATTTGGGTATGTCCATCATATCATTCTCCTAATGACATGATCTCATTATTAATCGGCAACTCATGTCTATGGTTAGTAAACCTTAACCATCATTAATCAATGAGCTAGTCCATAGAGGCGTACTAGGGACACGGTGTTGTTCATAAACCACACAAGTATCAAAGTTTCCGCTTAATACAATTCTAGCATGGAATATAAACTTTATCATGAACAAGAATTATAATAATAACATCTTTATTATTGCCTCTAGGGCATAATTCCAACATGCGCCATAATTGCAAGATCCACATCGTATGATGCACCAAGACGAGGGAAAGGGCGGCCTTCACCCTCGCAACTAGCTGGTGCCGCACCAGCTCCCTGACGTGACGCATGTCCCAAAACTTCGCCAGCAAGCCCCAGAGAGTCGATGGCGCTTCATCAAGAGGAAAAATGACGTGCAGAATCAATGCCAGAGAAGTCTTCACCTGCCGCAGCACCCGTGACACCTGGTGGGCATGATCCTGCACAGTCGCAAGGACCGTGGCACGGTCGCGATCCATCCAGAAAAAGCCACCGGCTTCCATATCTTGCTGGGTCAAGCAATTGATCCGAACTGCAACGCGCTCCTTCTCCTCCCTCGGAACAAGATTAGCACCTGAAACAACTACAAAGTAAGATGGCCTGCCAACAGGCGCATCCGAAAATGAGCAGCAGCTCGAAGAAACTTACACTGCATCTGCTCGGCCAACTGCCGCAGCTCCCCCATCAGATATTCCTCTCTGGCGGCACCTCGCTCCGCCTTCGACTTCCAAGCGTCCGCATGGCCTCGGATTCCAAGCAACTCCTTCTCAAGACTGTGGACGCGGTCACGAAGAAAAACAAGTTGCGACATCCAAGGATGGTCGCGGCTGCGGAGCAGACGAAGTATCGATGGGGTCATCACCCGAAGGTTACTACAGAAAACAGAAAGGATATAAACAACACATGATTGGGCAACAGCTCGAAGGCTCATTATATGCAACAAAAGCCACTGGGTGGTACAGGAAGTGTTCATCAAGATATTGCAGCAAAGGTAGAAGGTAACTATCCTAGAACTACAAAGATAAAGCCTAAGCAGCTGCATCCTGAGTGGCCTCGGAGCCAGAGCGCCTGCCCTTGACCTCCTCCTGCTGCTTCGTCACATACTCCGCCAGGAGGGCAATAAGCTTCGGCACATAGTGCTTGCAGTGAGCGGCGAAGAGAGCGAAGGCTACCTCGGAACCGTCGGGGGCCGTTGGCATGTAGGAGGTGACCTAATGAAGATCCAGCTCCGCTCCGGACGCCACGGTCATTGCCAGCCCCATGGACGTGTTAATGCCCTTCTGGTTGCCCTTATAGGCTGTAGGCGCATCCACTGACAACGCATCCGCCAACAAGTCGAAATCCTCAAGGGCAATGCCCTTGGGAACGAGCTCCTTGTAGAAGCGCTCGAGGACCTCCTTGGCTTTGGCAAGGGAGACAACCACAGTACTGTAGAAGTCTTCGACCGCCGCAGTAGCACCATCCAAAGCACTACCGTGCTCCAGGGCACTGCGGTTGAACTCAATGCCTAGATAAATGGAAAAGTATAGTAAGAATCGAACAAAGGCACAGAGATAAGCAACCGAAACAGAACACACAGGCGAAACCACTCACCCGAAATAGCTTTGGAAGCAGCCATCAGCTTATCGGCCACCTCCTTCTCGTGCGAAGCCGCGGTGGTAGCGAGCTTCTCCTCGCGGTCCGTAGCTTCCTGCTGCAGGCTCTCCTTGGCCGCAGCTGTGTTAGCTAGCTCCCGCTCAAGGCGCTCCTTCGCACCAACGGCATCTTCGGCCTTCTTTTCCGCTCGCCCGAGGCTCTTTTTGAGAGCATCAAGCTCGCGGAGGGCAGTGTTATTCTCATCTGCAAAAAAGCAACAAAGAACGCACATGAGCTCAACAAGCTATCAAGAAGACGAAAAAGTAGAGGATCGGTTATGGACATAGCTTGAAGCTGCCGCAGGCTGGCCTCCAATGCCAGGTGCTGCTTCACAAGCTGGTTTGCACCCTGCACAAAAGGCTACAAGAAGAAGCAACTTGTCAAGTCAAGGTCTCGGGGGCTGCGCCCAAGAAATGAGCAACAGATCAAGCATATGAAAAACGCTCGGGATCTCCCCCCGAGACATGCAAAGAAGAAGCAACGATCAGCAGATCATACGAAAATACGGCTCGAGGGCTCCCCCCACAACAAGAGAGAACACACTTACACGCTCAGACGGAGACTCCGAAGGTCCGACTGTAGTCTTCTGGGAGACGATCACCCGAGCCTCCTGTGGAGAGGGGTTCGGAGCAGCACCCCAGAGGTGGCCACCGTCTGAGAGGGAGGAGGCGTCATCTTCGACTCCCCTACCATATCCTGAGTGGCATCACTAAAAGAGCCCTCGGAGGAGTGGCTGCAAAGGAAAACAATAGTCAAAGGCAAGAAAACAACAAGACAAAGAAAGATAGCAAAATACATCCGAAGGCACTTACGATTCCATGTCTCTCAAGTTAAAAACAGGCAGGGCCCTCCGGCCTTTCTTCTCTTCCTTCTTCCTCTTCGCTGGCGGCTGCGGCACTACAGCCCGCACAAGAACGACCGGGATGGGAGAGGAAGAGGCACCATCACCTCCACTGCGACGGATAAGGCACAGCGGGTCCTTAGGAGTTGGCGGATTCGAGGCATCCAAAGATTTTCTCGAGATCCATGTCTGCTGGTACGCCCTCGCTTCGCCTCGGGCTTCCTCGATCGGTGGTCGGGGAAGCTCGGACAGGGAGTCCACGATTTCGTTGTCTGGCGCATCCAGAAACCGTTCGGGTGGTGGGGGCACCATGCCAGGTACCTTGAACTCCTGCACAATGAATACAAATTTTCAAAAAAGATAACTGCAAAGGAAACACACTCGAAAATAGCGCTACACGCACGTCCCAGATCTACACCTGCGCAACGGGCCGAGAAGCACTGAACGAAGGGGTCCGCGACTTCCTCGGAAGGTCCTCGTCGGCCTTGTACTTCAGCAGCGGCCGAAGGACTCTGTCAAGGTCCCCCTTGGAGAGCTCCTCAACTGCAACTCTCGTTGGGTTGTGGCGGCCAGAATAAAGGAACATCGGGTGCGCCCTAGCTTGGAGTGGCTGCACCCGACGTTTGAGGAAGGTGTGGATGATATCCACACCGTTCACCTCCTTCTCCGGAATCACCTGGAGGTCCTCCACCCGACGGTAGAGCTCCTCTATATCCTCCACCTCACCCTCCAAGATGTGGTTCTTCCAGGACCTCTTTGGCTGGATTTTCTGGGTGGAGTCGAAAGGGGCAAGGCCAAAGTCTTGCCCATCCACTGTGGAATCGCGGATATAAAACCACCTTTTTCGCCAGTATTGGATGGACTCAGACATAGAAAAAGAGAAGAAGAGAAAATTGGATCAAAGAGAAATAATGCAGCCACCGATCGGATAAACTCCGTCGGAGCCGGACTGCCTCTTCACAAAATAGAGCTTCCGGAAGAGGCCAAAGTGTGGCTCGATACCAAGCCAGCACTCACAGAAAGTGATGAAACAGGAGATGTGGAGAAGAGAATTGGGCGAGAGATGATGGAGTTGGATGCCATAAAAAAACAACAGTCCACGGAGAAAATCGTGGACTGGGAGCAAAAGGCCCCGAAGAACAAAGGCGACAAACATGACCCGAAACCTTGGGGGTGGACGGGGAATTACCTCGTCGTCGGGGATCTTGACGGCCTCCTTGTCCTGCAGGATTAAGCCCCAATCACGAAGCTTGGGCAGGTCGCCCTCACGCGTCTCTGTACGCCGCCACCCACCATCGGTGACACGAGTGGCGGCGGTGCCCTTCTTGCCGCAGCGGACCGGTGGAGGTCTTCTTTGATTTCACCATTGCACCGCGACGACGGTGGCGGTGCGAGCGCAGGAAAGAGGAGGGAAATGATCAGAGAATTTACAGCGCGCGGCGAGAAAATCTCAAGAAAATGGAAGCAGTAGAAAGCAAGTGGCCACGGTAAAAACAAACCACAATTTTTCCACATAGTTATAAGGACGAAGACGATGAATAGAGACCGTTCATCTGGAAGCCCTAGCACCAGCATCAAATCCAACCATACATGTGTCAGCACAGCAGCGAACCGTTGCTCGCACGCCGCCCACTACACACTGAAACCGAGGAGTTGTCGTAATTATCGCCACGTCGCGCGTGACCAGTCAACTCCAAGTCAGAAAGTGGGACCCACGTTCGTCCAGTTACGTCATCTCTGGCGTCGCGGACGCTTGAGGTCACCGATCGTTAGCACTGACGTCATCAAAGCCATACTAGCAACGATTACAAACCTTCGGCTAAATAGCTAAAGTACTCACTCGAATCTATGATTTGAGCAACTACTCGGGGGCTACTCCTATCAGGAGCGCTGGCCGCGCACCTGAAGCATGAATAACGTACTACGCCAATGATCTATTCTTCAAGTCCTACGTCGAGTCTACGACTCCACTACGGACTCGGGGGCTACTCCCATAGGGAGGATTGATTCAAGCATCCAAAAAATTTGTGTCCTATGGACCTGAAGCCCACAACGGCTGAATTAAAGTCTCTGCTCGAGTCTACGACTCGAACAGACACTCGGGAGCTACTCCCATAGGGAGCGCTGGTCGCACACCCTATGAATTCTTCGACTGTGATCCTTCGGATCAGAATGCAAAAACTTTTTTGGCAACTTTGCCCCAACCAACGCTAAGTGAGTAACATCCTCCTTGGCCACCCGAAACACCTCCGCAGTGATAAAATTTCAGATGATGTGTCTACGACGCAAAGATAAGACCTACAGATACCATCTGATGGCCTGGTAACGCACCCGACTACGCTCTGCTAGTAAAAATCCGTGCCAACAAGCGCGATGAAAATCCCGACGAACGCATTGGGTACATTATTCGAAAAACTACTAGGATTCGACTCCTGTAAGACCTCAACGGCCTGAGTCGAATTATGCCAGCATCTGTTCCGGGTTCGAGTCGAGGGACTCAAATCTGAAGAAGATCGTGTTGTTTTGTCCTAAGACAGCTAACTGGCCCTGATCCATCGGGAGAGTCATACACACGCATCAACAATCCCTACATACTAAAATCATTCTCTGATGAACAAAACAGTGCGAAATATTGAAGAGTCCTCAGCCGAATCTACGATTCGACTGAACACTCGGGGGCTACTGACATGGTTATACCCTACGGGTACACGATATTAGCATACCTGGTCCGGCCCAAGGAAGGCCCACGAGATTATATGTGGCCCATGAAGATTTTCGGGTGGCCCAAGCCCATGACGTCTTCGGATCCTTGGAGAGCAAGACTAGAACAGATAGAATATTCAAAGAGGCAAACCCTAAACCTGTAACCGACTCGATCTATGCCCGGGGCCTGCCTACCTCTATATAAAGGCTAGGAGGGCACGACGACGAGTATATCTCTCTCATACCACCGCATACACACCTCCACGCCAGATTGCATCTGCGCACCCCTGTAACTTTCGGTTCCGCCGTAATCAAGAGCAGACAAGCAGGAGTAGGGTTTTTCCCTTGAGCTGAACAGGTAAATCTCGTGTCCCACAGTTGCTTGTCATTAACCTTTCCGATCTCCAAGACCCCATCTTCTCCAAAACCCAAGCTCATAACAAAGGGCATTGACGAGATCGATCCTCGTCAGCGGTCGCATCCATCTGGTACCAATGAACTATCTACCTATCTAGACAAAATTTTGACAGTTAATTTGGAACGGATATAGCATGTGCCCTCGCGAGTGGTCGTCGTACATAGCCTAGAAGCTATCCACGCGATGAGGCTCCTTGGATGCATGACGGCGCCATGCCTCGATCAGAACTCTAGCAAATATAGCACCTCCATCGATGACCGTTGTGCGGGCAAAGGAGAGGCACGCCTTCACAAGGAAGCTAGAATATTGGGACCTCACGGTCCCATACTCCATTAGGAGGTGCTGCATCAGGGAGCCCTTCGCTCGACTCCATCTGCACTCTGCGCGCCCGTTCTTCCTGAACTGTCTCATCTTTGCAGCAGCAAGGCATCGTTTGTGGAGTTTTTTTTCACCTTTATTTGTATATATGAGCTATAGGGGTGATCACTTAATTTATAGGTGGGTGGGGTACGTCGGGAAGGCGGCTAAGCACCAGAAATGATAGCGGGAAAAGGAAAAAAGAAGCGGAAACATATCACACACAAGTTGGACAACAAAAACTATCTAGAAAGAACTAAGGAACGTGAACGAGAAATTTATCCGTAATTGTTTGCATTGAGAAGAAATCGATTGAAAGTGAAGTATTGAAAAAAATACCCCCACCTACCCCACCACTCTCCTCCTAAGGCAGCAGGCGATCCACACATCTCCAATAGCCTCCCCCCCCTTCCAGCCTCCCCCCCCCCCATTGATGCCGCCAGCAAAGGGCAATGGTCTCCGCCTGGGTGGCACCAGCGGCAGCGATAGTCCTCTCCCCGCAGCTCGGTGCTAGGGTCAGGGACCGATTTCCCCTAGTGGTGGTGCTCCATAGTGCGGCGGCGGTCCGACTACAACAAGGAGGCGACGATACGGTGGCACAACAAGGATTTTGCGGGGAAGCGCGGGGCGACCACAGAAGGAAGTGGCGGGGTGGCGCCGACTAGGCCCTTTTAGCCTAGATATGGGCCTCAAGGCCCCATCTGGGTTAGGGGTGGTCAGACCTTCCCTATGCACTGCACGTCCTGTAGTCGGCAACGATGTAACTCATGCATGGGCTAGCGGCGATGGCGACCAGATTGTTGCAGCATGGCGGCGGGCTTTACGAGGGCCTCCGGGCTGGGACCCTCTTGGGACGGTGTGCCCCGTAGGGGCTTCTGAGCCTGCTTGGCCTGCGGTGAGCAGGACTTGTGCGCATGTGGCGCGTTCGGTTGACTACCTCCTTTGAGGTAGAGGCGATTCCTCAAAGAGGGTCGTGGTCCTGTGGCCCTAATTCAAGCTACTACTCGCCTTCGCCTTGCAGGCCTCATGACGGTAACCTTAGTGAAACGATGATGGCGGCTTCATGAGTTTAGTGGCACATGTTTGTGGTTGGCAAGTTTGGTGGTGTCGAGGCCTCGACCTCGTGGGGCTTCTATGCAACGGATCGCTAGGGAATTGTGAATAGGGGTTTTCCAAAGAAATTCTTGTCGGCTCGCTCGACACCGATGCGGTGCCATCAGAGGGAGGCACCATTCCTTCCTGGAGGGCGTCGTGGCTACCCCTCATCCACTTCTCTTTGTGTGCCATGGGAAACCCTACGTCCAGTCTCTGCATCGGCGTTTTCCTTCTTGAAGTTGTTGCTTGGTACTTGATGTTCCAGTGCTAGGAGCATGGTGGTACACCTCCGGATGGCGCAGTTGTTGCGGGTCTCCTTCGTTTAGTTGATCTGTCTATGTCTTTATTTTGTTTCTTCTTTGTTCTTTTGGGTGTGTGTTGGCTGCTGCCCCAACGTTTTCTTTCGTTACAAGACTACCGTCGTTGTATCGTGGTTGTGGTTGTTATATTAATATAGCGGGACAAAAAAAATTCAAGAAGAAAAAACAATTAAATTTTATAAAATCGTGTGCGATAGAATACAACTTCACTGACGATATTCTACCTTACCTGTGGCGATGTAACAGTTACAGTCCCAGAAAACTGTTACATCGCACACATAGGAGCCTATCTATGGATCACGGGTAGATGGTCAAAATTTTGCCAATGCTCTTCCACAGAAAGAGCCTTCTGCGTGCGATAGGAGTCCTTAATAGACGATTTGTACTAATGGAAGGAAATTGACCACCTTTACATCCGACTCCAACAGTGACTCAGAGTAGAGCACCAATGAACTATGTAATGCTCCATCCTTTCCAAATTATGTATCGCAGCTTGATCTAGACACTGATGTATTTAAACACATTTCAGTAGGTAGAATATCTGTATCCAGACAAAAAAAATGACACTTAATTTGGAATATAATACTAATTTGATGCCATGTTTTAATCTAGTATACTAATCAAAATACACACATCATCGGTCGAGGATGTCTGGAAATTTGCACTAGCCATTTAGTGATACTCTCTTTAAAAAAAATTGCGGGTAATCTTTAATATTAGCCGCATACTGCGACACCGGTGCGTTCAAATATTACCTGTCGGTAGCACACTGACATACTGACAGAGTGACAGTGGCTTAGTTATATAATACAAGATCCATCGGTTAATTCAGTTCAACATCCTATGAGTGAACAATGATTCGTTGATCATGTAGGCAAATTTAAAACGTTTTTGAAAGTTAAACTGACCTGGTACAGAGGTAGTACTTTCAAACAAAAATAAACAACTCATTTTGTGTAGAACCTGCGCGTCCGTTTGTGCGAAGATGGATTAATAATAATTGTTAACGACAGGTAATTTTTTTTTACTCTACTCTTTGTTGCTGCCGCACTAGTAGTTTACTACTAGTCAAAGCATCTACATCACTGATTCACTGGTCAAAGATAACGGGAATCTATGTTAAGATAAAACGACATGGAGTACTACTACCTTGAATATGAGAATGCGACAACGGTGCAATCCGCATAGCACCCTGGGCTTGGAGAAACACACTCACGTAATGACAGTGGTTTAGTTATATAATGCAAGATATCATGCATGGTACTATCAGAAGTGAACTTGTCAAACCATCGCATTCTATACTCCCTCTGTTTCATATTACTCAGTAGTTCAGCATAGTAAAAATTAAACTTCATAACATTTAACCAAGTATATATAATAAACTACTAACATTTATAATATCAAATATATATAATATGGTAATATATTTTACCTTGTCTCTATTGGTATTGATTTGACATTGTAAGTATTAATCTATTTATCTATATAATGGCTTAAATTCATGAACTTTGATCTTGACCAAAGCTAAAGTGTGGAGTAATATGAAACATAGGTAGTATCCGATTGCTGCTGCTATCAGATTAGTCTTGGACTTCATAATCATGCCAGTCATCATCATCATCATCATTATCATCCAGAATAGTTATGTCGATTCTATTGTTATCCTGACATAGAGGCTTTAGGTAGAACTTTTGACTAATAGCTGGTGAGTGTATATCTATCTACGGTCTTGTCGATGGTTGACGAACAAAGTATTATCCAATAAGTGGCTACATCACACGATGAATTTTAGCTTCAACGTCTTAGGAATAGCTCACACGTAAAGACAAAAATAATACTTACAACGTCTTAGGAATAGCTTCAACGTCTTAGGAATAGCTCACACGTCTTTTGAAATCACTTTCTAGAGGATGCAAATTCTACCCTGAATAATGGAGTGGTAAACCGTTTATTTTTTTTTACTTATTATACCGTATTATGGATTATGACTGAAAATTTAGCCCACCAAGTCTCTTACTTGCGTGTCCTAGTTATTATTCTGCACCAAATTTGAAAGTTTCCGGCCTTGCATCCAAGATGCACACGACCCACAAAAAGACAGCAATGGTCTCGACAACCAACCTGCTTACATAAGATTCAGACATCCTATTGTAGCGTGTCACTATGGAGGAAAAAGACTCTTCTGAAACAAACCTCTCAATTAGCAACTGCGGTGAAAAGGATATACACCCATGGTTGGTAGAGATTCAGACATCCAATTGTAGCGTGTCACTATGCACAGCAGTTAGACACCAACTCATGGTAAGGACGCCAAAGAGTAGACCGAGTACAGAACCAGGACGTATATGAGTACATGATCTGCAAACATGAGTTAATTTCGTCTTACAAAACCAATACTGTATGCCAAAACTTTGCCCGTTCCATTGATTAACATTTAACTTTTGGACGACACGCTACTTTCCGTTTTGAGAGGGTTTGTTTCTGTTCATCGCTGATTTGAAGCAGTCCGACCGGCGGGGCTCTATTATGAAAGCGAGAGAATCCACATCGGACAACTAATAACAACTGAATTGATTAAGATAAGCCTGTCGCCAAAGGAGAAATACTTTCATACCCAACCATCGGTAAAACTCCAACGTGCAGATATACAAATCCACATTAATCATAGACAGATGGTCTAAAATGGTGCATGAATGCACGACAGGCTTGAGTGGGGTGGAGTCCTCCAACGAAGAAACACCCAATCATACCAGAGATAGATGTATCTTCACTAGCATTAAACAATTTGTTGAGTAGGTCGATATATATGCTGCCAAGGAGCTAAGCCGGGGATCCGTAACCCATCGCTCATCAGCAAGGTGTGACTGGAGGACAACAAGAGAATACCAAGCATAAAAACAGCCACCCATCCCATTCTGTTCTTACGAGTTTCAGTCAGCACCCATCAGCAGCGACATGTCACATGCTCAAGAAGTTCAGCTCCAGATCAGAGGTAACCCACATCCTCTTTGCATGTTTGGATCTTCCCATACGGTAGATATCTCTGTCATTATCTCAAAATATCGTCTTTGTTTCTCTGCTTTTAGTCGCATACAGCTTGATTTCTCATTTATGAACGGTTTACATCAATCTAGCTAGGTTGTGCAAGCATTTCTTGTTTCTTGATGTTTACCTGGCGGCGGCGTGTGTACTCTTTCTGGTCTTCAGAAGCAAGTTCAGTTTGTGAACAAGAAAGACCAGATCACAAGGATCTTGGTATGGACTTTTGGTGGCAGAAATCGCAGCTTGCCTTGCTCTTGCGCCTTAAGAGAATTACTGTAGCAATTAGCAGCATCGGAATCATCTAATCGTTCGATAGCAACTCCTCTTGGAAAATTCCGCCGTCTGAACATTGTGTTCATGGAACAATACCAACAGGAAAAAGCGAAGAAACTTTCACTACATGGTGCATGTAGCTAGCTTTGGTAACAAAGAAAAGAAAATCATTGGAGAACTAAAATATATAGCACACAAACCCGATGTATTAGTTGAATTGAATTCAGAAGTTGGAGTGAAAGTAAAACAGAAAGTGGCACTTGTCATCAACTAATAATACTGTAGCAGTAGCAGTTTAGCACCCATAACCATGCAAGCCATGTTAATACATGATGGTTGGTTAAGTAGAATAAAAGAGAGCTAGTCTTTAGCTTACAAAAAGAACAGAGAAAAGGCGAAACAGAAGATCTTCAGAAAAGCAGTGTCATAGACATAGTGCTGTTCTGCACTTCAGCACACAACGTACTAACTGAAAGGAAACGAGCATGTTTTTTCTGTTACAGAAAAGGTGAACTTTACTGAAGCACTTGATAAATTACGGTACCTTTTCTGTCCACTAAAGGCACCCCGGACCCCGAGCACGTATCCGGCCATGGATCAAAGGCCGCCGATCGTCGGCCGTCGGCAGGAAGCGGCATCCGGTGGTGGCTGCTGGTCATTGTGGACATGCTCATTGTGCTCTGCGGGCAGACCATAGCCACGCTCCTCGGCCGCCTCTATTACAACTCCGGCGGCAACAGCAAGTGGATGGCCACGATCACGCAGTCCGGAGGCTCCCCCTTGATCGCCCTCATCCTCCTCCTCACGCCGCCGGAATCCTCCGACACCGGGCCCCAGCCGCCGGCGTCCAAGATGGTGCCAATTTATCTCGGCATCGGGGTTCTCCTCGGCTTCGACAACCTCATGTACTCGTACGCGCTGCTGTACCTGCCGGTGTCCACCTTCGCGCTGGTGGCCGCCACGCAGCTCGGGTTCAACTCCATAACCTCGCGCCTCATCAACAAGCAGCGCTTCACGGCTCTCATCGCCAACTCCGTCGTCGTGCTCACCTTCTCGGCCACCCTGCTCGGCGTCGGCTCCTCCGACGACGGCACCTCCACCGACCTCCCGAAGGGCAAGTACACGCTGGGGTTTATCCTCACGCTGTCCGCCTCCGCCGTCTTCGCGCTCATCCTGTCCCTCTTCGAGCTCACCTTCCAGAAGGTGGTCCGGACCAGGACATTCCGGTGGGTGCTGCGAGTGCAGCTGTGCACAAACCTCGTGGCGTCGACGGTGTCGGTGTGCGGGCTGTTCGCGTCGGGGGAGTGGAGGACGATCCCGGTGGAGATGGCGGCGTTCAAGGACGGGAGGGCGAGGTACGTGGCGACGCTGGTGGGCACGGCGGTGTCGTGGCAGGCCATGTCGGTGGCGTCGCTGCGGCTGATCACCAGGGTCTCGTCGCTGTTCGCCAACGTGACGGGCACGGTGTCGCTGCCCCTGGTGCCGGTGTTCGCGGTCATACTGTTCGGGGACAAGATGACGGGGATCAAGGCCGTCGCCATGCTCATGGCCGTGTGGGGGTTCCTCTCGTACGTGTACCAGCACTACCTCGACGGCCGGCGCGCGGTCATGGGGAAGGAGGGAGTGGCATGCGCGGTGCGCGGGGGAGGCGAGGCCGTTTTGCACGCTTGACACGTTTGTTAGTACTCTCCTTTTTCCTTCTACTCCTCCGATCCATATTAGTTGACTTAAATTTATCAAAATTTGAATAAACCTATATACTAAATAGTGTTTAGATTCATTTAAATCTAAACAAATTTGAGTCAACTAATATGGATAGAAGGGGGTAATATAAAGTCAGATTACCCTCCATTATGGATCTAGCCAAAGTTATTTATACATTTTGATTAAATATAAGCATGAAAGTTCTATCAGAATTTATCATGTGATCGTTTTTTATCAATCAGTGTACATGATAGTAGAGTACACAAGTGAACCAATGAACCTGGTCCGCTTTTAATTACAATAAACACCTTATACTAGCATTTACAAGCCCTTTTATTTTCAATATTTATTTGATCCAAAAACACTTTTACTTGTTCAATTTACCATCTAAAACCCGAGAACAGCACTAACATTACCATTGCATTTAGTTTTAGCTTTGCAGTATAGATTAATTTACTTTAATTTATTGCATACTTAGTTTATTATATTTTATTATTTGTTTTCAACTCTACTACCAAACATCGTGCTTGACCACCACACAGTATAGTTAGGGACACATGGAAAATTATCTTGTTTTGCATGTTGCTAGAATATGAAAGCGAAATGGTTCTAATATTTTCCGAAGAGTTCGATATTAAAACCTGATTTACCCTTGCGGGGGAAAGTACCTTTGTCACATCACTTTGCGGCTTGGAGTCCTAAAGAATGAATTGGTATGTACTAGATTTGGTGCCATCAAGTACCATGAAAAGGTGGGGTTGAAGATCAAATTTCCTTTCTTGTTCAACAAACTGGTACTTCCTCTGTTCGGGATTATAAGTCCTACGCGCATACCTAGGTTGTTAATTTGACTAACAAAACATAACTTATATATTATAAAAATTATACCATTAAAAAATATAATCTCTAAAGTTTCTAATGGTATAATTTTTGTGATATATTATTTATATTTTGTTGTTCAAATTGCCAACCTAGTTATCCGCGCGGGACTTATAATCCCAAACAGAGGGAGTACGTGTGAGTGTGAGGTGGTCTTAAAAAATCCATTTAGGGTTCGATCCCCCTCATTGGCGATGTCGTTAGTATGCTTTGCCTCCGGTGTCCTTGGGGGCTTGGAGGTATAGAGGACCACGACACCATGCCCTCATGGTGGGTGGGGAGGAGGTCTATTCTTTGTTTAGCTTGTTTTTAGTGTCTTGTTTGGGGTGGTGAGGCAGCGGCTGAAGGAGATATGCCCTAGAGGCAAATAATAAAGTGTTTTTATTTGATATATCTCTTGTATGTTCATAATATGTTTCTTACCATGCTATAATTGTATTGATACGAAACGTTGATACACGTGTGGTATGTAAACAACCAGGTCTCTAGTTACCTCTAGTAAACTAGCTCATTGGGCAAGTGATGATCTTATGGTTTCGAGATCATGGTGATATTGCTGATTGACAATGAGGTCACATTATTAGAGAATAATGTGATAGACAGACACCCAATGATAATCACAATGAGATCTAGTTACTTAACGTTCATCATTGATGATAACATAGAAACATAGTTGCCTATATCCTTCGACTGTGAGATAATGCATAATCACCATTTTTGTAACTACCTCGGTAAACTACGCTCCTAGATACAAGCCTGGATGAGTGATAGTGGTTGAAATAGTACGGTGGGGCCCCAAAAGCCACTCACTGGTAGTCCTTTCAGACGTCTCAACCACTACCCTCTCAACGGGACCTGTCTGGCGCGTGGTCGGCAGCGAACGGATCAACTACGTACACAAGTGGGTATGTACGCAAGCCACCATACAAGAGTACATCAGAGCCACACCATCTAGAAAGAAAGGAAATATACCAACGCCATACGGCAAGATTCAAATGACCTAGATAAATCTATATTTTAGGATAACTCCTCATACAACACACATCAGAGTATCATGCGGAAGCGGCAAACAAGATCCGAGTACGGATAAGAAGCAAATCGGCATAAGATGCCAGAGAAAATAAGCACATCCCAACTACAGGTCTCACGGATCCCCGTTCCCGGAATCTCTACACCGAACGATCGTTGCCCACATCTTCGGCTTCTTCCACCCAGTATCCGTCCTGAGAAGGTACATTCATCCGAATCAAGAATTTATCGTGTGAGACCCTAAGGGTACTCGGCAAGTCTTAATGCCTCTAAAGGGGACACAACTGGGGTAGCGCAATTGCGTGAAAGATAAACCCTAGCAATTCTACAGATAATCGCTAACCATCCGCTAACCAATGATAGACGGATGTCCGTGAATTAAGAACAGATTATAATGGTAATTTCATCCGATCCATCCTCCTCACCTTACCAACAAGGAAGACGAATAACCCCCATCATTGGCAATTTTATTAACCATTCCATGAGTGTTGCACTATTTACTAGTCAAGTTACTTAGTCAAATTAAGGCGGTACTTTAGTTATGCTTGTCTATGATCGAGAGCATGCTCCAAGTCGTCCATATCCGCGGACACGGCTTTGAAAGTTTTACCGGCCGGGTGCACCAATAGCAACACACGCTCGATCAACCTCGGAAAAACCAAATCAAAACCCAACGAGGCTTTCACGGTTGAACAATCACTGAATTCAGAAATATTTGAGGGCCACCCCATTGAGTAGACCATAGAAGTAAGCAAGCTTGAGACGGACTCAAGGTTTGCGTCAATGGTCAGTGGCGATCGAACGAAAACTTCGGGGTGTCGATACAGCGTAATCACTCCGCTTACCTAACAATGCAGTGTGCTATCTGTCGCACAATTTAAATACAGAAAAGTAGCATGGCATAAGTACAGGATAGTAAATAAAACCTCAAACTAGTTTGTGGCCCCAAGAAATAAGACGGAATCAAGCTCTGGCTCAGGGGGGTCCCATATACCTCCCGGATGTGGATAGCGCGATAAATCAAGGAACAGGAATCAAGTACTTGGGGTCTTACGGGACACAAGTGAGCAGGAAAAACCAAATAGCAGATGTTGCCCACCGGTGCCACTTTCTTAGTTATCCCAGAACTACTCAGGTTAAGTTGTTTAGCTACCTCATTATCCATCAGACTCTCACAAACCCTACACATGCTGTGCTACGACTCGCATGGCTCAAACAACTCCTATAGTAGTGGCTCATGGGATGGAGGAAACAAGCTTGGTGGGGTTTAAAAGTAAAAGCTATGCATACTTGGGATTCAATTTAATGCAATCGCGACTCAATGATGCAAGAGTAAGATAGAGGCAATAGGTACTGTATGTATGCAAGCATGTGGAAGTGCTTGCTGTATCTCGATTGAAGCGAGGACGGATCTGGTAGTGCTCTGGTTCTCTTGATACAACCCACCTTTCGGTGTCTATCCGAGAAAAACCAAACAAACAAGGCCAACATGAATATAGAGCACAAGCATTGGAATTAAATGCGTCAAGCAAACAATCATGCCATGATGAATGATGCACAAGTTGCATGGCAATAAGTAGCATGGCATGGCTGAGTGTGGAGGACAAGAAATAACATTTGAATTGGGTTTTAGTCACATTTTGTTGCCATAATAGTTGCTGTTCATTATATTTTTATATGATGCATGCTGCAATTGAAGTCATGGATAGCATAAACAGAAAGGTCTCGTCGAGCTGATCATTTTAGACATATCATTTGCTTAATTTGGAATTATAAAACAAAAGTTATTAAATTATTAATTTCTAGTGGCAATTGATGTAATTTACATAAACTTGGAATTTTAATTGGGCAAAAGACAAAAAGGATGGCATATTTGGAATCCTCTCATCTTGCTGATATCCAAACATATATCATTTGCATTATTTGGAAAAACAATGGAAAAGTTGTTTAAATCTGATTTGAATTTGAATTTTGAAATTTATTTAAACAGGATTTGAAATTAAAACAGTCTCTGAACGTTTCCTACTCACCCTACTCACTCCTGGGTCGCAGACAGGTGGGGCCAGGGGGTTCTGCGGCCCACGCGCCAGCGGCTGAGGCAACCAAGGACCGCGGGTTGAGGTTTGAAAAGCTCAGGAGCCTTTTTGCAAAACTGCTACTGACGCTGACAAGGGGCCGGCTGGACCGCGGGTTGGGGCAAAAAGGGGCCAGGGGGTTATGTGCAAAGCGCCACGCGGGCACTGTGTTTCTTCTGCTGAACCAGCGTGTCACGCGCAGCCGCGTCGCCTGTGATGGAGGGGTTCGACCGGATCTGGGGCTCGCGCGCAGACGCGGCTGCCACTGGGCTAGGCTGGGGTAGGCGATGGAGAGGGGGGCGCGCGCTAGATAGGGTCAGGCTGCGCGGTGTTAGCGGCAGACGAAGTCGACTCCGGCGCACGGAGGGCGCTCGACAAAAGGATCGCCGCAGCCCGGAAGCAACTAAGGACGAGAGGTTGTCAGGGAGGGTCGGTAGCTCACCGCGGACTCGGTGGCGTGCTTGGATCGGGTCGGGGCGGTCGTGAACGGCGGCGGGGCAGACGCTCTGCTTGCTAGGGTTTCCGGCGTGGTGTCGACGTGCAGGGACGGGGCAAGCCTTCTCCTCCTCTTGGGCACGGGGCGTCGCTTGGCTCCAGGGCTTCTCGACACCTTGCGGCAACACTTCACGGCTAGATCGACCGGGCAGGTGGGGGTAGGCGGCGTGGGCGAGAGGACGTTGGCGGTGGAGGAGGAGGCAGAGGCGGGAGGCGAGGCAAGCCTCGGGGATGGGATGGGAGGCTGGAGGAAAGGAAGAGGATAAGAGCAGGCGAGAGGAGGCTTGCGTGGGGAGGGGTCGGCTCGGCCACCTTTTGCCCTCCCTCACGTGCTCAGCAAGGGCAGGGCCAGCAGAGCTAGGGAGACCTTGGTGGGAGGGGGAAGAGACAGAGAGGTGGGTTTTGGGGCCTTGTGGTGGGTAGAGAGGGAAGGGAGGGAGGGTGGGGGCTGCATGGAAGAGAGGGGAGAGATGGAGTAGGGCAAGGGTGGTCGAGCTAGAAACTTGGAGGGAGGAGGTAGAGGGACATGGTGGTTTGGGACCAACTAGATGGGTTTAGGGTTGTTAGCTAGAGTGGAGGGAGAGAGGGAGTACTTAGGCTTAGCATAGACTAAGTGGGATTGTCGATTTAGCTAGTTTGAGGATTGGGTGGCTTAGGGTTTTGTTTAGAGACAAAGGGTAGCTTAGGGTTTTTGTTTAGCTAGGATGGATGGATGGCAAGGTAGGTCCTAGGGTTTAGCTAAGAGAGGGGGAAAGAATGGAAGGGAGGTGGCACTTGACTTGCTCAAGCATGCTTCATGTCAAGCACACAAGATCAAGAGAAGGCAAGAAAAGAAAAAGAGGGAGAGATAGATAGGCATGTGATGATGGGGCTCTCCTTTGGCCCATGCATGATCCAAACAAAGAACAAGCAAGATCCAAAAGAGAGGGGGGTTTGGTAGGTGCATGCCTCATGAGCACATGTATGTGCATGGGGCATGGGGGTAGGGGTTAAGCTAAAGGGGGGATAGAGATGGTGATTTGATGTAGCAACTACAAGCCCAAAACAAGATTTAAGCAAAGAAAAAGATCCACTTTGAATCCCAAGCAAAAACCAAACTAGAAAAGGTGGCACTTGCATGGCCCATGCAACATAATTAATGCCAACCATATCCTTGTGAAAACAATAATATTATCATGGCATTACTCATATGCATTCCCAAAAAGATGGGCAAGGCCAAGCAAAGACTATGGTTGGAATCCAAACAACCAATCATGAGCTAGAGATAAATCAACAAAATGCCAAGCTCAGATTAGTTGGATGGTGGAATTACAAGGTGGTGAAAGAAAAGGTGGTGGAGTCAATAAGAGAGATGCCCTCAACTCAACTTGGGCATTTAACAATATATTAAGAGCCAAATACAATATCAAGAGGCAACTACAATTAATCATGCACATGAGATAAGAACCAAACAAGGAAAAAGGTTTTATATGATGCTCAAATGCAAGGGGACATGATGACATGAGCATGATATGATGATGATGCAACAATTATATGTTGGAAGAGGCCCATTTTATTATTCTAACATGTAGCATTACAGGGGTTAGACAACTGGGATGCTACAATTTTGGAAGGAGACTTTGATGATATCAAGTATCAAGATCTGAAAGGGTGATCATAAATGTATCGTTGGGTTTCCCGAAGAGACGGGTTGAGGAGTTTTTATCAAGACCAGGATTTGCCAACACAAGTAACAGATAGATACACGTGGTCAACTCGGTGATGTTGCATTAACAAAGCTTGCAAGCATATGACTATGTCATGGAATGCAACGGCACGGGAACGAATAAACGAGCTCATTGAAAACGAGATAAAACACAAGTATAGAGATTCTTGAGATCAAATCTTGGATGACCTAGGTATCATATGGCAAAGGGAATAGGACTACGCAGTTAAGGTTCAAGCTATGATATTCGTGAATGCATGGGTGGTCATTATGGGCATCCAGGTCCCGATGTTGATAATTGACACAAGAGATGTCTTGGTCATGTCCGTAGCATATCCGATCCGAAGGGTGGAACACTTAAGGGTGGGGACACATTGGAATCGAACCGGCACCGCAGGAGAATTGAGAGAGAGAGAGAGAGAGAGAGAGAGAGAGTTCCGGGTAACATCCGATGTTCACCGAAGGGGTCCGGAAGGAGTTCCGGAGTATAAAATATGATGATATATGTGTTTTATATTAATTGGTTGAATTAATATTAAATCATATTTTATTTTTCATATTTATGGGCAGCTATTTCCTATTGGGCCACTTCCGGGTAGAAGGGCCCATAGGTCTAGGCGCCAAAGGAGAAGGGAGAGGGCCCAGCAGGCCGAAACCCTAGGGTTTCTCACCCAGGGGTGGGGCCTAGGGCCGGCTGTAACGCCCCGAATTGGGTCTATGCAGATCTCAGCATTTACCGCCAAAATCCGCATAGAAGCGATTCAAAGACGCCCACCAGACACTTTCGTGTGGGTGGGATTTGAATACAAGTAGTTACATCACAGTAGTTTACAACAGAGTCCACAAGAACTTACATATACAACGACGACTCCACGAGTCAAGAATACAAAAGATACAATACGAAGATACAACTCAAGAAGAAAGCAAAATAGTATCCGAGTACGGACAAGATCCAAATGGGACTAAGAGTCCTGAAGAATAACCAAGCGGTGTCCAACCACCTTGAGCCAAGCACGAAGGTAACCTTGCTAACGTCGTCAATCACATACCTGTCAAGCCAAAAGGGTGCCGACAAAGGCGCAAAATAAAAACATAAAGAGAGCGGTCAGTACTGAGGCCAGTACACGGCGAGACTAGAATTCGGCGGTCCTCGCCTACATAGGTATGGTGGGCTCAGCGGCAGTAAAGCTTGCACTATCTAACTTATAGAGACACGCTACAACTTCGGCTATTAGAGCGAGATAACAGAGCACTATACAATAGCATAATAAAACACCAAACATAACCCATCCGAAGATTTCCCCCCTCGAAGACCAGTCGAGGAAGTCCTCTTACAGAACACACACGGTGACAACTTTAGTTAATCAGTTATTTAGTTAATAAGGCTAATTACTAGTCATATTATTAAAGAGGCAAATTATTAGTGGCGATGTCTATGATCATGACACTGTACTCCTGAGGTGTCCATAACCGTGGACACACGGCTTCTCGAAAAGATTTACCCTGCAGGGGTGCACTACCGTACCCAAACGCATGCCCAACCCTTCAAGCAACATATAACGCGTGCCTTCCGAATCTCACAACAAGAACTGTCTCATAACTACACGCATATCCAGAGGCATCACCTACTGTGTTTTACCCACACAAGAGATACAGCTGATTCTCTAGGTGGCACAGCGTTTGAGTCTACGGCCGGGCGATGATCGAAAGATAACTTGTAGAGCTTCATCCCACCTCCGGCATGATATCCCGATTTTATGCAATGCAAGCCATGGCAGTCCACCAAAACCATGTCACAAATCAACCCATGTCCGAGGACATATTATGCGTATGCACCAAATGGAAAACCAATTTTGTAACCCTCTGGATATAAGAATAGCGCCGGTAGTTGAGGGGGGATCCCAGAGGCCCCCACGTTTGGTTAGCGCGATCAACTCGGAACTGATATCGTAGAACGAACGGGTCCTAGGGCGGCTCAAGCAGTTCCCAAAGGTGGTCCCTGCCGGGGCCTTATCATTAGATGAAACGTAACCATAACCAACATCATCAATTTAATTATCTTATCACCAACCATATACAAGTATCATGTTTCACCTGTATGAGAGCGGTACTAAGCATGCCTATGACTCGCAAGGACAAAGCTAGCTACTCAAACAAGGCAATAGGATAACCAAGGCAATATAATGGAGTAGATAATTAAAGGAACGGTACTATAGCATCGACAATAAGGATAGCAGTAGATCAAAGTAAGGAAGTAAAGAATATAAATGCAAAATAGGTAGAAGGGGGAGAATGCTCGCCTGTGAGACAAAGTCGGGAAACCGGAGGCTTGTCGCAACTCGCATCCACTCATCGTCCTATCCGGTGAAGAAGCAAACACTAGAAAGAACACCTGATGCAATATTTAATACTAGGCGAAAGATCTGGCAGTTTATGATATGATGCATGGCATGGCAATATGCGGTCCCACTTAGCAATATTAAGCGGAATCGGAATTCCGACAAATAAATATTATGGTTCGACTTGTTTATCTACCCACAATTTAAATGTTGACTTAACAAGATAAAACATGGCATCGGTTCGCTACACAATGTTAAATGGAACCAGGACAAGACAATTAACACTCCCATTTATTCCATATTTATTTAGTAGATGAATCGCCATATATCCCCGAACAACAATATATATGTATGCAAGCATGAATGATTTAATGCAACAAGTAGATGACATTTATACAAAATAGGGTTATGAGTTGGCTCTCACCGGATCGGAGAGACGGGGATATTGATCTTTAGGCTATGGGCAAAGTAGCGGAAATAGCTGATCTCGCGGAAGTAATCGAAGCCGAAGTCTTTGCATCCCACCATTATCTTCGGGACAGCCAGCAATACTGAAGTAGTGAACCCGGAAATAAGGCTTTTCCGAAAGGCGACGACATCAGACATCATGTAAAGTGGAAGAGAATTGGCAGATTAACACGCTTAGTTGACAATAGAGGTAGAAATAGGTGTCAGGTAACAGAAAACAGAGGTAAAACTGCCGTAGACATTTTACCGAACACATAGCAGGCTAGGCAGACGAAGATGGATATGCTCTGAATTTCTACACTATTGCCGTAGACACAGCGTACACGGGTGACGAGATCTCTTGGTGCAGGGAACAAGGAACTCCGGTTGGTGTCATAAGAAGGCCTGACGGAAGACGCTCCATGCAGGCGTACGGCGCACTCGACCATGAACTGCCGGCAATGGCGCACGCTCGAACGGGCGTTGGTGAGTTGACCAGAGGAAAGCAAGTGGAGATGAGGCGATGGGTGGCTCCTGACTTGATCGAAGGGGCAAGGAGTAAGGCAGCCTGCTGGTCGGTGAACGGGTGATTGAACGCGACGGGGGCAGGGTGCTGCCACTATTGGCATGTGTACATGGAATTAAAGGGGGCGGAAGACAAGCAGGACAGCCCAAAGACCAAGGAGAAAAGGCGTGTCGATGGTGCTGCATCTTGCTTTCGCTAGTGGCGTTGGTGTGGATTAATTGGAGATCTAGCGAAAATTGATTGAAAGAAAACAACACGAGCAGGGGACAAGGAAAGAAAATGGCACAGCGGCTGAGATATGCATGCTCGTACGTAGTTGCTCTTCCGGAAGACAGGACGGGAATTTGGAGATCTCAGATTTGGGGAATTTGGGTCTAGGGTTTGGAGGAAGAAGGGGGATTGGGTTATTTATCTAGTCCAAAGTAGACTAGATGAGACTAGTTTTGGGCCAAAACATTAGGGGCTTGTATGATTCAAAGGATTTGTGAAACACATGAATAGGAAAAATGCAGGAATAGAATGGCATGACACTTCAAATCCTATAGGGATAAAAACCGTAGGAATCAGTAAAATTAGCTGTTTGATTGCACCGCAGGAAAAACACAGGAAATTTGTAGGGTTCAAGTAAATGGCATAGTTATCATAGACACATAGGAATTTTCCCAAGAGGTCTCACCTCTTGTTAGAAATCCTATAGGATTACAGTGTAGGAAAGCAATGTATAGGAATTTAGTAGGATTCATTCCTTTGAAAAAACACACTCTATAGGAAAAATTCCTATGGATTGGAATCCTGTAGAATTCCTTTAGAAATCCTTTGAATCAAACAGGCCCTAGATGGGCTTTTAGCCTAATTTTATTTATATAAAACAAGAAAAGCTTTTGCCGCGAGAAATATTATTTTGTTTTAATTTTAAAATATAAACGAGGGACGGGTTTAATAAAACCATATGGATATTTGGTAAAACAAAAATATGGTTTGATAAAATAATTTTACGGATAAAATATGTATGATAATGTCATGATGATGCACAAAATAAAATAACAATCAATTTCTAATTTTTAATATTTTCCGGGCATTACACCGGCGGCGACGGCTTGGGGGTTACACCCTCCCCTTAGCCCTAGGGTTTAACCCTCCCCTCCCTCATATAAATAGAGGATCACCCTCCCCTCTATTTGCATCACAACAACAAGTTCTCTCCTCTCCCTCTAAACCCTAGAGCTCTCTCTCCATTAGATTGGATCTAGCTTTTGGGATTAGGTCTCCAACTCTGCACTACCGTCGTGCGTAGGACAGTCCGACTTCCATCTTCTTCCGCTGCTCAGCTAGATCGGATCCCGGGAGACGTCCCTACACCATACATGTGTAGAGCTTCGAGGCGCAACACTTGGGGCGCTTGCCTTCATCGCTATACGCCTACCTACGTAAGGCGTGCCACGGTCTTCAAAGGATATGAACTCCGTCCTCCCCCTCCATTACTTATATAGAATAGATCTTGGTTTTCGTGTTCGTGCAGCTAGAATTTTTTGTAGGGGTTCGTAGCATGGAAAACAAAATTTTCTATCGCATACAAACAAACAGGCCAAGATCTCTCTACTAGATTGTAGCAACGAGTCGATAGAGGAACTCACCCTCGAAGATTCCAAAGCGGTTAACGAGAGCAGATTCTCGTGGGTGATGTAGTCGTACACTTGCCGATATCAAGATCGCGTAGATGATCCTTCCGGCGCTGCGTTCCGGCAGTGCTTCCGTAGTCGGTCACACGTTACTTTTCGAAGACCTTCCTCTCCTTGTTCCAAAGGCGGAGGTTGTAGCACTCTCGCGATTCCAAGACCTGGCGTGGTACCGGAAGTAGAGGGAGATCCCGCAGGCTTCGCCTTAAACCGAGCGAGTATGGTGGAGTATGAGAGAGCTATTAGTGGTCTAGGATTAGACACACCAATTAGAAGGCTCTAAACGCAGGCTAGAGCAATTAGAAGCTCTAAACCAAAATGGCTCTAAACCGGAGATTAGAGGATAGGAACTTGTGTGTCTAGAGGAGGAGGCCGTGCCCCTCCTTTTATAGGTGGGAGGGGCGGCCAAGGGGAGGGGAGTCCCTCCCCAAGTCGGCCTTGGTTGGCGCCCGGCTTGGAGGACTCCTCCCCAAGTCGGTTCAACCACCTCTTGCTTGTTTCCCACAGTTTCGCTTCCCCAGTTCCTGTTTTCCACAATTTCTGTTTTAGCGTTTGACTTTCAAACCGGTTTGACTTTTCAGTTTTGGAACAGCAAGAACACTTAGTACATGATGCAATCATTCAATATGTAATGACACATTCATGTACCCTCCCCCGAGTGTCGGACAATCCGAACCTTCTAGAACATTCCCGATGAAAATACGGAATCATTCCCGAACTCAAAGCGGACTTTCCTTATATGAATCTTATTCTCCGGACCATTCCGGATCACCTCGTGATATCCGGATCCCATCCGAGACTCGAACAACATTCGGTCTCTTTCTCATAATACCATAACTACTCAAACAACGTGAATCCTTAAGTGTGTCTCCCTACGGTTCGTGAATTATGCGGACATGATCGAGACACTTCCGATCAATAACCAATAGAGGAATCTGGAAATTCATATGGCTCCCACATACTTCTACGATTACTTTGCGATCGAATGAACCACTTACATACGATACCAATTTCCCTTTGTCTCACGATAGTTTACTTATCCGAGGTTATGATCGTCGGTATCTCTGCATACCTAGTTCAACCTCGCTACCGATAAGTACTCTTTTCTCGTTCCCGTGATATGTGATCCCTTGAGAGCCAGTCACATGCTTGCAAGCTAATTGGATGACATTTCACCGAGAGGGCCCAGAGTATATCTATCCGTCATATGGATGGACAAATCGCACTCTTGATCCATGTGTTTCAACCAATACTTTCCGAACACTCAATGCCACCTTTATAACCACCTAGTTACGGTGTGGTGTTTGATGTCATCAAAGCATCCATCCGGTAAAGGTGATATGCATGATCTCATGGTCGAAGGAATTAGGTTACTATGTATCAGAAAGCATATAGCAATTGAACTATTGAAATGACTTGATCTTTATGCTACGCTTATCTATAGGAGTATGTCCATCACATCATTCTCCTAATGAGATGATCCTGTTGTTAATAACATCTCTATGTTCATGATCAGGAAACCATGATCATATATTAACCAACAAGCTAGTTTAACAAGAGGCTTTACTAGGGACTCTTATTTTAGTTTACAAATCACACAAGTATTAATGTTTCCGATTAATACAATTATAGCATGGTATGTAAACATTTATCATAAGTGTGAAGATATGATAATAACCACTTTATTATTGCCTCTTGGGCATATCTCCAACATTTTTTTGTTTCCTGCTATGAACCCCAATGGCGGATACATCCTTAAGTAGGAATAATGCCTCCCCCCCCACCCTATCCTCTCTCTGGTAGTGCGTCCAGCTCTAACGGAGGGCATCTGGAGTTGTGTGTCTAGTGGATCCCCTAGGATCTAGTCGGTTTTTGTGTTTGTTGGTGTCGTTTCAGGTCAGCCTTTTCTGATTTATGATTGTCATCATTGATAATGCTTGATGTTGTGGTGCGTTGGTCATGTGGGGCCTTAGCAAGAAGGCTTCCCGTTTATCTACTATGATAGGATTTGCCTGCCTCTGACGATGGAGAGGCTAGGACATTAGCGTGCCTTTGGCCCATGCTAGTGTTTGTAGTCGTCGGTAAGGGTAGATCTTATTTACGGTTGCTTCTTCGGGAAAGGCCCGTGTGACCCTCCCATGTCACCCCAGCGTGGCGTCTAGGGGAAACACTAGATTCCACCGCCCCTCCCACCCCTCCTTCGTCCTCGTCTGCGGTCGCCATGGGGCATGGCCAGGAAAAACCATGGCAGCGGGGGGAGGATTCTTCGTCCTTTTGCGCGGCAGAGTGGACGCAGAGGTGTGATTCCATGCTAGGGCATGGCGCTGCATCGGGGTACATGGCGGTGGCAATCATGCTTGGTATGTGGTGACAACAAGGTGGTGGTGTGCGCCCTGGTTGATGATGACTCTACTGGCTAAATCCTTCGGATGGCGAGGGCTATGGGTGGGCTGGCGGCAATCGTCTCTTCCTTGCTAGAGATAATGGTGCAACAGAATAAAGGTGGTCAGATCTTTTTGTTCTTAGAGCACCATGGCGTCGATATGCTTGATGTTGGCCTCCTCGATCTAGCCGCCGACGAGTTTTGGTCTTCCTCTCAGAGATTTCCGCAGTTTGTCACAACATGTTATTTGGCTGATAAATCAATGCTTTCATGTGTGCCCTTGTTATTTGGGAAAGGCGTGAAGCTTCGCCATCTTCTTGGGGCCATTGGACATGTCTTTATATAGATTTACAAGAAACTGACAAATGTGGAGAAAGTCATGGTGGCTATGAGCCGGAAGTTGGTAATGGCAAAGAGGGTACTGGTTGCGGTGAAGACAATGCGACAAAGGTTCTCCCTATATGTCGGGCGTTTGGCGACTTGCAACAACAACTTTGACAAGTGGGAGTGGCAGCAGTGGTGGACTGCATTCTGGTGGTGCTCCTCGAGTACCGAGCCACAATTGTTAGGATGAAAACACAAGGTCTTGTCTTTATTAGTCGTACATGCCAATGTGCCTTATTGTGGGAATTGTTTTGAAAATTCGGACTTTCTTTAGATTGAAAACCCAAGATTTTCGATTGGGTGTTGAGAACGCGTGTGAATGGTTTTCTTCTTGGAGGCGTTGCTTTTGGAGAATTTTGTTTGTAGTCCAGGTGTTGTCTTCGGTAGTGGTTTAAGTGCTACTGTTGCGAGTGATTCATCACCGCGATGGTTCTTTGTTTTTTCTCTCTCTTTAATAGTTTTTTTTGCTATGTGCATCCATGATATCTTTGGACATCATGTTGGTACGTTCACAATATTGATATATACTCTCTATTCAGAAGAAAAAAAAAAGTAGTATAAAAGGACCTAGTTATAATTTTGTTTTATTAGGCTCTTTGTATTGTTGTTGATGACTGTTAATAGATCATTGGAATTTTCACAACAACAAAAATTATTTCTTGTTTCAACATAAACTGTCACATATACTCCTCGTAACATAGTTTAACACGTCATCCCAGCAAATAATCAGTGGCTATGGTAAACAATCGCAGGCCCGCGATCAGACGGGAAGTGCATAAACATTATTATTGCGCAACATCACAATTCAGCACGGATTGACAGTTCACCGAGCTGGCTAATACTGTACAATAGATGCAACCCTCGATCAGGAACATACAACAACAGCAACTTGAGATGACACGACAGTGGCAGAACTCGAAGGAAGCTCAGGACACGAGAGTCCATCTCGCTCACTGATCGAATTTCTCCCTGTGAACCTCATCCAGGATCACGACGAGAGTCGCGATGAACACATAGTCGACATGAGGAAACACGGTAACAATGAACGTGTCCCTGTCGAGCAGCACGTTCGAAATAGTGAACTTACGGTTCATCTGCAGTAACACAGGGCCAAATTTATCAGCCAAATGTTCCATATATTAAGCTTCAACATATGATCATAAGTTTGGACCAATTCTGGCACTTACTTGAGCTACCATTGTGGTGGAGTTGCCAAGGTAGAAGGCGCAGGACCTGTCGAAGTAGTTGCCCTTGATCTTGAAATCGCAGACCTGCTGCGCGGTGTTCCCAGCCAAGAATACGTCCATCTCTGTCTTGAATTGGATCATCGAAGACTTTTTCACGGTAAAGAGCAGGTCGCTTGCGTTTGCGCTGTCCCCTCTGAACACTTCCCATCTATTGTGCATACTGAATACCTGATCAAGCGGTTGATATTGAACTATTATTAAAATACACTCCAGTAAACGATGCTATGGATACTGCCTTTCATTGTACTCCCTGCGTTTACTATTATAAGGCCTTATAGATATTTCGATATGGATTGGTTATTAGTACCTACTAAAATGAGTGAATCAACAAATAAAAACACATATACATGCGAGTTGGTCTCTATCTAGCTCACATTAAAATATTTACAAGGTCTTATAATAGCGAACGGATGATTCGTTTACAGAGTCGATCTGTTAAAAACTCTTCGAGCAAAAGATTATGTTTATATGCTACTAAATATGTTCCATAATGCAGAAAGGAGGTAGTACATGGGTTTGGCAGTTTGTTAGGCTGCTCGTAGTGGGAGTAACATAAGTAGTAATAAAGATGCCACATAGGTTAAAATGGTGATGTGACGAGCAATTAACGAAGAGAGAGAGAAATGGAGTATTAACATAATATGTTACCATCACATCACACTTTTCAATACAAATGAGTCTACAAAACCATACTCTGTGTTACTACACTAAGTTATTTCTACTATGAAGATAGTAACTTAGACTAGTAACATGTGCATGTTACTGGTCTAAGTTACTACTTCCTCCGTTTCAGGGCTTAAGGCGTCCTCGTTTTACGTGTTTTTTCTTTGACCAAGAATTACTCTAAATACATAAAGAGTTTTGGTATCACAGAAAAGTATTTTTCAATACGAATTCAACGGTACTAATTATGTATAATATAATCAAAATTTTGTTGCTCAATTCTTAAGCCTTAAAACAGTATACACTATGACCAGCCTTATGCATTATGGAACATTTAAATTCAAAGCAGGCCACGCGTTTTCATCACCCGAAGTCCACGGCTCCTTATCATAGTTTAAGTTGATGAGAAGTGGGGACAACGAAAAGGATGCAGAGCAAGAAAAGTACTCCTATCGATCATGTCCCAATCTAGTCCACTTCGACTACAACACCACATCAATTTGCTACCATTCAGTTAAGAAAGAAACGGGAGGTTAGACTGAATCTTTATCGTGCGAGGAAGTTTCCTGGTCTCCCCAGAGAAAGAATTCATCGTGCTCTGTCTTTCGAACGCATTCACATGTTAGAATTATACACACAAAACAACATACGATTTGATAAACAGACAATCATCTCAGTTTTGGTTTTCGTCTTCTGATGTGAATCGCTAAAATCTCTAGGGAAATTGGAAGATGAAACAGAAACTGGGGCAGAGTACCTTCTCTTGCATGGAGAGGAGGGGCTGGCCGGCGGCGTCGAGGAGGACGCGGCGGTGCCGCAGGCTGAAGATGGAGCCCTTGACCTTGAGCACGAGGCCGCCGTTGGCGTCGGTGATGGCGAAGTCGCCGTCGGAGATGCTGAGGGCCTTCTTGGTCACCGTCAGCGGCACCACGTACGGGGCGCAGAACTGGTGCCCCACCACCGGCAGCGGCGCCGGTGGGGCTGGGGCTCCGCTGGCCGCCGGGAACGCCATCGATCGGCGGCCTAGTAAGTAGCCTTTGAGGTTTGAGCTGAGCTCTTACTGCTTGGTCGGTCGATTGATTCGGTGCGCGTGCTTGGCGTGTTGTTCCGGACGGGACACGGGAGGAACTCAAGATGGTGGAGCTTGGAGCTTCTTCTGTAGGAGTATATAGCTTCGTATATGCCGTTGTTTGTGCCGCTGGACGCGTGTTCCCAGCCTCCATAGTTGACCAACAAGAACTATGGCGGACCAGATGCCGTGTGGGCCAGTGGTGGGAGAAGAAGAATCCGCTGCTTCCGTGATCCTTCTGAGTACTTCCTGGGTCGCCAGACGGGCCTGGCTGCTGGCCCAATGGACCAACCTATGTAGAGTATCGCACGAGCTGTTCCTAACAAAATCCTACACGCTGCTATCTAAATAAAATCTTAGCCCAGGGGCCGGGAAATCCCTTTTGGCTCACGAGTGCAGCAATTGCACCCATTACGAGAAAACATATTTTAAAATGTCCAATTTTTTTTAAAAAAAGGTCTATTCGTATATTTGAATATTTTGTGTTCGTTCACAAGTTTTCAGGACGAAGAGTATTTTATATATGATTTATAAAAATGACAAAAAATGTCTAGGGTATTTTTTGTATTTCTTGTATAAGACACGTAGAATGTTATTTTATCCCAAAAACTTATGGACGATATATATGTAGCAAATTTTTTTAACATTTTGAACTATGTTTTCTCATAATAGGTGCAAATGCACCCGTGAGCCGAATAGTTACCTCCTCCATGGACCGTCATTATTTTAAGAAAAAAAATCATATTTTTGAGTTTAAAAAAATCTCAAAATAAATCATAGTGTAGCTAGTTGGAGATTTCACTTTAAGATTCGGGAGTTCATCTTGGGTGCAATCACTTATGAGTGAAATAGTTGTGGGAACTATCCAGGATAAAACAAATCAAACACAAATGTGGTTGTTTGGACTCGAAGAAAAACGCTCAAACTCAAATATCATCGTGAGAAGGCCCCTTTATCTCTTTTTCGGCCCGGCCTATGAGTATTTCCCGTCATTCTTTGCCGACATGGACTAGTCGACCATCGTCTAGACTAGATCTTCTTATCTCCTCTTCCATTCACCCCAAAATCCATAACTCACCTCCGGCTCATCTTCTCCAAATAAGAGCTCGTCGTGGCTCTTGCTTGTCTCTCTGCCATGGCTAGTCAACCTCGCATGCCCATAACTGGGCCTCGTTGTCGCCTCCCTCGTATGAATCATCAGATCGAAGCTTCGTGTCTCTACCCTAGCATCTCTCTCTTGTTCCTCTTCCTCTGAGGATCGGGTCACGCCGAGAGATCTGCAACGGTGACCAGCCTTGGGAGGTTGCGTTCTAGCTCGCACCCCAGGCATGGTTGCCCTGGCAGTGGAGTTTGACAACCGTGCTCTCATGGCCACCGTGCTTGGGACACTTCCTGACGTGTCGTCAACAGACTTGTTAGCGTTGTTCAGGTCTCGTTTTGGGATCAGGCGCAATATTGTGAGGACTGAGGTATGCACACCTCCCTTCAATTTCTTCGTCAGGTTCAAGCACGTTCGGATTGCGAGCGTGTTATACATTCTTCTCGTTCATTCGAGTGTTGTGGAGAGAAAATGAGCTTCATGTGTTGGTGGCATCGGCGCATGGGTGGACGATCGCTTGGGACATCTATGTTTCTTATCGAAACTTCGGCCGATGGCCTCCCCTCGGGATGCTTGGCAACCGGAGGCTCAAGTGTCGTCCAACTTGACCTTGGCGGCGAGCTATAGGAGATTCTGCCACCGAGCAACATATGTATCATCGATGTAAAAGGTGTGGCTGCAAGATCCGATTCCGTCCCGAAGATGTACCATGTGGAGATTACCAGCAGGGCAAGGAGATAGCTTTGCTAGAAGCACCCGGTAATCATCCATCGGGAGGAGTTGCTAGCCCCCATCCCTGGCATTCAAGACCCCGATGAGGCAAGCAGAAAACATCTTCGTCACCTTGAGTGTTGGCCCGGAAGGGTCGAGGACACGGGACCGCCACCTTTTCAAGACGGTGCACACAATTTCGGAGACCAGACCTTCCAAACACAAGCGAGTGGTTCTGATTTCTCGCAAGTGAAGACTGAAGTTATGCAGAACTTAAGAATGTTGGGAGCAGATAGTTAGATTGAATTGCATATTTGTAATCATTTGGAATTGTGCACGCTTGTGGTTGTAACGGTCATCGGTTGACTATGTTGAAATGTAGTATCTATGTGCAATGAATTTGTAGTGAACACCGATTTGAGTTATATTTAAAAAGTCGTATGAATTCCTTCTGAATTTGTCTAGGATAATTTAATGAATTTGCATTCGATTTGTGCTGGTAGGACATAATGAATATGCAGTTAACGTCTCTTATTTGCAATGGATATGTAATCTGTAATCTGTTGTGGTTGAATTGATATACTAAACATTCACTGAGTTGTGTCCATAACGGGTATGAATTTGTACAGAATATGCAGCAGTGTACAACTCAAAATTAGTACGCGCATGCTGGGTGAATTTTGATAGTTTTTTTCATTCAGCGCTAACTTTAAGAGTCGACTGAATTTAGCTGCGAGTACTTAGCTCAATAAATAGAAGACTTGATAATAATTGGTTGCATATGTTACAAAATTGTATAATGGTGGTGGGTTTTTTAAACCCTATCATTAGTTGGGGTAGCAATATGCAATTTTCTCACTAATTTTAGATGACCTGAGCCGAGCGAGGTGGGACCCATTTACGCACTCCTTTTCTGTTGCACTTTGCAGATGTACCAAAACTCCCGATTTGCGCATCTGTTTAATCCAACATCCGATGGAAACAGACAAACAGTCCAATTAACCACTCACGGACTTATTAGGGAAAAAAGAAGTACGGTTCAACCACAACGCTCTGTTCCATCAAAAGGATCAAGCTGTGCTCTGCGTTTAGCTTGTGTTTTTGTATCCCGTACTAGTACTCCATCTCCATGTATGATGAATAGAGCGTGGGGAATGCCAATGGGAACTAGCACACGTACACGTATAACCTACATGAAAATATGTACTCCGTATTAAGTAACGCAACCAGCTGTGCATGGTCGCCGACGCTGCACACGACGCAAGGCCGCTCTCGCCTTTCACAGCTCGCCGCGATTCACAGGATCTCGCTGGTGCTAACCTCCGCGGAGAAGACACCGGCCACCACCACCAGCACCACCACCGCACTACCGGACCAGCCTTAAAACCAAAAAGGCGGCGATCTTTTCCGGGCAACACCTGTCATGATTAGAGGCCTTTTCCATGATCCATGATAATTAAATCACCAAAGCGCGGTAGCGAGTGCGCAGCGAACCTGTCAAGCTCTGTCGAGACGCTCGAGCTCAGCCCACCTGCCCAGGTGCTGGTGGCCGGCGGTGGGTTCTAGCTAAGCAAGCAGAGCCCATAATTGCGACCTCCCCTTCTTGCTTTCCACCGATCACTCACTCGGAGCTCCTGCCAGAGAGGGCGAAACAGTAGATCGGAAGTTGACCTTGCGCGTGTTCGGCTGATGAACTGGTTGACCTTCGCGGCGCGGGCGGCGCATGTGCCCGGCAGGGCGGTGGCGCATGGCGTGACCCCGCTCCCGTTTCGCGAGACGAAACCTGCGATCTGCTGCTGCTGCGTGATCGGGACGTCGTACCGGTCAACCCCACCGGCCACCAGCACCGTTTCTTCACCGTCTGTTCACGAGCCGATATTTTCATTTTTATCTTGTTTATTTATGTACCCACCTTGACAAGGCGACCTTGTACAAGCACGCAAGTCAGAACATTGCAGTTGGCAAGTCAGGCAATCTGAAGTTATCCTCGTTCCAACCTCCCACGCCCAGAGATCGGCCATTTCGTGTACCCAGTGACGTAGCTGGACCATGAAATGTATGCACCGTGACCGTGTCCGACGATCTGGTCTGGTAGTTGTAGTGTGTTGCCATAGATAGCGTGGAGAATTTAGGTGGCGCTCTTCACCAGAGTGATGGAAACATCGAGCCAATAGCATCAGCTAGTTGAGTTCATAAATAAAGAGCCTCCGTTGCTCGAAGAATGATTCCGTCCGGAGACCTGCTCATCACCTACTCCCGTAGATCGTGTGAAATGGAACGTGATCGTGTCAGTACGTCAGTAGACATTAGCACACTCGCACCTCAGATCTCCCCGTCCACAATGCCAGCATTCAATTCCGGTCACATGACCTTGCTACTACTGAATCTGTCGATCGCGGAATCTCGAACACAAAAAATAAATAATCTGGCGCAGAAAGATAAATTAAATTATGCACAGAAGCTTTTTTTTTTACAGTGCTGCAAGCAACATGTTCATCTGATAGACAGACAACTGTACAGTGGAAGGAAGCGTCGGTGCCCGCATGTCAGTGGAACAGCTCGCCCGCCCTCCGCGGGCGCAAATTCGTTTTCCGGTTTACACGTAAAGGGAGAACCCCAAACAAAAAATGGCTGCGAGAATTTGGGATGATGAATAATAGTATAGGTATAGGGGGAGGGTCTCACCGGAAGCGGCCGCCGTCGGCGAGCTTCCAGGAGCGGCAGTGGTGGAGGGACGAGCCGGTGGAAGGCTGGTGGAGCGGCGAGGGGCGGAGCTCGCCGGACAGGGCAGGGGCGTCCGGCGGGTGGCCGCCGCGGTGGTGCCGCGCTGTGCTGGGCCGAACGAGCGGGCTGATGCACACCGAGAAGCCCGAGACGCCGGCCCCGGCGCCTCCTGCCCCTGCCATGAGGCGACGGCAGGGAGGTTTCCGGATCGGCGACGGTCGCCACGGCGAGTCCGCCACCGAGCTGCTCTCGTCGGTGTCTTCGTCGGAGCACCTCACCGGCGAGAGCCCCCGGTTGCTGATCGCGCGGGAGGACCGGCGCCATCGCGGGGAGAGCGGCGCCGTCGCGGGAACGGTCGATTCCTTCTTCCGGCGGCCACGCGGCATGATCCCCGCGAACCAAGATCCGTGCTTCCGCTCCCTGCCACCGCCGCCCTTCTCGTCCGATCCGTGGTGCCCGAAGAGCGCGGAGAGGGCCGATAGCTTGCTGCGGCGGTGGCGCCTGATCTGGAACCCGATGTCGCCTTCCTCGTAGCCGGCTCCGCCGCCATAGGTGGGCTCCACCTGAGGCGTCCGGAAGAAGAGGCGGCTCGACGGCTGCCGGCTCCACGGACCCGAGACGTCGGACTTCCGGGGGCACACGTACGGCGACACCGACCTCGGGAAGAGCGGGACAGGCTCTGGCGACGGCGGCGGCAGCGAGGTAGCTTTGTTCTGGGCGGCGGCGAGGGCGAGCAGGCGGTCGCGGAGGCAGGACGCGCACACTCCCACCCCGCACTCGTACGGGTGACGCTTGCACCTCATGGCCCTCATCTACGCGATCACTGCTCTCTCCATTGCCACGCACTTCTTGGACACGGTAGTGTGTTGGGTCAGGGTCGTGGACTAGGGAGAGGCGGGGACGAGGAGGAGGGAGTTCTTGTAGACTGCCGCAGTGGCCCTCCCCTTCATTTCGAGTTCTTTTTTTTTGGGGAGGTTTTTTTTTTTAGGGTAGGGAGCTGCTTTACAAGAGCACTTTATTTGGTTTTTTGCTAATCACTCCCATTTGTCGATCCGTCGATGTGAACCGTTGTCTTTTTTTCACATATATAAAAATTGTATGCTGGTCGATCCGTGCATACTCCACTGTCGTCTACTCCGAAGTTAACCAAGTTAAGCTAAACACCGTCTTAATTCTAGTTAACCATTCTAGCGCTTTAATTTTTCAGCACATTTTTTCAGCTATACACCTACCCATTTGAGTTTACTGGATAGCTGTGCTGGTCATTCTTTTATATTTTAAGAAATACTAGAAAATAACGATGTAAAAATAGGACAAGTGGGAATAAGTAAGTTCTCAAATTTACATCTCCATACAAAATTTAGATTAAGTGAGATAAGTCACGAGTGGGATTTATGACTTATCCCACTTAATCTACAATTAGTATAGAGATATGAAAACGAAAACTCACTTGTCTCACTCGTCCCATTTTGCATCCTTAATAAAAAACATTTACAAGTTTCAATCTAAAACGATTCGTATGTAATCAATGATGGTCCTTTAAAATATGTAAAGTTGTAAAGTGAAATTGTTTATGTTATGGTATAGGCTACGCAAAAATGACAAAATCTACTCCTTGTGTAAAAAATAAGTAACTTGGATTTCTCCATATTCACATATATCTAGACAGGTTTTAGTGTATAGATATATACACAAATTTAAACAAAGCCAAGTCAGTTATAGTTATTTCTGGACGAAGGGAGTAACAAATTTTAGAGTCTTAAGAATGTCTGCACAATGCGATGCTACTTTCCCCCTCTCGCCCCTTTGAGAGTGTTCAGGTGCCTCCCTGCCCGGCTAAGTGCCCTCCTACTCCGGCAGCTCCGGCCCCGAGAGCAAGCTTGGGAGAGACTGCTAGATCCCTTTATATAGCAGTAGTCTTAGGTTCTGGTTTAGGGTTGTGTCTCCCTTAGTGGGGTTTGGCGTCATGCCATTTGGGAGATGGCCACTAAAGCATTAGGGTTGCTTCAGGTGGCTGGTGGCACTGCTCCTTCTCGCCATGGTGCTTCGGAGGTCGAAGCTGAAGATGGAGGGTGGTAAGCTTGTTTCCTTCCCGTTGAATAATCCCGCGATCGATGGAGATCAAGATCTAGTCGGTGATGTCCCAGAGAGCCGCCGTGGTGGCGGGACGAAGGAGAGACCGGCGGGATCTGGATCTCTAGGGAAGTTTAGAGTTGCCGACCCGTGTAGTTCCTACATGCAGGGACGGACCCAACATTCCTATTGACCGGGAAGCTGCCCGGACTTTCGGTCGGCCGATGCAGCTTATGTTCATGAGTATTTGACTTTAAAATAGCTTTCTAAGCCTTTAAATTAGGAGTTTGCCCAGGCTTTAAAATTTTCATGGGTCCGTTAATGCCTACATGGCAACACAGTTTGGCTTATGTGATCTTCGACCGAGATGGCGGCCACTCCACACGTCGGTGCAGCTCATGCGCCCGTGAGTTTGCAACCTCCTTCATTGCAGGCCCTTCTTCCTCAATGCAGCGGTGCACGCCTTTCTTAGACCGAGTGGTCTCGTCCCCGGTGCAGAGAAAGGTCATCATGCTCGGAGGTGTTCCAGCACGAGCGGTGGCGGAGAAGAGAAAGGACTCGGTTGTTTTTTATGAGTTATGGGTTCCTTCGGGACCCTTCCCCGTTAAAAAAATCACATTGTGTTCATCACTCTTGTTATTTTTGTGCGGCTTAAACTTCAAGGTATTTGAAATTATGATTTTGCACATTTAGGGGGTACATCGTTGAGTACATCCCGCTTTTTTCCTCAGATTTTCTAAAACACGCTAACTTATTTTTCGAATTTTTAAATTAAAGAGAGCACGGTAGCCCAGGAGTCATAAATGTGTACCGTGCTCCCTCTTTTCCACGGTCCTGTCCTGGTTTTAGTTAAAACTTAAATTACAAAAAATCAAACGAGGAACTGTAAGAAGGGAGGAAGTGGATATTATGGGCATTTGGATGGGACGTTTTGGACAGCCCCGTGAGCCGACGTGACACACTCCTGCTCCTGAGCGTACTTCCAAAGAACCGTAGTGTGTTCGGTATGGAATACTCCCCTTTTTTTTTGTTCTTTTTGCGAATAGGGAGATACTCCTCTTTGGATGGGCAAAAAGTACACGTGAATCTCGTCATGTTTCGGATACTCCTTTATCGGAGGCCCTTCTTCCTCAATGTAGTGGTGCACGCCTTTCTCAGACCCAGTGGTCTCATCCCCGGTGCGGAGAAAGGTCACCTTGCTCTGAGGTGTCCAGCGCGCGGTGGCAGAGAAGAGCAGTGACTCGATATTTTTTTACAAATCTTTCGAAGGCCTTTCTTGCAAGAATTCAGGACCAAGTTATTTTTTCCTTTTTATGTTGAGATCCGTTTTGTAAAATGTAACTACCACAGGTAAATGAGTTCTGGGTCCTTTGGGACTCTTCCCCGTTCGAAAAAAAATACGCACACCGTGTTCAACACTCGTGTTGACTATATCCTGCTTTTTTCCCTTAGATTTTCTAAGAGCATGTACAATACAATGATGTCAGTCTTTCCTATATCGTGTTGACACTTGTGTCCTTAGTTGGAGGAGAGAATAAAGAAAGAGAAGGATGATTCCTTAAAAATAAGAGAAGACTATTTTCTCCGGTGTATCTTAGGATGGTCATAGTGGAAAGTAACTTAGAGTAGTAACATGTGTATGTTACTAGTCTAAGTTACTACCTTCATGGTGCAAAATAACATAGGTGTAAAGCCTCATTTATTACAATATAGACTCATTTTGTCTAAAAATATGTGATGTTATGGTAACATAGCTAGTTATCACAAGTCTCTCTTTTATCATTTAATTGCATGTCATGTCATCTAAATGCTTAGTTAGCAATACATGTAGGAGTATGTTACTACCCAAATTACTCCCACTATGACTAGTCTTAGACTGGTCATAGTGGGGGTAACTTCACTTATTAACTAAGAGTCCAAGTCAGCATTTTTGCTTATATGGCAATGATTTAATAAAGAGAGATAGATTGAGTAACTAGCTATGTTACTGTAACATCACACATACGAAGACAAAGTGTGTACATAATCTAATTAATGTGACATTGCATGTTATCACCTAAGTTATTTTCCACTATGAAGATAGTAACTTAGACTAGTAACATATGCATGTTACTACTCTAAGTTACTCTCCACTATGACCAGCCTTATGTCTTCTCTTATCAACATAATTTCTTATTATAATTAGTCAATTCATATTAATTCTTAGAGAGACAATAAGAGATGATCCATTGTACAACTTAATTTTATTACTCCCTCCGACCAATATTAGTTGACTCAAATTTTTCTAGATTTAGATGAATCTCGACGCTATTTAGTATATAGGTTCAACTAAATTTTAATAAATCCAAGTCAAGTAATAAGGGTTCGGAGGGAGTGTATGTGCCCTAAAACTAGAAATGAAGGGATTTAGATTTTATGGGCCCTACATTTGGATGGGACGTTTCGGACAAGCCCCGTGTGTGCCGATGTGACACAGTCCTGCTCCTGGGCGTACTTCCAAAGAGTCGACGTGTGTTCGGTATGGAATACCAAAGGGAGATACTTACTCATCTTCTTTGGATGGGCAAAAGTAGGAGGGACATAGATACTCGTCCTCCTCTTTGGTTGGGATGGGCAAAAGTACGCGTGAATCTCGTCATGTTTCGGATGGCACTAGCGGCCCATTCCGCTGGTCACGTTCTTCCTCTGATGCATGGCAGCAGCCAGCGGCGCGCAGAGTAGCCACAGGCAGCCACACCAAAGTTCCGACCGTGTCATCGACTCGTTTGGACGCCCACCACCGGCACCGAGCCACGACCACGGCGCATCGGCATCGCCGCTGGTCTTTCAGCTCACGTGCCCTCGATCGGGTGGGTCCAGAAGAAGCGGCGCGTGCGTGCAGGGTTCCATGCAGGCCACGACAGAGCAGCGCAGCGCAGTAATGACGGACACCACACGGGCACGCGCAGCAAAAGCTCCCCACCCCACGTACGTACCCGAGGAGAAAAAAACTGCCGTGGCGGTGTGGGCGAGGCCGGACAGAAGCTGCACCGCGCTTTCTACTCGCATAGTCACATGTCGCCGAGGAGGCCGGCCGGCGTCGCGTCCTCTTTAAAGTCCATTGACGAAGATCGCTCCAAGTCTCCAACCACCGCTAGTAGAAAAACCGCAGAAAAACCTCAAGTTGGGGGTTTTCTCGATGAGGGACATGGATGGAGTCGGGGGTTTCGTGAGCACGGCCGTTCTAGGGTACTACGCCGCCGCTGGTCCAACGGGGCCTTGAAACGGGCGACCCAGGACGACGTGGACGTGCACGGAGACCCGTGATCTTGGACAAGGTGACGAGTAAAAACTTCCCCGTCTCTCTCTCTCGATGGCACCCAGCGTCGTGCAAATGCGACGCCCTCTACTCCCGACCCGGCTGTCGGTTTTGATGGACGCGCTCCGGTGGGGTGCCCCGGGCTGCCTGTCTCTGCGACGGAAGTACCGTAGCATCGGACTGGACTTGGCCCCGAGACAAGTCCAAAACAAACATTAAACTCGTATAGTTGAAAGCTAAGAGCATCTCCTCCGTCCAGACACCGAATTTCGGTTTGGACGCCGAAAATCGGTCCAGTCGCGTATTCAAGGACCTGTTTTCGTCCGGATTTTGGCGTGTTTTTGTTCGGCCTATCCAGGCCGAACCTAGGTTCCCAGGTACGTCCTGAGGATGCCGGACACCGCAAAAAAAGGCGTGGGCCAGCTCTGTCGACGAGACAGTCCCATTTCCACCCACTCCACTCGCCCAGACTGCCGCGAGAGCTCTGTCGCCATGACTTCGTCGGCGGAGCTCCCTCGCGCCTCTAGCTACGCTCGCCATCGTTGCCGCCCAGCTCCACGCCTCCGCCGCCGCCGCTTTCGCCTACCTATCCTTGCCGTAGCTGTGCTTCGGCTCGATGCGCCCACCACCACGTCCGCCAGGTGTTCGACACTTGGCCGGATTTGGCCATGGACTCCGACGGCGACGAGGTGTTGTCCACTGACTCTGACGAGGGCGAGATACTCGCCATGGATTCCGACGACGAGGAGTTGCTCGCCGAACTCCTGGAAGAGGAGAGCGCCGAGGTAGCCGAAAGTGAAGAGCACTTGCAGATTCTCGCATCGCTCGCCCAGCTCGCCGAGGTCGCCGAAAGTGAAGAAAATTGGGAGTGGAAGAACTGTCCATTTGAATGGCAAGGAATGTACAAAGGCCACAAAGGAGAATGCACTGTGATACTTGAGGCAGTTGCTACACATGATCTTTGGATCTGGCACTCCTTCTTTGGCATGGCAGGATCGAACAACGACATCAACGTCCTCAACTCCTCAACTGTCTTTTCCAAGCTTGTTGAGGGTCATGCTCCCCCTGTGGAATTTGAGATCAACGGGCATCACTACAACAAGAGATACTATCTAGCAGATGGCATCTATCTAAGATGGCCAACATTTGTGAAGACTATCTCATGCCCAATGCTCCCCAACCATTCTCACTTTGCCAAGGAGCACGAAGCTTGCAGGAAGGACGTGGAGCGGGCATTTGGTGTGTTCCAGCAGAGGTTTGTAGTTGTCTGGTTCCCTGCTATGACCTGGTCGAAAGATCAGATATGGGAAGTGATGAACTGTTGTGTGACCTTGCACAACATGATCATTGAGGTTGAGAAGAAGGATCCAATGAGTTTGCTCGAGGAGGACGAGCCATACTACAGACAGGGTCCTCTTCCCGAGCCTGATCATCAGGTGCCTCCAACATGGACTGCATTCATCGCAATGCGTCAGGAGATCCGAGATCCGGCGATGCATCAACAGCTGCAAGATGATCTTGTCGAGCACCTATGGACACGCAGGGGCAACACAACGTAGATGTTGAGCATGAACTGGCCAAACTTGGCCGAAATATGTTGTAATTTTATTGCAGGCCGAACTATATTTACAGAACGCCGAAAAATTTCGCCGAATTTTGGTCTTAAAGTGTTCTGTATTCGTCGTATGCCCAAGTATGCCGAAATTTGGATGAAGTTTAGCCGGATTTGAGCCGAATTTGAGCGGAAACGGGCGACCCGGAAACTCAGTCTGGGTACGCGAGTGGGAAACTGGGCGTACCGAGGCCAAAAACTTGCGCCGTCCGGCCGAAGTTTGGTCCGAATTTTGGCCTCGATTCGGCCAACGAGTGGAGATGCTCTAAACAGGACCCTAAACTTCGAATTCCGGAATATTGGCACTCCAAACTTTATAACCCCGGTCTATTTTAAACCCTAGACTTGTTTTCCATGCAAAAGAAATAGCACCCCAAAATTAGATAATTTGCTACCCTCGCTGTCTAATTTGGCCCACGTGTCGGGTGTACCTTCTACCTCCCGTCTCTTCCCAATCTCTCTCTCATCTGGCTGATCTAGCAAAACCAAATAGGAGTGGGGTGTGGGCATAGCATGGGGGTGTATAAGTAGAGACACCGAGTGCACAGTCGAGCACCTTCTCTGGACGTGCATCCCATCTCCCGCCGGTGGTGGCGGTCACGCCTAGGCTGCCAGCGGCAGGCGTCTGCTGCAGCCCGTCGATCCTCTTCACGCCAGGGGGTGGACACCAAGGGGCGGTGCCAGTGGATCCAACCGGCGGGCGACGGCGCTCGCCCGAGCGGTGTTTGCCAGCGGCTTGGAAGGGAGGCGCAAAGGAGAAGATGGGGCCGATGGTGCGGACTTGGAAGGGGCGTGTTGGTTGCCTTAGGCGGCGATGGTGCATCTCGGTTTCTCTCTAACCTATTTGTGGGTTCAGCCATGGCTTCAAAAGGGCCGAAGGATGACCAGCTCGTTCCGTTCGTCGGAAACCGTGGCCGACGGTGTGGGGACTGATGGATCGACATGAAAAATGGTGGCGGTCCTAGGGTTCCTTTCGTGCGAACACAAAGATCTGTTAGCTGCCTGTCCTCGATGATCTGATATGGAGCGGCGAGTTCTGGAAGACTCCGTTAGCGAGTTCCCATGGGCGACTATGCCTGAAGATTGCTGGATCAGATTGAATTCGGTAGGACGTACCCATGTTTTTTCTGGCCGTTTGGTTTTAGAGGGAGTGTTGCGAAACTTCGATATCTGTTACCATCATGTGTCATGTCTTCGGCAATCCATGGTGAAGTCTGATGCGGAGAATGTCAGAAAAGCTGGAACATCAGGGAAGCGATGATGATTTGAGTCTTTATGGCGACAAGTAACTGGTTGCGTGATATGTGTCTCGCAGCAGCGACTGTTTGTGGAGGCAATAATACAATCCGGGACAATTTAATGTCATTATGGACCCGCTAAAGCAAAATGGCGAGCTCTACACAGTTCAAGTCGTGAACGAGCTGAATCAAACTTTTTTCGCTAGACATAGGTGGACCGAACTAACCGAAGACTATGTGATGAACGTCGGGGGAGAAGTGCGTTTTATTTATCAATATTGATGTCATGATCTACTTCGGTTATAGGGACCTCTACAAACCAGACAACTTTGTCGAAGAATCTTCAGATCATGGCCCGGGAGATGCCGATCCTTTATTTTCCTTTATGGTTCAAGAATCAAGATGCCAAAGATCATTTGCAGAAGACCATTTAATACTATGATGTCGAGGAGTCGCTAGCTCTAGCTATACCTAGGCATGGAAAGCCTGACCCGGCTCAAAAAAAACCTAACGGGACGGGACAAAATAATTCCATGGGACGGTCCTGGGCTACAGATTTATGCCCGACGAGGTGGGCGAGCTGGGCCTAGGATGCAGGAAAAGACCATTTAAGGAGGCCCGAGTGCGGTGACCCAGCATACCACTGCATAATGTACTATACTATAGTCATTGACATAATACCAATGAAACACCGTTCACTAGTATTACATCTCTCAGAATGGCACAACAGAAACACAGCGGGTCCAATACATGGCTAAAGGTTACAACTCACTCTTTACACAAGATCCAGAGAATACTCTAGGTTAAAGAGAGAGAAAGAACTTCTTGCGAAGGGGAATCAAAGATAAACAACGCAAGAACTACTATACTATTAAGACTAGTATTTTAACTAAGGGGTTGACATTGCTGCTATTGTAATACACTATAGAATTAGGTTGTTGGCAAGAGATTATATTTCTATCTATTCAGTATCTTCGTCTTCACTTGAGTCGATGTATATGTTGACTTCATTGAAGAGCTTTGACTTTGGATGACGAGTCCTGGAGCATATCTTGATGTGGATGTTGTCTATTCCGGCTTCATAATCTAGCAAGGGTTAAGAAGATACGTTGAGTACGAGCGTACTCAGCAAATTCACTAGAAAATGATTGTTTGATGCACTATAACTACAACCACCGACCATAGGTTCTAGGCAATGCAAGTTTTCATAAACCTTTCTTCAAAGATTGCTTTTATTCTGAAAAACTATGTCCGTCAGCCTTCACGGGTTTACCAAAAATTTCATGGAGTTCCTTTCCCGCCGCGTTCGCAGCTCCTTCCCGGAACAGGGAGTAACAAGTTACAGTTCTTGCACTCTGCAGAGGTGCGTCATTTTACCAACGAGAGATCAACTCTTTGTTGCACAATCGGGCAGCTTATTCCCGTCCACGATTCCATGATGTGGGGCCCAGAGGATGATTGTGGCATCCCGCAAAACCACTACTAGAAAATCGCGTTGTTTTGTGCATTGCATCGTCATCATCATGTGTGGTTTGTCCAAAACTATTTTTGAAAAGCCTGGTTTTGTTTTCCAAACGCCCCGTCTTTTATTCAAACGCCAAACCACGGGTCTCCGGATTATTTTGTTTGCCTGCTATTGGGTTGCAGAAGCCGTGTTTAAAACAAATAAAATAACAAAGTATTTTTAGTGGGTCAGTCGAACGGGCCGAATGACCCGAACGACCACCCCCAGGATTTTACAATCGGCCCAACCTTAATCCTACAGCTACCAACTAACCTACCCAGCCCTCCCCTCCACATCACCCCATCCTATCAGTGTTCGCCACGTCACCTTGCCCCAACCCCCACCCAACCAGAGGCAGCCACCTCATCTCACCCCTCTCTCTCCTCTCTCCCACCACTTCACTTCCCAACACCACACCACGGCCTTGCACGCCTTGACCACTCTCCCGCGCGGATCCCCACCTCCCTGCTAGCCCACGCTGGCCCCACCACGCCCCCCCCCCCGTAGACACACGCGACCGCACCCTCCCTTCTTCCTCCCAGGCGCCCCAGACGCGCTCCCTCTCCCTCGCCTCATGCGGCTCCCTCTCCACCGCCACCTCCGCTCGCCCTCTCCGCCTCGCCCGCCGCCCTCGCCTGGCCTCGTCCGTCCTCAAGCTCCTCCGGCTGCCCAGGCTCGCCTCCCACCGCCTCCGCCCTTGGCCGTCGCGCCGCCATCGCGCGCCTCCTCCGCCTTCCTCTTTCCTCGCAGCTCGCCAGCCGCCTCCATCCACCTTGCAGCGCCGCGGGTCGCCTCCTCTCGGTCCGTGGCGCCACCGGACCCCTCGCCGCCAGGCCGATGCTCGGCGTGGCCGCGTCGCCGGGCCTCGACACCCTCCGCCGCTGCTTGACCGCCGCTCTGGCCGGAGCCCGCCAACCACCTCCTCGTCCCGCCCGCGCTCGCTCCCTCATCTCCGTCGCGCCATCCTCCTCGCCCCGCGTTCGCCCGCGTGCCCGGCTCCGCCGCCGCGGCGACCCTCCATCCGCCTCGGGTTCTCCATCGGTCTCCTCTCCCCGACCCGCTCGCACCAACCTCCTCGCCAACCTCGTCCGCGCCGTGGCCTCTGCGGCCGCGCCAGCGCCTCCCCATCTACTTTCTTGTTGGCGTGGCCCATCCGTCCCCGACCGCCGACCTCTACTTCATCCCGAGCCTCGGTTTTCCTTAGATACATGTGTGGTTTGATTCTAGTTTGATGTTTGGCGATGGTGATATTGCGGTGTGGTGTTGGGCTTGAGGCCAGCGGGCTGAACCCGAACCATACCGATCCGGCGAAGACGAACCGGGCATGCCAATTCTTCGGCCCGAAGAACACCGAGGCGACAAGTATTGCTTCCCGGGATTCGACGCCCCGAGACCACCTCGAGAAGGTGAAACGCCAGGGCCTTCGACACGTAACGGCAAGACCTTTCCCGCACCGATGCCCGACGACGTCGCACACAAGTTCTTCACCCCCGGACGCCAAGACCGACTCGATGGCGCGGGCCCGACAAGACCCTCGCAACGACAAGATCGACCACTGGACCCGACAAGATCGGCACGACGACAAGAACGACACCGACCCGGAAGCACCCGATGCGCCCCGACACCGACCCAAGTCCTGCTTCCCGGACGCGACAAGAACTACCCCCGATATCCGAGAACGATCCCGTCGAGACCGATCCGTCGAACCCTGAACCCCGAGACCGGACCCCGAACCCCCGGATCTCCAAGTTCGTCGAGACCCTAACGTGTGAACTCCTTCCCGAAACCCTATTTTATAACATAATACAACTTGTGCATATTGAATTGTTCATGCATGCATCCATATCATGTGGTTTGGGGGCCTTATGCCGATTCACCTAATAATTAAATATGGGGCCCATATGCGGGCAAATCCAGTCTCATATTGGCCTCATTTAAATTGGTGTAGCGAACCCGGTACTATCTCTTGCCATGTTAAAACAACATTTAATTTGCGGGGTAGATAAATAACATGAACCACCTAACTAATTGTCGGGACCCGTTTCCACTTAATCTTGACCTAATTGCATCGCACTTTTGCCATGCCATGCATCATACATGCATCATGCCGATCTTTTGCCGTAGTATTAATATTGCATCCGGTGTATTCTAGTGTTTTGCTTCTTCGCGGATAAGACCGTTGAGTTGATGTGAGCTTCGCCCGATCTTGGTTGAACCTTGGCAATGTTTTAGTGAGCATCTCCCCTTTCTACCTATCTTACTTTTATAGTATTTATTCCCTCCTGTTGATCTATTGCTATCGGTTGCGATGCTTTAGCTTCCGTACTGTGATATACCTATGACCTTATATTGCCATGGCCACCTCCTATTACATTGTTTGGTAGATATTTGGACTTGCGCGTCGTAGTCGCTTGCTCAAGTCTTTGCGTGGTCAAGTGCCACGATTGTTGATGAATTGCCGCATGTTGATGTTGGAGATGATCCTAGTTTTACTTATCGTTCACTTTAATTCTGTTTAACAACTAAAATTGAAGTAGCGAGGCATCGGTGGGTGATAGATAATATTTGGTTTCGAGCACTTGTGTCCCGTAGGACCCCGAGTACTTGATACCTGTTCCTTGATTTATCGCGCTATCCACATCCGGGAGGTATATGGGACCCCCCTGAGCCAGAGCTTGATTCAGTCTTATTTCTTGGGGCCACAAATTGCAGTATTAATTAGTCATTCCGTGATAGTGAAGCTGATTACTAGTCATTATAAAGTCAAATTTATAGCAATAAACTTTAGTTATGCTTGTCTATGATCGAGATCTTGTGCTCCAAGTCGTCCATATCCATGGACACGGCTTTGGAAAGTTTTACCGGCCGGTGCACCAATAGCAACACACGCTCGATCAACCTCGGAAAAACCAAATCAAAACCCAACGAGGCTTTCCATTGAACAATCACAGGATTCGAAATATTTGAGGGGCCACCCTTAAAGTACACCATAGCAGTAAGCAAGCTCGACGGACTCAAGGTTGTGGGGATGGTGTGACGATCGGGAACCCAAAAGCGGGCTTGTCGACACAGCGAATCGTGCCACGATCCTAAAGGTATAGTGTGCTATCCGTCGCACAATTTAAATACATAAGTAGCATGGCATAATGCAGGATCGTAAATAAAACCTCAAACTAGTTTGTGGCCCCAAGAAATAAGACGGAATCAAGCTCGCTCGGGGGTCCCATATACCTCCCGGATGTGGATAGCGCGATAAATCAAGAGCAATTATGAAGTACTCGGGGTCCCACGGGACACAAGTGGGCATTCGAGCAAATATTTTCTATCACCCACCGATGCCTCTTACTTCAATTTTAGTTGTTAAACAGAATTAAAGTGAGCGATAAGTGAAGCTATGATCATCTCCAACATCAACATGCAAATACATCAACAAGCGTGGCCTTTGGGCGACACGCAACAACACTTGAGCAAGCGACTACGACGCGCAAGTCCAACTATCTACCAAACAACAGGTAATAGGATGTGTCCAAGGCAATGTAAGGCTGCAAGGGATATCACAGGTACGGAAACTAAAGCACCGCAACACAGATAGCAATACATCAACAGGAGGGAATAAATACTGTAAAAGTAAGATAGGTAGAAAGGGGGAGATGCTCGCCTGAAAACATGGTCGAAGGTTCAACCGAAGATCGGGTCGACACTCGCATCAACTCAACGGCCTTATCCGCGAAGAGATGATCCAAGCAATCACTTCTCCCTTTGCGACCTTACATGCCCCCTTGGTGTACACCACACCCACATAAAGAATTACGACAATGGTTTGTACAAACCGTTAGATGTCAGAACTATCGTGGGACGTTGAGGGTTCCCACCCATATGCTGCATATCCTCTACGAATTACCAATTAATATGCACGCTACGAGGATAACATCCACGATCTACACATCCGGCTTCATGCGAGAGGAAGAAGATACATCTGAATTCTCTGTCCCATTCCAAATATCATGGTCAACGCGTAATATATCGCGCAAGAATCAGTGGCGACATTGGTTATTAAGTCCTAGGTGATATAGTTCTGAACAGTGATATTCCAACTGTCAGATTAAATAGATTAACTGATCACCCTGTATCAGTAACCAATAGCTCACATTATTATCAAAAATAGTGTTTTTTGATCTTTTTCAAATGCAGGTGGTGACAACACTGGATTTGCAAAATATTTTACAGAAAATAATCAAAGGACATGAGCAGGTGTGAACTTGCCTTTTGTGATTGCAAGATTATGCACTCACGGTCTCCAAGATAATATAAGATCCAATATATAAAATCAGCATCATTGGTCTTGTAAGGACCAATGTTTTAAACAAGCAATATGCTCTTATGCATAAATAATGTGATGCATTTTGTAAAACGCGAATCCCGAGAATAATGTTGTTCTAGGGTTTGGATTCCGGAAGTTGTTACTTTAGAATGTGTTGTCCTTTTTAGATAAGTTTCACACTTGTGCTTCTTATTAGGGCTTGTGAGTGTGTGTGAACAACACATATTTATGCAGCAATAAAATGTACACCTATGAAATGCTATTCAAGATTGTTTACACTTTAATTGTTTATCTTCAAACTTTACTTTATAAGTAGAGTCACTTATAAATAGCTTAAGTGTTATTGCTCCTAGGTATACGAGTGAAGTATGAAGTAATGGGATCTTGATTATTTGTCATATATTGTCTAAAGTGGCAAAACAAATAACTTTTGAAGAAAAGATTCCCTTTCTAAGGTTTAAACAATCTTTGTGGTTAGTTAGTGGTAGTCGATGTTATTTGTGCTTGTTTGAATGGTTTGGGCTTGATATGCTCTGTAACTTAACTAGTTCAGACCAAAGTTAACTATAAAACATCTAACAATGTTTATAGTCTTATATTTAGATTCTTGTAGACTAAAGTTAACTTTAAAACGAAGATAGTTTGAAAGTATAATGCTTATGATATTTGTATCTTGTGTACCTGGTAATGTTTCCTTAAGGTTACTTAAGAATGATTATACTTTTACTTGGTGTAGTGATTTATTGAGTTTATAATGGAATAGTATCATTTACCTTTTTATAGATGAGGGTTATAGTTTATGAACCAAGATATAATATTACTTAACTACTTATGGACTTATAATAGTGTGGTGGTAGTCTTTGTAATCTGGTGGTTAAAGTAGATAAAAAAAGATCTCATTGACTCACAAGTTGTTCTTCAAGGTTTTTATCCTGAATTGGAATCCTTTGAGAATATAATCTTCACTTAAGGTTGAAGATTATTTAGTAAAAAGGTGTTTATAATGTTTTAAACCATTATGGCTTCATATTGTTAATATTTACGACTAATACTATTTATCAGACTTAATTGACTAATATTAACAAATTTTGTTTATCCTTATCTGAATTATTAATTAAGTAAATAAGTTTAAATTTGAGTTATTAAAATATTTGAATTTTTTAATTAACACAAAAGTGGAATATTATATTTTTAACATGTATATATTATTTTTATGATTATTTCGGTATATTATATTTATTTTTATGATTGATAAATAATAAGATATGATTTTTATAAGATTTAATTCTTTAAAAATACTTAATAAACAATAAATATTTAAGTAAGTGCAATAATAATGCATGATTATAGTTTTAGGTTATAGTTTTTATTTTTTAAGCTTTTTGGTATTTTATTTATATTTTCTAATATTTACCATTATTGGAATATGAATTATCTAAGTTTGATTTCTTTTAAAATTCTTATTAAACCATAATTGTTTAAATAATCATCAAAATAATATTTGATAATAAGTTTAAGTTGTAGATTTTATTTTTCTACAACTTTTCATATACTATATATATTTTTCTGAATTATAAATCAAAAGTTATTAATTAAACAAGATTTAATCATTTTATTTAATTTCCGGAATAGGTATATTTGGATTTATACCTTTTTATTCTTTCTTAAACAGGAAATACTTTTTACACCGCACCTACACTTAGCCTGAGTCACTGACTAGTGGGCCTATGTCCACCTCAGCGCACAAGTTAAAGAAAATGTATTTGTTACCGACTGGTTGGCTACCCCCAGTCAATGACATATGGGCCCTAGGCCATGTCACACGCCACGTGAGACAAAGACCAGGTCAAATAGGGTATTGGGTCTAGGGTGGCGTAGGCATGACGTAGCTATGGCGTCAGCATCACCGCCGCCGTCAGTGGTTGGTCGCCGACGACGATCTACTGCGCCCTAGCAAACGAGATAAACCTAGTTCAAATCAGCGCAACTCGCTGAGCCTTAAAGTGGCGGCGCCGCTCGGAAATAGTCATCGGAGCCTCAACTCCGACGAGCTCCAACGATGCCGACGGTGACGAAAGGTGCGACGGCGTTTAATAACGAGATACATCGATTTAGGGATGCTGGAGTGTTCAGGAACTCACCCTGATGATGATAGATAGGTTGGAGAGGACCGGCGTGGTCGGAGGCGAGCTCTCCGACAAGAATTCCGACGAACTACCGTAAAGAGGAATAGCCAAATTCGCCCTCTCCAGTGCTCCCCTTGATGCAAGATTCTACTCAGAGGATCTACGGAGCACGGGGCTTCTCCATGGCTACTTGGAAGAGAGTAGGGAGATGTGGTTCGATAGTGAGGTGTGACTCTAGTGAGCTAGGGTTTCAGACCATTTGAATCGGAGAGGATAAGGAGGGATTATGGATGGGGATTGAGGCAGGGCGTGCGGCGGCCTTCTTATCCCCCCCTCTGAAATGACGGCGAGCATCTTGGCGACGGTGATGACGGCAGATCGGGCATGCGAGCTCCTCCAACGAGTTGCCTGTGTGCGTGAGGATGACGATGACATAACTTTTACAGAAAACCCCCTAGCGATTCTTTCAGCTCAACCCGCGGTCCTTCTTTGGTCCCACTTGTCAGTCACAGATGGAAACGAGTTGGGTTGGTTCTTTGGGCCTTTGGCATTGCACACAGGCGTTAGTAGTGTAAGAGTTGGGCCACATCCAGGACTTGTTTTTTTATTTGTTTTATCTTTTTCTATTTTCTGTTTTACTTTCATATTTGGATTTAATCTATATTCTGAATTTCTAATAAAGTTTATTTGCTCAATACTTAGAGCAACAATTTGTATTTGTTTTGATTTCTTTTGTGAACCTTTATGATAAATGTTTTTATATTTCTTTTTATTTTCTTTTTATGAACCCCCTTTTAATATTTTTGTAGAAGCTTTTCTTAATATTTTTATTTTCACTTTTAACCATGGATTTATTAAATGATCCATTCTTATTTGTTTATAAAACTTAACTCTAGTTGGTTCATAATTTGAATAGAAATTTTATATATGTATAATAATCCTATATCATTATTTGATGCATGAAATACAAAAGAAAATAGTATGGTTATTATTACTTCCATTAATTTGAAAAATAGCAATGTATATATTCTGTTATGATAAACAAAGAAGTTTAGGATTTTGGATTATGATTATTTACCCTAGGGTTTAGGGTTTTTAGTGTACTTAAATTTCTTTATGGATGTGAGTAAAGATTTAATAACTAAGCATATTGTTTTTTTGTTTGGGATATTTGATGACATCACCCTTAGTACTAGAAAGTTATATTTAGAATGTTTTATAGAAAGGAATTGATAAAGATACTCCTAAGTACCTATAATTATGATGGTTGGAATTGGCAGAGATGTGCTTATGTGATTTTTTATAGGAAAATATTCCTATAAGGGATATTAACATAAGATGATGAATCAATTCCCTGAATGGACATTATACTTGGTTTACGATTTATAGTTGGTTGTTTTAACAAGAATGTCTATTTTCCATTCTTCACCATCCTTGACCTTTAATTAAAGAATTCCTTTTCGAGATATAATACTTCTTCCTATCCATCATCATAGATAATATGATGAGCTTTACTTCACAGGAATGTTCTTATTCACCTTTTATTCTTCTAAAATCATGGATGAATCCAACGAGTTTAATGCTAGAGTATTTCATATTTTTTCTCATATCTTTTCTTGGTTATACCCACTACTCTACTATTGATAATCATCAATCCAACAAGTAGTTCTTTCAAACTCCACTCATAATCTTCCTTAATCAACCATCACTAATATTTCTTCATCAAATGTATGTATGTATCCAACTATCTTCCTCTAAGGCTTACAATCCTTTAAGATGAATAACACTCCTTCCATAACCCTATGCTTAAACTAGCTTTAATTAAATAATATCATCCTACATTTACTTTACTCTAATAACTCACACTCCAACCCTACATTCTATTCATGTGGCTTGTAATGACTACTCTAGGATAACTTATCTATACTAGGGTCTTAATCATGTTCTGCACACCAATATCACTTATACTTGATATAAGTATCCAATCTTGGTGAGCAAAGTATGATCATTTAAATACTTTAATCATTTATAACTTAGGTTTCCAATTGGCTAATCAAGACTTTATCAATACAACCTTACTATTGTATTGGAATTATCTTAGTATCTTTAATTGGATTAAGGCTGTTATTCATGGATTGTGCCCTCTTTAAATTTTTTAAGTAGATGCTATGATAAGATCAAGAAGTAGCAGATCAAGTATTGATAGTTAAAGAATTTGTGAATCAATGGTTGATTACTCAACATTGTTGAACAATAGATATTAAGATAAGTTCCATAAAAATTGATATGGAAAGAAAGATATATAGTGAATGATCTTGACTTAGTCTCCTTCCAACTCAAACTCATTAAAGAGTTTAAATTTAGGTATTACTATGATAACCAGGGTATAAGCAGATGAGATCAAGATATAGTTGTTATATTTTTATTATTTGTGTTATATCCTTAACTTGGTACTCATGAGTGATTATAATGAATATTATGATATGATCACCTAAGGATCAGATTTAAATCATAATGTATTAGGGTTTAACTTTTATTACATTTGATCTCCCCTTGGATCAAATCTCCTTTACCCCAAAATAAGATTTTAGCAAAGGTCATATTGAAACTTATCGCAGTCAACTTGATGATCTGCTTCAATTCCATCAAGTTAAAAGAAGCTTCAATCACTTTGACAAGTTTTGTTCAAAAGCGCGAAACTTATTAGGATTTTCTATGCATGAATGCAATGCACACATCTGGGTTCAACTTATTTCTAAGCTCTAATGCTGGGATGTTACACCGAGGCCTTATGGCTCAACATGATTTTGCATGCGTGGGACGGGTTTGGGACAAAATATCAGGCGCGACGGTCGGACCAGGCCAGACCATGGGCCGAGATTTTCCTGTTGGGATTTTTCCGGCCCGTACCGGCCTAAGAAATGCACAACTATAGTTCTAGCTAGTACTATATCGAGAACTTGAATAAGCTAGCTACTATTTACTGTTGGATGACAAAATATAATACATTATCGTTGTTGTAGTGAACTCCTGGTAATTCAACAATAGCAGAGGAAGCACAACTCTTTCTTGTTGAATATCCACCGGGAACATGTATCTCGCTAGTCCGAGACCATGGGGAATAAATTCTAGAGGGGGAGAGAGATCCTTCACGAGGAGGTGTGAGTGAGAGAGAGGGAGGGGGCTCCTTTTATAGGGAGAGGGGGGCACCCAAGGGGCCATGCGCCCAGCCATGGGGCTGCCCCCACCTCTTCCACATTCATGTGGGTGGACACTCCACTCACTCAAATGCCTTTCAATTTCCTCCACTCAAAAACCCACTCAAATTTCCATTAAATTTCCACCAAATTCAATGCAAGCTCTCATTAAATAAAACTCCTTTTATTTATTCAGAATTTTGTCAATTACTTTAATGACAAACATTCACATATAACCCCTTGCTAGTATTTCATTTCACATGCAGAAACACTTTCTGCAATTTCACCCCAAAACCCGTTTCGGTATCTAGTGAAATAAATTCATGCGGTTGTTATTCTTTTCGGCATGAAACTTTTGCTCCAAATGGATGTCGGTGTCTCTTAAGTGTGTCACCCTACAGTTCGCGAATAATGTGGACATGATCGAGACCCCTCTCGGATCAATAATCAGAAGCGGGATCTGGAGACCCATACTGACTCCCACATATTCAACGATGACTTTCTTGTGATCGTCGGAACCTTTTACGCTAGTATCTTAATCCTTTTGTTTCGCGATATATTACATGTCCGAGATTCGATAATCGGTATCTCCATACCTAGTTTGATCTCGTTACTGACATGCACTCTTTTCTCGTTCCCGTGATATAACATTCTAGTGATCAAATCACTTGCTTGCAAGCTAACCAATGTGATATCACCGAGAGGGCCCAGAGTATATCTATCTGTCATCGGGATGAATAAATTCCACTCTTGATCCATGGGACTCAACATAACACTTTATTAGTTCTGAATCCATCTTTATAATCACCCTGTTACAGTGTGATGTTTGATGTTATCAAGAAACTCTTCCGGTGTTAGTGATTGACATGATCTCATGGTCTAAGGATTAGGATCACTTCGTAAGTTGTTATAGCAATATAAAATCAATGACTTTGATCGTAATGCTATACTTCAGATGAATGTTCATCACACCATTACACTGTTGTGATCCCGTTATTAACAACATCCAATGTCAATGATCAGGAAACCTTGATCATCTTGTTAATCAACGAGCTAGTTTATGAGAGAGGCATAACTAGGAACTTTCTGTTTGTTTATTAAACACACATGTATTAACGTTTCCGTATTAATACAATTATAGCATGCAAAATAAACATTTATCATAAACAAGGAATATGATAATAACCACTTTATTATTGCCTCTCGGGCATATTCCCTTTAGTCTCCCACTTGCACTAGAGACAATAATCTAGTTTGAAAACTTTGCGTATTAAACACCTATGGCTTTCTGGTGTTCCATATACGCAATTGCAAGTGCTTAACATAATCTACGGATCTGATGCTTCAGGTCCGTGTGTATTTGCATGTCTTTGCGTCTTCACGCATCACTAATTCTCCAATGAGATGGCATTGTATAAATTTGGTCTTTCGTTGAGACCTTCAGTTCCTTGGGGTTAAATCATGTCGATACTATTGTCATACAATATATCTTTAGTGTTAGCCCGTTGCGAACCACACCTTAGTTTGATAACAAACTTCTTGACACAAATTCCCTCCTTTGCTGCTACTATAGCAGTCATATACTTAGCCTTTTTGTTGTAGTATTCGTCACAATGTCTTAACTATGTATTTCATCCAAATCCATCATGGAATCTTCTTTTTCATTACATTGTGCCACCAATAGTTTAAATTGAGATAAACTTAATTTGTATCTTGTGACAAAACTAGTATCAATGTAACGCTTTACAATGAACTATTTGTAATTGTGTGTCACCTCTACATAAATATATTCTTAGTTCTTCCAAAAGATCATAAGAATATCCTCACTATCGTCCAATGATCATTTTATGATTCATTCTGGTATATGCTCATAACACTTAGAGCATAGGACATATCTGGATGTGTACATATCATGGTATGATTGATCAAAACATCCTTGTGATTTCACTCATCAAGTGTCAAAGCACTTGAATCTTGTTTCACTTATCAAGTGTCAATACACTTGAATCTTGATTCAATTCCTTTCCATGCGACAAGAACTATTTCTTATCGTTTCTATATTGAATTCCTTCAATATCTCATATATGTACGTTTGGCACAACCATATTAGCGTCACATTCTATCCACTATAGACATTCATGCTAAATATTCGGGTTTTGCCTAAGTTTTTTATCGAAATGAAATTCTTAACCTTTGTCAATAAAAATTACATCATTTCTAATCAACAAGATGTCCTCCACATAATGTATTAGAAATATGTCTCAGTGCTCCCACTAAATTTCTTGCAAATGCAAGCATCTTCATCGTCTCCTGATGAAAACTCTTTTTCATCACGGTGAAGATTCCAACTCCGTGATGCTTACTTCAACCATTGAAGTTTGCATGCCCTTTTTAGCATCCTTTGAATTAACAAAACCCTTTGGATCGTGTTATGTACATGTCCTAGGTAACCATTCTATTAGATGAACTTTATTTTCTTTATTCATCTACCATATAACAAATTATATGTAGTGGTTGCTACTTTAATCCGTCCAGACTAAATATCGCTATTAAAGATCAAATCTTGTCATATTCAACTCCTTGAACATTGTCGTAAAATACTTTACGACATGTTGACTATTTCATAGATGTGAAACATCCATGTCTGTTTCTTTATAGATCCAAATACGACCGATAGGTTTTTACACCTTTCCGGAGGGTCTTCCAAGTTCAAAACTTGATTTCTCGTGTATGGAACTATTACGGATTTTATGGCTTCAAGCCATTTGACGGAGTCAGGGCCCATCATCGCTTCTTTGCATATAGTCGGTTCATCATTGTCAAACAATAATGATTTACTCTCAAATCTTAATCATTTGATTGTTTATCCGATCTTCTTGGTTCAATAAGAACTTAGATCTCCGTGACCACAACCTTTGAGGCACATAAGCTATGAGCATTATGGCAGTCTCCGGAACGATTTCTGGCACAGCGCAACTCAGCACATATAGCTAAGGTTCGTTAACCTTATCAAAGTTCTATTGTCCTCCTACTTAACTTTTACGAAAAATTCCTTCTTCAAGAAACTTCACGTTTCAAGCGACAAACCCTTTTGTCCTTGGTGTTATGGAGGAATATCCAATTGTTATTCGAAATAACCTACAAAGACATGCTCATCCGACTTCGGTTGTAAACATCTTACTTATGTTTAGCATACCAAAATTTAAGAAATGACAACTTGAGTTTTACCCCAAACCATAACTTCCATGGTGTCATTTCAACGGATCAAGATGGATCTCTTTTCAGTGTAAAAGCGGTAGTCTCTAAAGCTTTAATCTTTTAAAACATAATGGCAGTTTTATAAATAACACCTTTGATCCAACCATGTCTAAACAAGGTTTCATTATAAATCTCAAACACTCCATACTCCTATGGTGTTTCGGGAGATGTAAGTCTAGGTGTTTTGCTAAACTTGTAACTCAAATAAATCCCTTTATGATAAATCATAACTCATTTATTTTTCTTGTTACACTTGTAACTCAAATAAATCCCTTCTGATAAAATCATAAACCATTTATTTTCTTGTTATAATGATTTTCACTTCATCTTGAAAGTCTTTGAAACGTTTTTCAAATATTTCAACTTCTTTCTCATTAAGTGAATATTCACTCAAATTTCCGGAGAAAGTATATGAAGTTGAAACCCATCTCTTACGACTACACATAATGGACTACATACATCGATATGTATAAATTCCAATATTTTAGTCGTTCGTTCTTCTTTGGCCTTTGAACGAAGTTTTAATTATCCCGAGGAAAGTCTCACAAGCGTCACTTGATCAAATCAAAGACTCCAAAAATCCATGAAAATGGAGTTTCTTCATGTTTTATTTCCAATATAATTTAAACAACAATATCACTTCATAAGTGATCTTTCAATCATTTGTCTTGCGACATTTTAGCATTAGGCTTTATGGATATGATTTCTCCAACTAGATTTGTAAATCATCCATCTTATATGGAATACGGTAATTATTTGAACAACCTTTGTTCTCATAATACCTGATTTAAATAACAATTATTAAAACAAATCTTGAAGTCAAGCTTTGATGCCAACGAGAAATACAAACAACGGTTTGTTTGTTTTCGATGAACATCATCACATATTCTCTTGCTAGTTACTTAGGCCATTGTGGTTCATGAATTGCGTCGTTCTGTATGAAATTTCATACCAACCAATTCCGTATCGAATACCCAAGAACCACATTGTTTAACAAGCAAAGAATACAACCATAACATGTATATCATCTATATACCTAAATTGGATATTTACAATCTTTTCTTTTCTGCCAAATATATTTTATAGATTCTCTTTCAGCATTTCCTTTTCCTTTTAAAAGAATCTATCAACATCAATAGTGGCGCCATCTACATGACACATAGTCCAAATCGTGTATATTCAAATAATAATACCTTTGGACTTGCACTTTGAAGTAGATCACCATCATCAAAATGATCGGCATTCTTTCAAAATCCATTCTTAGTAATCTTTTAGTGTAGTAAACACTTTACATACATCTTCTATTCATACTTATCACGACGACTTTCATGATCATGCTACTGTAGCTTATAAAGGCGAATCATGAGTATAACATTAATTTCCAAAACCCTTTTGGATGATTAGGATGTCTAGCATCTCCAACCTTTGTAAATTCTCATCCAATATGAGAACATATATTATACTCTATCATATTGCAACCAAAATATTGTTTCAGATATCGCTATATCTGCCACACATGATGGTTTCTGAAACAATTCTTTTAGCTCCTAGATAAACTTGATATTAAAACAATCAAGAATCATGGAGGCAAAACATGATACTTAAGATACTAACACTGGAATTGTTACTCTTGATTTAATACCAATTATTAAATTTCACGGAGTAAACAAAGTTTGCTGAAAGTTTGCAATAGGACTTTAAACTTTAGATTGACACTCAACACAATACGATACCAGTTCGTAAAGTATATATCCAGAATTCTATAGTTCTATTATCTCAATTACAACTATGCATAAGGTGGTGAATGAATGCCAATAACTATAACAAATTATGCAAATTCACTTTGATTTAATTTATGATAAATTGAGTTCTACTAATTCAAATTAGAAATGAACTCCCACTCAAAAACGACATCCCTTGTGTCTTTTTGGTGATTACATGAACCAAATCCACTACACCAAGTCCGATCATCACGTGAGTCGGTGTAGCTTCAAAGGCGAGCATCCATATGGTCATCATATCAAAACATATGACTCATGCTTAACCTTTCGGTCCGTGTTCGTGCCATGCATACATGCTAGGCTCGCCAAGTAAGAACCTTAGTATTCGCGTGTGTAACTGTCTTACACCCGAGATATGCTCGTGGATTCAAGTACACCCGATCATCACGCGATGTCTTGAAGCGACGAAACATTGTCGGTGCATACTTAAGGAAGAACAAATTCTTATCTTGATATCTAAATGAGGGATCATCTTTTTATGCTAAAAAACGTCAAACAAGCAATATAAGATGCAATCAAAACATCATATGTTTATAAGTGAAATGATATGGTTCCCGCATATGATCTCTATCATGTGCACGGTGATATGATCTCTATCATACCTCTATGTGTAAGGCCAAGGTCTATGGAACCTACACGTTATGTGTGTTGTAAGAGTATTATCTTATACTTCTACTTACAACATCACCATATCATAACACTAGCCCAACAACAATCTAAACTAGACGCCTCTAATTTATCCATTGCAAGTTTTACGTGGCTTAGGGCTTTCGAAGATAGAACCGTTCTTACCTACGAACATGAACCACAACGAGGATAACCAAATTGTTGACAACTCATTGCAAATTAGATATTGACTATAGTAGGAGAGACAGACACCCGCTAGCCACTTATGCAAAACTAGTTGCATGTCAAGCGTGGAACATGTCTCATGTGCGAGGACATGTAAAGTTTGTGCAGGCCGCTTCATCCCACTATGCCACCAATATCCAAAGTACAACTAAGAAGCAATAAAATGATCATCATCGCCCACATACTCATATGTGTACTACCCGTGCAAAGCATCTACGCATAGATCCGGCTCTGATACCACTGTAGGGTTCGCAGCATAGAAAACAAAAAAAAAATCCTACGATGGGAACAACTATGTACCAAGATCTATCTACTAGGTACAAACAACGGGCGGATGTACATCCGTAGAGAACATACCCTTGAAGACCGACAAAGCTTAACGAGTCCAAACTCGTGGTTGATGTAGACGATCTCTTGCCGATCTCAAGATCGAGAGGAAGTCCTAGCGCCAAGAAAGCAATGACGCATCCGTGCTTTCACACACGTTCGAGGCACCGAGCAACCTCCGCCTCCTCGCTCCAGCGATGCGGTGGAAGCACAACTCTTTCTTCGAATAGCCACCGGGAACATGTATCTCGCTAGTCCGAGACCATGGGAATAAATTCTAGAGGGGAGAGATCCTTCACGAGGAGGTGTGAGTGAGAGAGAGGAGGGGCTCCTTTTATAGGGAGAGGGGGCACCCAAGGGGCCATGCGCCCAGCCATGGGTGCCCACCTCTTCTACATTCATGTGGGTGGATACTCCACTCACTCAAATGCCTTCAATTCCTCCTCAAAAACCACTCAAAATTCCATTAAATTTCCACCAAATTTAATGCAAGCTCTCATTAAATAAAACTCCTTTTTATTCAGAATTTTGTCAAATACTTTAATGACAAACATTCACATATAACCCCTTGCTAGTATTTCATTTCACATGCGAAACACTTTGCAATTTCACCAAAACCGTTTGTATCTAGTGAAATAAATTCCTGCGCTTGTTATTCTTTTCGGCATGAAACTTTTGCTCCAAATGGATGTCGGTGTCTCTTAAGTGTGTCACCCTACGGTTCGCGAATAATGTGGACATGATCGAGACCCCTCTCGGATCAATAATCAGAAGCGGGATTTGGAGACCCATACTGACTCCCACATATTCAACGATGACTTTCTTGTGATCGTCGGAACCTTTTACGCTAGTATCTTAATCCTTTTGTTTCGTGATATATTACATGTCCGAGATTCGATCATCGGTATCTCCATACCTAGTTTGATCTCGTTACTGACATGCACTCTTTTCTCGTTCCCGTGATATAACATTCTAGTGATCAAATCACTTGCTTGCAAGCTAACCATGTGATATCACCGAGAGGGCCCATAGTATATCTATCCGTCATAGGGATGAACAAATTCCACTCTCTATCCATGGGACTCAACATAACACTTTATTAGTTCTAAATCCATCTTTATAATCACCCTGTTACGGTGTGACGTTTGATGTTATCAAGAAACTCTTCCGGTGTTAGTGATTGACATGATCTCATGGTCTAAGGATTAGGATCACTTCATAAGTTGTTATAGCAATATAAACTCAATGACTTTGATCGTAATGCTATACTTAGGATGAATGTTCATCATACCATTACACTAATGTTGTGATCCCGTTATTAACAACATCCAATGTCCATGATTAGGAAACCTTGATCATCTTGTTAATCAACGAGCTAGTTTATGAGAGAGGCATAACTAGGAACTTTCTGTTTGTTTATTAAACACACATGTATTAACGTTTCCGTATTAATACAATTATAGCATGCAAAATAAACATTTATCATAAACAAGGAATACGATAATAACCACTTTATTATTGCCTCTCGGGCATATTCCCTTCATGAACTATGTGGACTAGGGTACAACCACCCTTCTAGCCACCAAACCAAGATTGATTTGCTCAAATAAGCTATTTTGGTAGACCACTAGTAGTCCTTTTCGTACTAGTAAATGATAGAGATGTGATACGCCCAATTTGCAGTACCATTCTATATCATAATTTACCCCTATTCATTGATATTTGTCTTATTATGAGGTATTACTTATGGCTTTTCATTTGTTTATGCATGTTGGATGATTCTTGGAGGATGGACTGCCGGAGTCTGGATTCTGATGGAAAAGAAGGTGTTTCGGTGCAATTTCGCGAAGATCAGAAAAATATGGAAACATATTAATACCAGAAGGAATCCAGAAGGAGTAACGAAGAGGGGCCTCAGGGGGGCCACCCCCTAGGCGCGGGCCCACCTGACCCGCGCCTAGGGCAGGTGTGGCCCACCTGCCCGGCCTCCGACTCCGCCCCTTCACCTATATCTTCCCTTCGAAATTCTAAGGCTCGGGGAGCGACCACTGATAGATTTCCGCCGCCTCTAGGGGCAGAAAACACCGAGAGAGAAAGATCTCTCCGGCAGACAGATTTCTACCAGGGGAATCCCTTCCAAGAGAGGGGAGACCCTCGCCATCAACAACGTCATCAAGCTAGGCTTCATCGGGATCATCATCATCCACACCATCATCTCCACCAGCACCATCATCACCACTCCGTCCTGCTGTAACAATTGTGTTGGATATTGCTTTAGTTCTTAGGGGAAACTTTCCCAGTGTTGATTACTATTGTAGTTGATGCTTGTGAGTGGAACCATTGGATTATTGTTTATGTTCAGATTGTTATCCATTATCATATCATCTTTCATCTTGATCCATATGATGTCTTGTGAGAAGTTCGTTTAGTTCTTGAGGACATGGGAGAAGTCATGTTGTTAGTAGTAAATCTGTGATAAGTTATTATTCAATGGTTTAGTATTTAAGTGTTGGAATTATGCCCTAGAGTCAATAATAAAGATGTTATTATTATAATTCTTGTTCATGATAAATTTTATATTCCATGCTAGAATTGTATTAAGCGGAAACATTAATACTTGTGTGGTTTGTGAACAACACCGTGTCCTCGGTATGCGCCTCTAAGGACTAGCTCATTGATCAATGATGGTTAAGGTTTCCTAACCATAGACATGAGTTGTCAATTGATAATGAGATCATATCATTGGGAGAATGATATGATGGATGACAAACTAAGCGAAGCAATTAGATCGTATCATCGTGTTCATCTTTGCGTAGCTTTTCCTATGTCAAATATTGTATTCCTTAGACCATGAGATAATACAACTCCACAGGCCTATGAGGGAGTGTCCTGGCACATTGGTCCAGGGCACAAGGCCCATAGGGCCCGGTGATCCTAGAGAGTTTAAATCGTTTAAACTAGAGATAGGGTTTCTAGAAGAGGGAGAGTCCATGCCCCCACTCCTTATCCTTTGGGCTTGGGGAGGGCTAGGCTGCACCCCTCTATATAAAGAGGGTGGGCGCACCAACCCCTACACCTCTCCTCCAAACCCTAGCTGCGTTGCTAGCTTTCTCTCCCTCCATTTTGTAGGCGAAGCCTGCTGAAATTATCCACCATATACACCACGCCGTGTTGTAGATCCAATCTATCTCTCCACCATACTTGTTGGTCCGAGGAAGGAGGAGACGCCGAGTCTTTGCGTGTGCATCTCACGGAGGCACCGCCACTTGTGGTGCTAGATCGGATCGGATCGCGAGGAGGAGAAGCGAGTCGACTACATCACCCACGTTCCGATGAGCGTTCATTAAGCGAATCTTCAAGGGTATGAAGATCTAATCCAATCTCTCGTTGATTGCATATCCTAGATTACATCTTGGCTTTCCCTCATTCGCATCCGTAGAAAATTTTGATTTACTATGCCGCGAAACCCTTCAGTGGTATCAGAGCTAGATCTATGCGTAGATGTGTTTCACGAGTAGAACGCAACATGGTTGTTGCGGGCGTTGATGTTTTCTGTTGCAAGACTCTTATTTGTGTTCTTCTTATGACGCGGGATAGTGAGATGGAAGCGGTCCAGGCCAACCTTACGTGAAGTCGTTCGCGAGACCGGCTCCGCACTTGACGTGTGGCTTGTTCCACACATGCGGCTGGTGGATGTCAGTTTCTCTCACTATAGTTGTCATGGGATTAACACCGGAGTTTGGCAACCATAATATCACCGTTGTGTCTTTCCGTAGGTAAGAATCGTTCTTAGCATCTACTCCCATAAGCCACGTAAAACATGCAACAACAAAGTAGAGGCGTCTAACTTGTTTTTGCAGGGAGTGTTTTCTGTGATATGGTATGGCCCAAGATGTGATGTGTATATTGTATGCGATGATCATGTTTTGTAATGTTTCACGACTTGCATGTCGATGAGTAAACAACCGGCTGGAGCCATATGGTTGTCTTTATAATTGTGTATGACCTGCGAGTCAACTTCTTATACGCCATGTAATAGCTTTACTTTATCGCTAAGTAGTTAGCAATAGTTGTAGTTGCTATTCGTGGTGGAGGCAATCATGGTGGAGTGATGGAGATCATGCGGAGCACAAGATGGAGATCATTACGCGAGGATTGGCTATACCATGTCACATAAAGTTATATGCATGTGATGTTTATCCTTTTATGTATCTTATTATGCTTAGATCGCGACGGTAGCATTATAAGATGATTCCTCACTTAAAGATCAAGATAAAAACTGTGTTCTCCCCAAGTATGCACCGTTGCGAAAGTTAAATCGTGTCCAAGCATCACGTGATGATCGGGTGCTATAGACTCACGCTCACATACAACGGGTGCAAGCGCTTTTGCACACGCGAAATACTTGGGTCTAGCTTGAAAAGCCTAGCATGTACAGACATGGCCTCGGAACACAAGAACCGAAAGGTTAAGCATGAGTCATATGAATGATATGATCGGCACTTTGTTGTCCACCATTGAAACCACATCTCTTCTCGTGATGATCGGATTAGGTGTGGTGAATTTGGATCGTGTTCACTAAACAACTTGAGGGATGTTGAATTTAGTGGGAGTTCATCTAGTAATTTGATTAAGTTGAACTATTTATCATGAACATAGTCTAAATTGTACTTGCAAATCTTGTAGATCACATGGCCAAGTCCAACTTCAACTTCAACGTTTTTCTGAGAAGGAAAAGCTTAGAAACAATGGGTCTAACTTTACCAATTGGTTCGCAATCTAAGAATCATTCATGCGGCGGACAAAAGGACTATGTCCTTGGGAAGCGTTAGGTGACCCTACGCAATCAAGGCCTACCGATGAGAAAGCTGTCTATCGATCGGCGCCAAAGATGATTATGGTGTGATTAAGAGCACCATGTTGTTTGCTATGGAACCGGAGATTCAAAATCGTTTTGAAGAGTATCCGGCCCTTGAGATTCTCGAGGAGCCGAAAACCATGTTTCGGACTCGGGCGCTCGAGAGATATGAGATCTCCGAGAAGTTCTTTAACTGCAATATGGAGGAAGGAGTTCCGTTAGTGAGCACGCCATAAAGATGTCGGCTACACTCAATGCCTTGAGCAACTGGAATGCACGATTCGGAGGAGCTCAAGATTGACAGGTTCTGCAATCACTCCTCCCAGCTACAAAAGTTTTGTAGTGACTCATAATCAGATTTGTTCCATCGACACGATCACCGAGCTCTTCGCAAAGTCAAGGCTGCAGAGGTGGACATCAAGAAGGATAATCATGTGTTGATGGTCAACAAGCCCTCCTTTAAGAAAGGTAAGGAGCAAAGAAACCCTTCAAGAAGGGCAAGCGTGTTTAATGCCCTTGAGAAGAAGCTCAAGTCCGGTCCTAAGCCCGACATTGAGTGCTTCTATTGCAAGGACAAGGGTCCTTTGAGCGAATCGTCCAAGTACTTAGCGACAAGAAGGTGGCACCATCAAAGGTATATTTGATATACATGTTATTGATGTTTTCCTTACTATCCCTCATTGTAGTGCACGGTATTTGATACCTGGGCGGTTGCTAATATTTGTAACTCAAACAAGAGCTACGGAATAGACGCGCTTGCGAGGGATGAGGTGACGACGCGCTGGCAACGGATCAAGAGTTGATGTGATGGCGCAAGACGCTCTCCTTAGTTTTACCTTCGGGATTAGTTTTAAACCTTAATAAGTGTTATTATGTACTGCGTTGAGCATGAACATTATTTCGGATCGTGTTTATTGCAAGACGGTTATTCATTTAAATCGGAGAATAATGGTTGTTCTATTTATATGAGTAACATCTTTTATGGTCATGCACCTCTTGTGAATGGTTTATTTCTTCTAAATCGAAAAGGGATGAAACACACATCCATAACATTGAGGCTAAGAGATGCAAAGTAGATAGTGATAATACTACTTATTTGTGGCAATCGTCTAGGTCATATTGGTGTAAAGCGCATGAAGAAACTCCATTCGATGGACTTTGGAGTCTCTTGATTTTGAATCATTTGACACATGCGAACCATGCCTCATGGGCAAGATGATCAAAACCCGTTCTCCGGTATGATGGAGCGAGCAACGGACTTGTTGGAAATCATACATACCGATGTATGCGACCGATGAGTGTTTCGACGCGGTGGATATCGCTATTTCCTCACTTTTACCGATGACTTAAGTATATATGGGTATATCTATTTAATGAAACATAAATCTGAAACATTTGAAAAGTTCAAGGAATTTCAGAATGAAGTGGAGAACCATCGTAACAGAAAGATTAAGTTTCCACGATCCGATCGGGGAGGTGAATATTTGAGCTATGATTTTCTCACGCATCTTAAAGCAAGTGGAATCGTTTCACAACTCACGCCACCCGGAACACCTGTAACACCCTCAGAATCAGACCTATGCAAGTTTGAGCAAAATTCGCCAAACCCGCATAGAAACGATTCAAAGGTGCCCACCAGGCACTTTCGTGCGGGTGGAAAACGAAGTAATAAAATTACACAACAGTCCTCGATGGGACCCACAGAACAGATATATATATAAAACACGACTCCATGAGTCAAGAATACAGATACAATATACAAAGATCCAAATCACCTTGAAAACGACAGAGCGTCCACATGCATAAGAAGCAAATGGGGCTAAGAGCCACGAAGAATAACCAATGGCGTCCATAACCCCCTGGCCAAGCGGAAGGGTAACCACGCTAACGACGCCGATCTCAAAACCTGCTTAAACAAAAGGGTGCTGCAGAAGGCAAAGGAAAAGAGGAGCGTCGATCGAGGCCAAGACACGGCGAGGCTAGAATTGGCGGTCCTCGCCACAAAGGTATGGTGGATCAAGCGCAGCGCAAAGATGCACTAACACAACCTATAGAGACTCGATACAATGGCGACTATTGAGAGGGATAAGAAAGACCTATTAGGAACCAACTGATACTATCATCAAACAAACCCATCTGGCGTTCCCGGAGACCAAACGAGGAAGTCAACCGAGGAACTCACACAGTTGGTAGTTTTATTTATTCAGTTATCGTTGCAGCAATTACTAGTCAGGTTTAGATAATCGTCCTGATAAAGTAAGCATTGGGTACTTTTAGTTAATCATTCCGTTATAGTTGCAACAATTACTAATCAGATACAGATAGCATGATATAATCCCAAAACCCAGCAGTTGTTGGTACTTTTATTCAGCCATTCCGTTGTAGTTGCAAAACTTACTACAATGGTCGCAAGCTTACACTCCAAACAAGCAGTTGTGGGCAGTATTAATTAGCCATTCCATTATAGTGAAGGCGATTACTAGTCATTATAAAGTCATTTATAGCAATAAACTTTAGTTATGCTTGTCTATGGTCGAGATATCGGCTCCAAGTCGTCCATATCCATGACACGGCTTTTAGAAAGTTTTACCCGCCGGGTGCACCAATAGCAACACACGCCGATCAACCCTGGAAAAACCAAATCAAAACCCAACGAGGCTTTCACGGTGAACAATCACACGATTCGAATATTTCAGGGGCCACCCTTGAGTACACAGAACAAGTAAGCAAGCTCGAGACGGACTCAAGGTTGTGGGACGGCCAGAACATCGGGAACCCAAAAGCGGGCTTGTCGACACATGAATCGTGCACGATCCTAAATGATACAAGGTGCTATCCGTCGACAATTTAAATACATAAGTAGCATGGCATAAGTACATGATCGTAAATAAAACCTCAAACTAGTTTGTGGCCCCAAGAAATAAGACCGAATCAAGCTCGCTCGTGGGGTCCCATATACCTCCGGATGTGGATAGCGCGATAAATCAAGGAACAGTGTATCAAGTACTCGGGGTCTTACGGGACACAAGTGGGCTCGAAACCAAATATTATCTATCACCCATCGATGCCTCCGCTTATTTCAATTTTAGTTGTTAAACAGGAATTAAAGTGAACGATAAGTAAAACTATGATCATCTCCAACATCAACATGCGGCAATACATCAATAATCGTGGCAATCGGACGACACGCAATAAAGACTAGAGCAAGCTTATCACGACGCTGTAAGTCCAACTATCTACCAAACAACAGGTAATAGGATGTGTCCAAGGCAATATACGGATGCAAGGGATATCACGGGTACGGAAACTAGAGCATCGCAACACAGATAGCAATAGATCAACAGGAGGGAATAAAGACTATAAAAGTAAGATAGGTAGAAAGGGGGAGATGCTCGCCTGAAAACATTGTCGAAGGGTTATTCGAAGATCGGGTCGAAGCCCACATCAACTCAACGACCTTATCCGCGAAGAAGCAAAACACTAGAAGAAACACCGGATGCAATATTTAATACCATGGCAGAAGATCAGCATGATGCATGTATGATGTATGGCATGGCGAAGGTGCGACGCAATTAGGTCATATTAAGCGGAACCGGGGTCCCGACATTATTTAGGTGGTTCATGTTGTTTAACTACCCTGCAATTTAGATGTTGTTTTAACCAGGCAAGATATGACAACGGTTCGATGCACCAATTTAAATGAGGCCAATATAAGGCTAGATTTGCCCGCATATGGCCCCAGATCTAATTATTAGGTGAATCGGCATAAGGCCCCCAAACCACTGATATGCATGCAAGATGAATGACAATTTAATATGCGACAAGGTTGTATTTCATTTATAAAAATAGGGTTTGCGGGAAGGGGTTCACATTAGGGTCTCACGATCTTGGGGTTTCGGGTTCGAGGTCCGTCTGGTCCGGGGTTCGACGGAAGCGAGATCGTTCTGACCAGGGTTTAGGGTCTCGGATCGGGAAGATCTTGCTCGGGAGGAAGCACTTGGTCAGCGTCGGGCATCGGACTCGCCGGTGAAGCACTCGGCGTCCTCGAGGGAGTACTGTCGCTGCTCTCGACAAATCTTGGCGTCGAGAAGAAGATCATGTCGGTCCGCAGGTCCGTCTTCGTGGTTCGACGGGTGTCTTGGCGCCCATGACGGCATCCTCGGTGCTCCGTGTCAAGGCTTCGAGGTACTCAAGCCCGTGGCGATCTCGCTGTTCCGGTTCGGTCTCGGATGTCGAAGGAGGGATTGCTCCATGAGGCGTTCTGGCGGTCATCGGGCCCATGTCGATGATATACGGTTTTCGGTGTCTCTTGGTCCCATCTCTTGCATTTCCTCCACCGACTACGCACGGGTACCCGAGGCAGGAAGCAGAGGTCTAAACTGAGCAGCATCACCTGCATCGTGGCGACGACCTGCAGGAAAAAGACGGCGAGGGCGGGTACATGACGCGGGCGACGGAGACGCTGGCGGCGGCGTCCGGCTCGAGGACGGACGGAGGACGCTTGGGCTTTCGCCAAGGATGTGAGATGCGGAAGGCGAGCCGCCAAGGGGCGACAGACAGTATGGGCGAGGCGCAAAGGCTCGGGCAGAGCTGGCGTTACCGGAGACGGGCCGGGCGCTGGCAAGCGGCAGCGGCGAGGCGGGGCGCGAGGCGACGGGGTGCTCGGAAGCTCGAGAGGAGGCCATGAGGCGGGCAACGGCGAGGTCGGCGGGCGGCTCAGGGGAGGCGGGGCTGGCCCGACCGGAGCGGAGGGAGGGGACCCGGCGACGGTGGCGTGAGGTTGGGGCTTGACGGGCTCGAGACGCGCTGTGGATGCGGAGAGGCAGCGAATCGCCGAGGCGCTGAGGCGGCGGAGAAGCTGGCGGCGAGCGGCGCAGGTGAGCAGGGAAGAGGGGGCGCGCCGGAGAGAGCGAGGCGGGCGCTCGCAACGCTGAGCGAGGTGTTAGTGAAGGCACAAGTGGGCGCGGCGAAATGAGCGGAGGCGGCAGGCAAGGCCTTGAGGCGCTGGGAGGCGTGGCGACGGTCAGGCTGGGCCAGCGGCCGGAGAGGCGGTGGTAGGAGCTGCAGTGGCCGGGAGCGCTGGCACGCGAGCCTTTGGAGGGTCGCCGAGCGGGTGCAGACCCAAGTGAGGAAGAAGAAAAGCAGGCGAGAGGAGGGAGATGGGGTCGGGCCACGGGTGGGTCCCGTGGGATCCCAGGTGTCGGGGGTCCGCGTGCGCAGTGCGGTGGGTGCTGGCAGGGTGGGGAAGTGGGGTGAGAGAGAGAGGGAGAGTTGGGGTGAGGTGGCAGGGTCTGATAGGCTAGGGGGAGGGGAGAGGATGAGGTGGCAAGTTGCTATAGGGTGGGGTGAGGTGGAGGCTGGGTTGGGGTAGATAGTTTGGTAGATGTAGGAATTAGGTTGGACCGAGTTAGTTTTCTGGGGGTGGTCATTCGGGTCGGGTCGGCCCGTTCGACTGCCCCCACTAAAATAATAAAACTTTTATTTGTTTTAAACGGGCCGTGTGCAAACCGATAGCGGCCAAAATAATTAATCCGGAGAACCGGGCTTTGCATTTGATTTAAGATGGGGCGTTTGGAAAACAAAACGGGCTTTGCGAAAATGAGTTTTAAGCAAACAATGCATGATGATGACGATGCAATGCACAAATTCAATGCGATTTTTCTAGTAGTGGTTTTGCGGGATGCCACAACACCACAGCGCAATGGTGTGTCTGAACGCCGGAATCGAACCCTATTAGATATGGTCCGATCAATGATGTCTCTTACTGATTTGCCGTTATCATTTTGGGGTTATGCATTAGAAACCGCTGCATTCACTTTAAATAGGGCTCCATCTAAATCCGTTGAGACGACACCGTATGAACTGTGGTTTGGTGCTAAACCTAAGTTGTCGCTTAAAGTTTGGGGATGAAGCTTACGTCAAGAAGTTGATGCCGACAAGCTCGAACCCAAAGCGCAGAAATGCGTCTTCATAGGATACCCTAAGGAAACTATTGGGTATACCTTCTATCACGTAACCGAAGGCAAAGTGTTTGTCGCAAGAACGGTTCCTTTCTTGAGAAGGAGTTTCTCTCGAAAGAAGTGAGTGGAGGAAAGTAGAGCTAGACGAGGTTATTGAACCTTCTCTTGAATTGAGAGTAGCAAAGACCTGAAATTGTTCCAAAGGTCGCCGCACCAACTATAGAGGAAGCTAATGGCAAGGATCATGAAGCTTGGACGATGTCAGCATCGAACGTCGCAGTCGACAAGGTCGCGTGCCCTCTCCCGAGTGGTACCAAGAACTGCTTGACTATCTTGTTAGTAGAAGATAGTGAACCCACGAACTATGAGGAAGCGATGAGCCCAGACTCGAGAAATGGCTAGAAGCCATGAGATCCGAATTGGGATCCATGAGCGAAAACCAAGTATGGACTTTGGTGGACCTCCTAGCGACCGAAAGGCCGTTGAGTGCAAATGGATATTCAAGAAGAAACGGACGCGATGGTAATGTTACCGTCTATAGCACGCCTTGTCGCAAAAGGTTTTGACAAGTTCAAGGTGTTGACTACGATGAGACTTTCTCTCCGTAGCGATGTTTAAGTCCATTCGGATTTTATTAGCAATTGCTGCTTCATGATTATGAAATATGGCGATGGATGTCAAGATCGCTTTCCTCAATGGGAACATTGATGAAGAGTTGTATATGATGCAACCCAAGGTTTTGTCGATCCTAAGGATGCTAGTAAAGTATGCAAACTTCATTGCTCCATTTATGGTGAAGCAAGCATCTCGGAGTTGGAACCTTCGCTTTGATCAAGTGATCAAGAGTTTTGGATTTGTTCCAAATTGCTACGAATCTTGTATCTACAAGAAAGTGAGTGGGATCTCGGTGACGTTTCGTGCTTGTATGTGGATGACATATTGATTATCGAAATGACATCAACATGCTTAACGATGTGAAGAGTTATTTGAACAAGTGTTTTTCAATGAAAGACCTAGGTGAAGTCGCTTATATATTGGGCATCAAAATCTATAGAGATAGACAAAGACGCTGATAGCTTTATGCCGCAGTACATACTAGACAAAGTTCAAAAGGTTCGTAATGGATAAGGCAAAGAAAGGTCCAGTGCCTATGTTGTCGGTAAGATATTGAGCAAGGCTCGGTGTCCGCCTACGATGAAATTATAGGGAAGCTATGAGCAAAGTGCCTTATGCCTCGGCCATAGGTTCCATCATGTATGCCATGCTGTGTACTAGACCAGATGTGTCCAATGCTCTTAGTTTGACGAGCAGATATCAAAGTGATCCAGGAGTGGAACACAGGACCACCGTGAAGAACATCCTAAAGTACCTAAATAGAACTAAAGAAATGTTCTTAGTCTATGGGGGTGATGAACAACTTGTCATAAAAGGTTACGTCGATGCTAGTTTCGACACCAACAAGGATGATTCCAAATCTCAGACATGATACGTTTATATTTTGAATGGAGGAGCTGTGAGCTGGAGAAGCTGCAAGCAAAGCGTGATCGCGATCTACAAAGGAAGCGAATACATGGCTGCCGAAGCGCCAAGTGAAGGAGTTTGGATCGAAACTTCATCATCGAGCTTGGCGTGGTTCCAAGTGCATTGGACCCATGGAGATATTGTGTGACAACACCGCACCATAGCACTCGCTAAGGAACCAAGATATCATCCAAAGACCAAGCATATCAACCGCAAGTTTCATATAATCCGAGATTATATAGCGATGGAGATCCAAGATTAGCAGTACATACGGATCCGAATGTCGCAGATCCACCGACTAAACCTCTTCCACGTAAACATGATCAACACCTCGTGCCATGGGTGTGAGATTGTTGCCAGATGTAAACTAGATTATTGACTCTAGTGCAAGTGGGAGACTGTTGGAATTATGCCCTAGAGGCAATAATAAAGATGTTATTATTATAATTCTTGTTCATGATAAAGTTTATATTCCATGCTAGAATTGTATTAAGCGGAAACATTAATACTTGTGTGGTTTGTGAACAACACCGTGTCTCTGGTACGCCTCTAAGGACTAGCTCATTGATCAATGATGGTTAAGGTTTCCTAACCATAGACATGAGTTGTCAATTGATAATGAGATCATATCATTGGGAGAATGATATGATGGACAGACCCAAACTAAGCGAAGCAATTAGATCGTCATCGTGTTCATCTTTGTAGCTTTTCCTATGTCAAATATTGTATTCCTTAGACCATGAGATAATACAACTCCTCGATATCGAAGAAAGCTTTGAGGTCATCAAACGTCATCCTATGAGAGGGTGATCATAAAGGTGTCTCTCGTGATCGGAAAGTATCTGGGTTGTATGTATCGAGATGGAATTTGTCCCTCCCAAGTCGGAGAGATATACTTCGCCCACTTAGTAATCGATATCAACACCGCTTGCAAGCATGTGGTTAAGGAGTTAATCACAAAGTGATATCGATTACGGAACGAGTAAAGTACTTGCCGTGAACGAGATTGAACTAGGTATGACGGCATCGACGATCGAATCTGCAAGTAAAATATCGCGAGACGAAGGAATATATATATGGGATTGTTTGAATCGACATCGTGGTTCATCCGATATGATCATCGATGAATGTGTGGAGTCAATATGGGTGCCTGACCCGCTGTTGATTATTGATAGAAGATCATGTCCGCATATTCTCGAACTCCGCAGGTCACACACTTAACGTGTCTTGACGCTAGGATAGATTGGATAATTGGTTTATGAATTTTCGTTCGAGTCTCGGATGGGATCCGGACATCACGAGAGGTTCGGAATGGTCCGGAGAATAAGATTCATATAAGGCAAGGCGCTTTTGGAGTTCGAATTGTTCCGTTAATCGGTATTGCACCGGAAGCTTCTAGAACCTTCCGGAAGGGGACCAACGTGGCCCCACCTTCCGGGAGGGGGCATGGGCCTATGAGGGAGTGTCCTGGCCGCATTGGGCCAGGGGCACAAGGCCCCATAGGGCCCAGCCGATCCTAGAGAGTTTAAATCGTTTAAACTAGAGATAGGGTTTCTAGAAGAGGGGAGAGTCCATGCCCCCCACTCCTTATCCTTTGGGCTTGGGGGAGGGGCTAGGGCTGCGCCCCCCTCTATATAAAGAGGGGTGGGGGCGCACCAACCCCTACAACTCTCCTCCAAACCCTAGCCGCCTTGCTAGATTTCCTCTCTCCCTCCCGACTGTTTGTAGGCGAAGCCTCACAGAAATTCTCCACCATATACACCACGCCGTCCGTTGTAGATCCAATCTATCTCTCCACCATACTTGCTGGTCCGAGGAAGGAGGAGACGTCGAGGTGCTGCACGTGTGCATCTCACGGAGGCACCGCCACTTGTGGTGCTAGATCGGATCGGATCGCGAGGAGGAGAAGCGAGTACGACTACATCACCCACGCCCGACGAACGCTCACCGTATTGAATCTTCAAGGGTATGAAGATCTAATCCAATCTCTTTTGTTGATTGCATCTCCTAGATTAGATCTTGGCTTTCCCTCTGTTCGCATCCGTAGAAAATTTTGATTTACTATGCCGCGAAACCCTTCATTAAGTTGTGGTGCTATTCTTCTAGTGGTGTCATGTGAACGTCGACTACATGATACTTCACTATTTATGGGCCTAGGGGAATGCATTATGTATTTGGCTACTAATTGTAGGGTTGCCGGAGTGACCAAAACCTGAACCCCCGTTAGGACACCTTTGCACAAGGGAGCGTAGGATCTCAGAGTTTAAGGCTGTGGTTAGATTTATATCTTAATTACTTTCCTGTAGTTACGGATGTTTGCAGGGTTTTAATCACAAGTATGTATTAGTCCTAGGAAGGGCGGTATTGTTAGCACAGGTTCACCCACACAACACTTACAGACACCAGAGAATAGTACTCAACTATTTGAAGCGAAAGCACTTGACAGAATTCCCATGTGTCCTCGAGAACGTCTGGTCCTTATAAGTATTTCCACCGGCTTGTCCTTTGCTAAGAAAGGATTGGGACACTTGCTCCATTTGTTTGTTACTTTTATTACTTGCCCCTTGTTTTGTTGGCTTGTCAGAAAATCACTAAAAATTCGTTTGCTAAGTATTCACACGGATTTCCTGCTCCATACCACTGTTCAGCACCTTCTGCTTCTCGTTGGGATCGACACTCCTATTTATCGAAAGTACTACGATACACCTCCTATACTTGTGAGTCATCAAGACTATTTTCTGGCGCTGTTGCCGGGGAGTGAAGCGCTATTGAAGAGTGGAACTGGTAAGGGATACTTTTACTCACTTGGTTTTCGGTTTGGGAAAACTACTACCACTGCTAGGGTAGTAGATGAACCAACTCCTGTTGAGATAGATCCTTTTAAGATACCTACAAGTGTTGTTAATCATGTTATGGATAATTATTATTTTGGGGATGGAACTGTCCATCCCGGTAATCACTTGCTTTTTATCCATGAATTATGCGGGTTGTTTAAGTGTGTAGGTATCACAGCTGAACAGGTGAAGAAAAAGTTACTCCCCATATCCTTGAAAGGGAGAGTTGAAGAATGGTATAAGCTGCTGAAGAGTGGACAATCCATGGAATGGGAGGAGATGGCATCTCTCTTTTACTCTAAATTTTACCCTCCCAGTGAGATTCATAAGGATAGAAATCTTATATATAACTTTTGGCCTCTTGATGGAGAGAGTACAACTCAAGCTTGGGGTAGATTGAACTTACTAATGCTTAAATGTCCTATTCATGAACTCCCTAACAATATTATTCTCAATAACTTTTATGCTAGGCTTTCTCTTGATGATAAAGATTTACTAGATGCTTCTTGTGCTGGATCATTCACATGTATGAAGGAAGAAGTTAAATAGGATCTTCTAGACCGTATTCAAGAGAACACTGAAGCTTGGGAGAATGACAAAGGAAGAAAGTCAGGTATAAACTATGATTATGAATGCATTAAATCTTTTATGGGAACTGATGACTTTCGTGATATTAGCAATGAGTTTGGTCTTGATTCCCAATGTATTGAAATTCTCAAAAAGAAGTGGAACAAGTACCATGCTCCGTATAAAGATGTTGTTAGTCATGTTCCTGTTAGAAGTACTCAAGTTTATACTACTAATCATATTGTGCTTGAACCTCATGTTGAGAAAATGCCTTTCCCAGCTAAGGTAAAAGAGTATTCTATGATTATTAGTGCAAATAACAAAGGTACAATGAAAACTGTGGAGCCTGGTAAGCATTTGAGTGATGAACCTATGGTAGCTATTGTGAAAGACACTGTCACTAGATATATAGAGGATGAACACATTGTCTTCTGTGAATACGCTTCTAATATTATTTCTCATCCTAGTAAGGCTAGAAAAGCTAGTGTTCCCGTGCTTTCTGTTAAAATTGGTGATCATTGCTACTATGGTTTATGTGATAGTTATGCTAGTTCTAATGATATTCCTTATGAGCTTTACAGGGAAATTATGCATGAGATTGGTCCTTGTGAGCTTGAGGACATTGATGTGGTTATTCACCTTGCTAACAAGGAGACCATTTGCCCCATTGGCATTGTAAGAGATGTGGAGGTTCTCTATGGTAAGATTAAGTATCTTGCTGATTTTCTAGTGCTTAATTTAGTAGCTGGCAAAACTTGACCTATCATTTTTGGTAGACCTTTCTTAAACACTTGTGGAGCTATTATTGATTGTAGGAAGGAAATTTTTTTAACTAAATTTGATGGAGATTCTTATGAGTTTAACTTTTCCAAATTTGCTAGAGCTCCTTGTGAAAATAGCTTGCCTAATAAAGATTTCAGGATGGAACAACTTGCTTCTATTTATCCGGTTTATGACCTTGGACCTCTTTTTAATGACTGTAAGTATGCTTATTCTGATGATAAATTTGTTTCCAGTGACATTTATATTGTCAACTTTATTCAAAGTGTTACTAAAGTTATTTTGAGAGAGGGAAACATGGTTTTATGCATCTCAATGATGTTAAGTTTCCCCGTTTTATGTTGAAAGATTTAAAGTTGCATCTGTTTTATCTTCCTATGCTCGTGGCCTTTTGTTTCAACAATTCGTTTTCTCATGATACTCGTATGCACAGTAAGTGGGTTAGGCTCAAGTGTGTTGGTTATTTGCTTCTTTATGCTCTCTTTCATTTCAGATATATATCTCCTTTGTGAGCATCTTTGGAAGTTTCAGGCCTAACTTAAAGGCATTAAAGAAAAGTACTTGTTGAGAGATAACCCAAGAGTTTTTGTCGAGTCTTGGAAGTTATTACCTCAGTAATAACCGCTCCTTATCCTCTTTGTTTGGTTTTTATGTCAAGTTCAACTACTTTTGTGAAGTAGAGGAGTTGTGAAAAGTGGCTGTCCTGGGACAAATTTTCGTGCTGCATTGTAAAAATTCATGAGGAAGCTCAAGATGGATGGAGATGCATTTTCTGAGCTTGTTCTCCAAGTTGTTACCCAACTTTCATCAGTTTTGCGTTTTGATTTAAGCAGAAGGTCTTGAAAAATCAATCTTTATCTCGCTGTCTGCTTGATGATTGCCTTCATTTGCATTTGCCTCTTCTAAGCTTTTGTTTTGATGGGTTTTCAGTTGAAGTGTGTACCAAAGGTTTATTGTTTTTGCTGACACTAATGTTGTCATTGAGTTTGTGCAAAACTTTTGTATGAAGGAAATTCACAGAAGAAAGAGAGAAGGAATCTGCAGAGTTCGTCCTTGAATAGGTAAAAGTGATGAAAAGGTTCGTGAAACCCCAATATTTTTATATTTTGATGTTTTTAATACATAAGGAAGTTACGATGAAACTAAAGAGGAACGGGCCGGGGTGGACAAACCCACGGTAGCGCGGCACCTGGCGCTCGAGGGGGTCCACCCAGCTCGACCGCTTTGTTTCGTGTCAAACCTTCCTTATGCATTGAATCTTCGTAATATATACCCCCACGGGTTCCCCGAGGTTCTTGTATCATGTTCTCGTCATGTTTTTATTTCGATATGTTTCTGTCAGGAAATCTTCTCAAGTTTAGAGCACCATGGCCTCCGCCAACGACAAAGGCAAGGAGCCCAAGAAAGAAGAACCTCAAGTCCCCAAGGAAGAGGAGATTCTGGTAGGTTATGAAGGAGACATGGAGAATGATAAGCAACCGGACACCCACGCTACCGTCGCAAGCATTGGTTTGGTGGCACGTCCTACCAAGCTTAAGAGGATAACACAGATGTCTACAGGAGGGAAATCCCGATGTCATACTCTCTCTTCGCGATCATCTCCTCCACGTAACAAGAGACCCTTCCATACACTTATACATGAATGTCAATATCAACATGTGGCCAAAGGGAATTTGCCCTCGGTTTGGGATATGCCTCGTTCTAACAATGTAGAGAAGGATCATTCTAAGGATGAAGAGCGGGGAACGAATAACAAGAACTGGGATTCTTGGACTCACATGATCATGAACCATATAGAGCAAAACTCGGAGCTAATTTGTACTCTTACTTTTGAGTTCGAGGAGTTGAGGAAACTTATTGAGGAGCTTATCAAGAGAACGCCACCACCATCGAAGGAGTAATTCGTAATCAAGTTTGGCATTCCCTTTGCTTGTTCCAAGCTTAGGGGAGTGTCGCGGTATCACCACCATTATCTTTTATCTTTTAACTTTTTAGTGGATTCATATCTGTGGTAGAGAGGTTATCTTATAGTTTGGTTTGCATGTGGAAGTATCTCTCCTTTAGTTGATTATATATGTATCCCTTGGTGTGAGTGCCTTTATTGAATATTAACGAGAAGTCTCATCTTTTACTTTTTGCACTTCTTATTTTAGTTTGCAATCTCTATTATATGATGGATCTTCTTGATCAGTATTGGCACCACTTTGGGATCATCAAGTGGATCTAAATTGGTTTTGGCAAACTGAGTTCTGGTCAGCGGCATTAGTTTGTGTGGCATCCCGCAAAACCACTACTAGAAAATCGCGTTGATTTTGTGCATTGCATCATCATGACCGCATGCTCATGTCATCATGCCACATTGCATTTGAGCATCGTCATCATCTTGCAGTTGCTTGCATAAAACTATTTGCAGATAAACCTAGTTTTGTTTTCTAAAACGCCCCATCTTCATTCAAACACGCAAACCCGGGTCCCCGGATTATTTGTTTTGTCCGCTGTCGGATTGCAAAAGCGCTGGTTGAAATAAATAATTTAATTAATTATTTTAGTGGGGGCATTCGAACGGGCCGATCCGACCCGAACGACCACCCCCAGAAATACAAACGGTCCGCCCTAATCCCTAAACCTACCCAACCTAATCTACCCACACCCCCTCCACATCACCCCAACCTATAGCAACTTGCCACCTCACCCTTTTCCCTTCCCCCAGCCAACCATGTGCTGCCACTTGGCCCAGCCACTCTCTCCTCTCTCACCTGTGGCCCCACCTAACCTGATCCACCCACACACGCACGCACACTGCCGCCTGGGACCCACTCTCCACTAACCACTCCCACCCCACGCGCCAGGCCACCCCCACCTCGTGGCCCACCACCTGCCCTGGGTCCCACCGTACCGCCCCGCTCCCCCATGCGAGCCTCCCACCCCCGCGTCTTCTTCCTCTCGCCTGATCGTCTCCACTGCCCTACCGCCTCCAGGCAGCGGCGTCGCACCTCCTACCTCGCCTTGCAGCGTCCTCCTCCGTCCCGGAAGGGCCCCGGCCCTCTTCGCCCGCTCGCCAAGGCCCATCCTCCTCTCTCCTTGGCGGCCGCCGCTTAGCACCTCGCCGACCTCCTCCCCTCGTCGCCATCGCCCCTTCTCCGGGAAGGCTGGCGCCACCCAGCTGCCCGGCCGTCTGCCAGCCTCTCCGCCTGCCGAGCCTCGCCTCCCGCGCTGGCGAGCTCCCGTCTCACCGTGACTGCCTCGAGCCATCCCGCTGCCGACCCCGCCATGCTCCTCCCCGGCTGAAGGCGTCGCCCGCCGCCGCTGGACCCCCACGTCACGCCGCTGTGCTGGCCTCTCCTCCTCTGCGCCCGGCCACGGCCGCCGCCTGTTTCGAGCCGCCGCAGCCGGGCGCCACCGGCCTGCTCCCGTCTGCGCCGCTTGCCGTGCCGCCTCCCGTGACCCTGTGGCTCGCCATGGCCGCTTGTCTCGCCGAGACGCCGCCATGGCACTGCCGCTACTGCCCAAGCACTGTAGCCTCGTTGTACCTCCGTGTGTGCGTGTTTGACCCGGCCGGACGTGTTTTTCCCCTTCGGCAAGATCAGCCTCAGCATGCACCTTGTGCCAAGGACGGACGTGACGAGTTGATTCGCTCTCAAGATCTACCGACGCCAAGATCTCCTGATGCCGGTGCGCGGAACTGGACCCGAAGACCACCGACAAGATCTCCGTCCTGGACTCCAAGGACCGCCTCACGGACATCGAGCGCCAAGATCGCCTCCCGGATCCCGAAGCGGTTCCCGGACCCCAAAGACGCCGAGACCCCGACGCGACAAGTGCTTCGTCCCGAACGCCATGACCGACAACATGACCCGAAGACCCCGGATGCGCCAAGACCTACCCCCGATATTCGAGAACGACCCCGGAGCCCGAGAACGCTTCCGTCGAACCCTGAACCCTGAGACCGACCCCGAACCCCCGGAACCCCAAGACCGTCGAGACCCCTCAATGTGTGAACCTTCCCGAAACCCTATTTTTATAACATAATATAACTTGTCGCATAATAATTGTCATGCTTGCATGCATAATCATGTGGTTTGGGGGCCTTATGCTGATTCACCTCATAATTAAATATGGGGCCCATATGCGGGCAAATCTAGCCTTATATTGGCCTCATTTAAATCTTGCTTAGCGAACCGGTGCTATCTTTTGCCATGTTAAAACCACATTTAAATTGCGGGGTAGTTTAATAACATGAACCACCTAATTAATTGTCGGGACCCCGGTTCCGCTTAATATTGCCCCATTGTATCGCACCTTGCCATGCCATGCATCATACATGCATCATGCCCGATCTTTTGCCGTAGTATTAAATATTGCATCCGGTGTTTCTTCTAGCGTTTTGCTTCTTCGCGGATAAGGCCGTTGAGTTGATGTGAGCTTCGCCCCGATCTTCGGTTGAACCTTCGGCAATGTTTTTCAGGCGAGCATCTCCCCCCTTTCTACCTATCTTGCTTTTATAGTATTTATTCCCTCCTGTTGATCTTTTGCTATCTGTGTTGCGATGCTTTAGTTTCCGTACCTGTGATATACCGTGCAGCCCTATATTGCCTTGGACACATCCTATTACCTGTTGTTTGGTAGATAGTTGGACTTGCGCGTCGTAGTCGCTTGCTCAAGTGTTGCGTGTCGCTCAAGTGCCCGCGATTGTTGATGTATTGCCGCATGTTGATGTTGGAGATGATCATAGTTTTACTTATCGTTCACTTTAATTCCTGTTTAACTACTAAAATTGAAGTAAGCAGAGGCATCGATGGGTGATAGAAAATATTTGGTTTCCGAACGCCCACTTGTGTCCGTGAGGACCCCGAGTACTTGATACTTTCCTTGATTTATCGCGCTATCCACATCCGGAGGTATATGGGACCCCGAGCCATAGCTTGATTCCCTTATTTCTTGGGGCCACAAACTAGTTTGAGGTTTTATTTACGATCCTGTACTTATGCCATGCTACTTATGTATTTACGATTGCGAGGGCACACTGATCGCTTAGGATCGGGACACAATTCGCTGTGTCGACAAGCCCAATTTTGGGTTCCCGATCGTTCCTCACCGTCCCACCCAAACCTTGAGTCCGTCTCGAGCTAGCTTGCCGTTATGGAAGACTCCAAGGGTGGCCCTCAAATATTTCTGAATCTGTGATTGTTCACCGTGAAAGCCTCGTTGGTTTTGATTTGGTTTTTCCGAGGTTGATCGGCGTGTGTTGCTATTGGTGCACCCGGCCGGTAAAACTTTACGAAAGCCGTGTCATGTTATGGACGACTTGGAGCATGATCTCGACCATAGACAAGCATAACTAAAGTTTATTGCTATAAATTTGACTTTATAATGACTAGTAATCAGCTTCACTATAATGGAATGGCTAAGTAATACTGCCCACAATTGCTTGTTTGGAGTGTCGCTTGCGACCGATGTACCTGACTAGTAAGTATTGCAACTACAACGGAATGGCTGAATAAAAGTACCAACAACTGCTGGTTTTTGGGTTTATCTCATGCTATCTGAATCTGATTAGTAATTGTGGCAACTACAACGGAAGGATTAACTAAAAGTGCCCACTGCTTATTTTACCAGGATGATTATCTATACCTGACTAGTAACTGCTGCAACGATAACCGAATAAATAAAACTGCCAACTGTGTGAGTTCCTCGGTTGACTTCCTCGTTTGGTCTCGAGGGGGAAACACCAGGATGGGTTTGTTTGATAATAGTATCAGGTTGGATCCGAATAGGTCTATCTTACCCCTCTCTGATAGACGCCAGTTGTATCGAGTCTCTATAGGTTGTTTAGTGCATCTTTGCTTGATCCACCATACCTATGTGGCGAGGACCGCCAATTCTAGCCTCGGTGTCTTGGCCTCGATCGACGCTCCTTCTTTTTCCTTTGCCCTTTTGGCACCTTTTGTTTAAGCGGGTTTTGAGATCGGCGTCGTTAGCGGGTTACCCTTCCGGCTTGGCAAGGGGTTATGGGCGCCATTGGTTATTCTTGGTCTCTTAGCCCCATTTGCATCTTGTCCGTAGTCGGACTCCATCTTTCAAGGTGATTTGGATCTTTGTATATTATATCGTATTCTTGACTCCAGGAGTCGTATATATATATATCTGCATGGGTCCCATCGAGGGGCTGTAATGTTATTACCGTTTTCCACATACGAAAGTGCTGGTGGCACCTTTGAATCGTTTATGCGGGTTTGGCGGAATCGCTAAAACTTGCATAGGTCCGATTCCGAGGTGTTCTGATTTGAAAGAAAAGAAAGAAAGAAAAAGCTACAATTATTGGTATCATTTGTTTTCTTTCTTGTTGGCTCATAAGCTTAGTATTCTTTATTTAAGATTCTTTTGTGTCTTCAAGGAAGATTGCATGTTTGGATTTATTACTTGTATGTTTGCTTGTTTCTTTCAACTCTCTTACTTGCTACCCACTTGCTAGCCAAAACCTGTTTTTAGAAGGCATACTTCTCATGTTTCCAAAATCCTTTGAACCCAAAACTTTTGCCACTTGTATCCACCATATCTACCTAGTAGCTTTTGCTATTCTAGCAAATTCTCAAGCTTCATCTACCTTCGAATTAAAAAGTATTTTGTTATGTGAAAAGTAGTTAGTAAAGCCCTCACGAACTTGATGGCACACCTTATTTACTTGCCCCTAATAGACTTGAACCAATGTGAACATCGAAGTTGTATATGCTTGCATATATACGTTGGAATTAGCAGAACCATGCTGTCACGAGGAACGTTTTCAACATTGCACTTGTACTCTGTACACAGTTAATATCGTACTCTTTTGTCTATGGATGGCAACGGTGTGAAATAAAGAGAAAACTTGTAAGTCCATGGAGTTTGTATCCTGTGTTAGAGAAACGTCTGGGCCGCTAGCCTAAGCCATGCTTAATCATGGTGGAAACTTGCAACATCAGCATAGTGAGTTATCTATGAAGCATCCTCAATAAAAAAGCTACACATAGTAAATAAAAAGATCGTTGGGATGCTCATTGTCTGCTTGCCTTGTCATTTTGGTTATGGGAAAGCTCCTGTACCATGTGCAAGGGGTACCCCGTTGACGGTTCTCATTGATATGCAAATACTTATAATGACAAGAACTTACCTGGGCCCAAAGTTGAGTATGCATGAGGAGTGGCCCTCATATTCAAGGGACATGAGATTGCCAACTTATATTTCGTCAAGCATATACTCTATCTTTGTTCACTTTAACCTTAATCATCTCAAGATGCTTATGATAGGGGCAATGAGGGCTCAAAGCTAGTAAGTACCATAATCTTTTGGAAGCTCTTTATGACTTGTAATCCCTGCTACCCTCTAAGAAGGGACCTTTATCCTAGTTACCAGTTGAGTCAGTAAATCTACTTACTCTCTATCTCCAGCAAGCATTCATATGGTGATTTATTCAATTATGTTCTTTATTTCCTTGTTTGAACAAAACTCTTATCTATTGAGTATTACTTTGAAAGCCTTCACTTGTGAAAAACCTTTTTGAGCAAAGAGTGCTCCTGTTTTGAAACTTCTACAAAAAGCTTTTGTGAAACTGTTTGCCAGTTGTTCTCTGACCAAGAACAAGTTTGCCAATTCCAATTATGATTTATCTTTATGCATATCTATTGTGACTGTTGTATTTGGTTGCAAGCTAAGTTATATAATGGTGAGTCGCTTTCTTCTATGAGTTGTGCAATGGTAAGAGTGATGCTTCTTGTTCATATTATTTTATCGATACTTCACTCCATAAACCTGTGGACATATTTACTAAGCTTAGTAATCGCTTGGGGACAAGCGAAGTCTAAGCTTGGGGAGTTAATACGCCCAATTTGCATCACCATTCTGTATCATAATTTACCTCTATTTATTGATATTTGTCTTATTATAAGGTATTACTTATGGTTTTTCATCTGTTTATTGATATTATTTATGCATGTATCATAACTTATTTCCACCGGCTTGTCCTTTGTTAAGAAAGGATTGAGCCACTTGCTATGTTTGTTTGTTACTTGCTTCTTGTTTTGTTGCCTTGTCAGAAAACCACTAAAAATCCGTTTGCTAAGTATTCACAGGGATTTCCTGCTCCATACCATCGTCAAAGACCTTACGCTCCTCGTTGGGATCGACACTCCTATTTATCAAATGTACTACGATACACCCCTATACTTATGGGTCATCAAGATGCGGCTTGTATCACTAATTCACCGTTACGCCTCCAAATGAGGTAAGAAAACACATGATAACTGACTTAGGCTTAGAAACTCTAAAATAGTTAAATATAGTACTATAGTGTTATTTAGGACAAATGTTATACTTTCTCTAATCCATATTAATTATTGTTAAAATAGATGTATCTAGACATGTTTTAGTGCTAGATATATCTGATTTTGACATAATTAATATGGATCGAGAAAGTACATCCTAATGTAAAATGTAAAGATCTTTTACATATTTTAAAATAGACTAGATACATTTCAAAACAAGTAAACCTACACATTAAAACACTTTCACACTCATGTGTTTTAGAAAAAAGACTAAAATGTCTTACATTAATAAACTGAGGAAGTAGAATATTAAAACACAAGGTGAGAAGGAATTTCATACCTTTAAGGATTCTAATTCTATAATTATGTGAATAAAATGATTCACGAAATTATTCTATGGTGTGAAAACGTGTTGTGCCTAAGATTTTCTTCTTCGTGGGCTAAATCGTGTTGCAGCTCTATTTCGGCCTGCAAAAGCTGCGTACTGCGAACCATTAGCTTCTTCCAGATCCAATGATTGACGGGCCGGAATGGCGCCAGCGGCTCTGTGGAAATCTCTTCGCGCGGGAATTCCAATTTCCCGTCCCTCCATCTCCGCAGTCCCCAATCTCCAACCCCTCTCCCACTCCTCTCCCCTTTCCTTCCCCAAATCCGACTTCCCTATTTCGCCGCCGCCTCCGGCCTCCCGCCTCGAATCCCGAACCCGCACAACCCGATGGCTCCGCGGAAGCGCGCGGCGGCGGCGGCCGCCTCGTCGAAGAAGCCGCCGCCGTCGAAGAAGCCACCGCCGTCGCAGCCGTCGCAGCCGTCCAAGTTCGGCATCCTCCACTTCTTCGAGCGTCAGTCCCAGGCCGCCCCCTCCCAGAACGCCACGCGCCAGAAGCCCGATGCTAACCCCCCCGACCCCATGCCGCCTGCGCCCCCGCCTCCGCCGCTGCCGCTCTCCGAGGAGGAGCTGTCGGAGGTCTCGCCGGAGGTCACCAAGACCCTCGCGCCGAAGCGGTTCAAGTTTTCTCCCGGAATGGTGAGCCGTCGTCTCGCGATTAGTCCGATTTGATCTAGTTTAGCTGCGGTCTGAGCTGGGCATGGTCATGGGTTGTTTGTGCTGTTCAGTTGATCAACCAGAGCCAGGACGATGGGGGCGGGGAGGTTATCACTTGGAAGATCTCGCCGGTGAACAATCGCCTTCGCACCAGGCAGTTGCCAGGGATGGCACTTCATCCGTGCTCAAACAGCGAGGTACACTAACCCTGAATCTCCTTTCTTTGCGTGGAGTTCATACATGCTCAAGTACATAACGCTGTGCTGGAAGGGGTGCTAGTGCCACCTTTATGTGTATTAACGAAGCCCACCATCTTTTTGGTTATATAATCTGTCGTTGTGGCTTGTTGACTCGGATGTAGAAACATTCCTCGCTTGAGGCTATGAAGAAGTGGCATTCATCTCCATTGGGCTTGTCGAGGTGTACTGCTTCAGCACGCAATCCAAATGCGTGTGGTATAAGCCCAGGTGGCTGTGATGGTATGGAGGATACCCAGAGCCCATTCCGGACGCCACCATCACTGCCATATAGCTGCACTGAGGTACACATGCTTATATGCTGAATTATTGTCTTGGTAGCTATCCAAATGTAATTGTCTGTTGTTTTAATTGTGTAATATTGTCACGCGTCAAGCAGCAGTTGATTGCTGGTATCACTGGTAATGGAGGACCTGACCAGTTGGAAGCAGGGCAGCACAAAAAGGTGAACTAAATGACTACACTATTTTCTTTTGATATACCATCGGTCTTGTTATCTTGCCACTTGTCAGAACTAAGATTAAGAATTCATCACTTTATTCAACCGTGGAATTTTATCAAAATCTTCTCTTGCTAGGCACTACTAGATCTTCTAGATCAAGTTGAAGATGCAATTACGGAAGAAGAATTGCCAGTTGATGCTGGGAATAAAGGAGGTCAAGACATATCTGGGGATAGCACGGACAGTAAATGTTCTCCCATTCTTAATAGCAGTCTAAATGTTGAGTCCAATGAGCCACTTGATGCCCCATATTTCGATAGTTTCCTTGTGTTGGAGGTTTGCCTTTCTACTTCCACCTGTTAGTTTCTGATCACTGTCAACAAGCTGTTCCAGTGACAGTTATTTTCTGTTTTACCTTACTTTTTAGGTGTCAGAAAAACACAAAGGGGATACTTCATCAGGTGATCGCTACCCTGTTAAGGTGTGTCCCCTCTACATGTATGGATGATTTACATGTGCAAATCTTTCTATTTCTGGTTCTTCAAAGTTGCTGTTTTTGGCAGGTTCTGCGTCTGTTGAATGAGCATCGCGGGAAAGAATACGTGGTGTATCTGTGCGATGATTGGTGAGTATAAAAATATTACTGTGCCAAACTGGCTTCCTTTAACCTAGTAGTCAGAATTAGATCATCTGTTTATCTCCCCATTACATCTTGGGGTAACTGTAATTCAACAACCATTGGGCTTTTCAACGTAGGATACATTCACCACATATGGTTATTTCTTCCACTTGTAGTTTACTATATGTTCTACATACACCTTAGCAATCTTTTGTATTTACCTTTTCATACTACTGCAGGTTCCATAGTACTGTAGGGCCAGGCGACACAGTAAGTGTCATTGGAGAATTCAGTGACCAAGGAGAATGTATAGTTGGCCATGATAGCAATCTTGTTATTATACATCCAGAATTACTCATCTCTGGAACCCGGGTGAGTATTACTTGCCATGTTTTGACACCATTTTGTAGTTTGTAGTCGGCATCCTACATTAGTATGAACAACTTAGTATCACATCCTATTAAAAATTCTCTGTAGACATGTATTTCTTATTTCCCTACATCATTTTTTTGATAAGTAGTTGATTTTAGGTAGCTTCGAGTTTCCATTGTCCAAGAAGATCTGTTCTCGATGAAAGAATAAAAAGCACCGAATTTGCCACAAGCGCTTTGATGGGTACTCTGCTTCATCAAGTTTTTCAGGTTTCCAGATACAAGAATACTTACCATCTTTGGTTGCTGTGCCACAACTTCTTTTTGTCAGTTCATATTGTAAGTTTGTAACAATTGAGATACCTGAAGTTTTTTATGCTTTAGGCTGGGCTACTTGAGGATGTTCCTTCAAGGCAGTTTTTGGAACAACAAGCAAAAGAAGTTCTTTTGAACAACATCGAGAGTTTGTACGCATGTGGAGGTAATATCCAGGACAGAATTTCCAACCTTATAAAAGAAACACTAAACAGAATATTGCTTGGTGTGTTCATGTGATTATATTATATTTCCTTTCTTCTGCTATGGCTGGATAGCTCTTTGGGACCTGGAACCTCCCCTGTTTTCTTTTGGCTGTTCATACCTTTGTTTTTGTTTTTCACATGGATGCTGGGAACTTTTGTTGTGTTCCTTTTTTTTGACATGTTTTGTTGTGTTCCTTCATCTTCTGTAGTGGAACCTGGCCATAAGATTGTATGGAAAAAGAATAAATGTGATTAGATTATAGTTATATTGTCATACCGGGTGCTGATAGCTTCCATATTCTTATTGTAGAACTCAGAGGCTAAATAGCTACTATATAACCATGACTGCTGCCATTTCGATAATCCTTCTTTGTTTTTGTATGTCATACCTAACTTGATTAAAGTTAAACCATTACTTTTTTCTTTTCTAGTACATATTTCTTATTAAGATCTGCATTGTACTAATGTATAGATTAGAAAACATCGAGGTAAGTCCTACCTGCAAGCCTGTGGCACTCTTTTATCAAATATTAGCACACAGTACAAAATGCATGTGTAAACGTTGAATCATGTGTGATCTGAGTGTTGTTTTGAGGCTCTCTTACCTAGTTATTTTTTGTGCTGTGCATCTATGTTACTAATTTTTGAAGTCTTCTTATGCAGCCAGTGATAGCAATACATATTCAACTCTTATAGAAGCAATCCCTAAAATGTTGAATTGGTTCAAACGCTTTATGAAGGTAGATAAGAATTCATACTAGCTTTCAGATATTTACTTCTGTTCTTTATATGGCTACAGGCATTTCTGAACGTTACAACCATTTCATATATTAAGTACTCTAGCCTGATTTTTTGTTGAAACTAAACCTGCTATCATATTTCACTCTTTCAGAAGTTCCAAACAAATTCCTATCTCAAGTCCTTTAATGTTAATATGTGTGCCAATTCAATTATATATTTGAGAGAAAAACTTCAGAATTTGTATTTCTGTATCTATCCTGGTAGAATATCTTAATTGTAGAATTCATCTGTACTTTCTTTTCCCTTTGGCTTGTTTCTAATATGAAGAAGATTTGTTCATCTACCATTGTTTGTCAATGATAAGTTGCATTTACAGGGTTCAAAGTGCACCAGTGTGGAGTTTGGACATGCTAAAGAACGGAAGACTGTTGGAGTGACAGAGGTGGGCAAACATTCAACTCGCAACAATTAGGATCTTATTTCATTTAGGGTATATAACTATATACTTATTTAATTTTCGTACAGACCAATAGCTAGTCCTTTTCGTGGTGGTGCATTCCTGTATTCCTTATGGCCCTTGATCATGAAATTAAAAGTTACATACTCTCCATGCTTATTTTTCAAAAATTTGAGTGCTTCATGTATGCACTATTAATAGTTATACTGAACTGAAATTCTCATGCGCCTTAGGTGATGGATATTGAGGAGATGGCATGGGCCCCAAGATATGGTTTAAAGGGGATTATCGACGCTTCTGTGATATCAAGGGTAAATTCATGTGATGGTGGTTCAAGTGACATTGTAATGCCACTGGAGTTCAAAACTGGTAAAAGCACTAGTGGTCAGGTAAGCATATTTTCCTGGATAGTGAGTACCATATGAAGATGAACATATTATACCTTTCTTGGGTGTTTTTGGCACTAGAATTCTGGAAATTATTGACATTGCAATTAATTAGTAAATAGTGACTTCTTGCAATAAGCTATACTGGTCAGGGATCTGGTACTCAGTGATACTGGCCTAGAATGTGGACTTTGATTTACCTAAGTAGGTCTTTTACAAATCATAATTTTCACATTTACTCCTGTAAACATGTCAGTTATGGCGGTGTATTCACCTACTCCTGCCCTCCTGATGTGAGCAGTTAGATCTGTAGCAAACTGCTAAGATGGTTGTCATGTTCGCTAATAGTGTTGACTGTTGAGATAAAATTTCCTCCTAGTGCCACTTATATGTGAGTGTTCCACAGGCTGACAGTTTAGTTTCTTTAATTCACAGGCCCCTGTTGGATGTTGCTACTTTTATTATCCGTAGCAACGCATGGGTATAAGCTAGTATTCTTAAGAATCAATACTCTATGAGATTAATATGCTTTTAATGCTTTCTAGCCTATTCACAATCTGATTGCTTGTAGCATACATGCTGAAATGCATAACTTCTGTGTCTTCATAGTACATGCCAGTATCACACTGGTATTTGCTAGTAATTGTTTGTGAATCTCTTCCAACTACATAGTTGTATTCAATTTTTTGCAATAACCAATTAAATAATCACGCAAAACAAACCAATAAATAATTTCTTCAGCAGAAAAACTAACCAATCAATAGTCCCAGGGTTAGCCTTGCTTTTACTTTTGCAAGGTCAATAATATTTAGCTTCCATAATCACTGTATGCCAGATCTTATTATGTCGCAATACCTTTTGGATTTCGTGTTTGAATATGGTAGCTAGTCTTGGTGCTGGCTTAATCTTAATTGTTCATCTCTTAAACATAAGATTTTGCAATATGTATTGCTTTCCCATATGCTCAAATGTCTCAGTAAACAACAATGTGATTGCCCTCCCTAAGTAAAGTAGATCCAGGACTTCTATGTTACCCTTCATGAGAGTTTATCTATTTGCAGACAGCTATGGAGCACTCTGCCCAGGTGATATTATACACACTATTGATGAAAGAGAGGTATGATCCATTTATCCTGTGATCTTTGTTTGTTCAGCAGTCTTTCCAATTTTCCATAACCATTAGTACTTAGTACTTACCATGTATTTTTCAGATACTTGAATAAGGACATTGACTTGGGTCTTCTGTATTATCTTCACACAGACCAAACATTGGTAATCTTCTAATTAAGATACTCAACACAGATTTTGTACCCTGTTCTTACCCAATGTCATTGATTTATTAAGGGTATCAAAGTTAAGAGGTCTGATTTAATTGGGCTAATAATGCGTCGGAATGAACTTGCCTCTGAGATTCTGAAGGCGTCGATTTCACAGAGTTTTCCTGCAATGTTACAGGTAGAACCGTAGAACTAGAAACTTGTACATAGTGATTCATTTGCAAGAGGTTAACTAAAAAATCCTGTTTTTCTCCAGAGTCCATCAGCATGTACTGGGTGTCGACACCTGACTTCATGCACCATATATCACAAGGTTTGCTAGACAATTGTTTCTCTTGCATGGTCTTGGCACCTGTTCTTGTCGAGGGAAAAATGAAACTACTTTGCTTGTCTGGAAATGTACATGTGCCAGCTAATATTTATGGAGTACTTTCATTTGATGCAACAGGCACATGGAGGAAATACAGCAACTAGTGGGCTTGGTGATCTGTTTGATAACCTTGTGAATCACTTAACAGTTGCCCATCATGAGTTTCTTAAACATTGGGATAGATTGATTGATCTTGAAGCTAGAACTTCTCAGGTATCTCTTTAGTTTCTCAAGTGAGCTCTGAAACTTGTTTTTCTCTCTTAACTCAGTTGATGCAAAATTCAGGTCAAGAAAAAGGAAATTTTCCTTCCTCGCCAATCAAATTCTAGGAGCAAGAATTCTGCCCCGTCATTTTTTGTCCTTGATATAAAAAATGAACACTCAATAGATTCATCTGGAAAAAGCAAAAGGTACATATATAATTTTGTGCGTCAGAAGACGCATCCTGAAATAGCCGGTCATTCACAACCACAGGTTGAGAGCCTAGATTTCAGCCTGAAATGTGGGGATTGTGTGGTAAGCCTTGTACACTTTCAGTATTCAGTGATATTGGTCATTTCAAGTTTTTAATATGCTCATGGTTTCTTTGTTTTTGTTTGTGCATATACCTCTGTACATCGTAATATATGTTCCATCATCTCAATCTTTTTTTGCACCATATTACGTTGGCAAGGATTAAATATAGGTGTACGTTCTGTAGAACAAGTTCAGCTGTAAGCAAAGCAAATACAATGCCCGCTGGAAACTTCTGCAGCTAGTGCAAACATATTAATTAGGTACCAAACAGATAAAGTACCGGATTGGTGGTATTTCATTTTTGCTAGGTTTAATTATGGTCTAATTTCATATACTTGAGCACAGTTATGAAGAGATCATTTCTTGTCTGAAGTAATAAAAGATATCAGATTGATGCATGAAAATTATCGCCTTGTCGGTTGATTCTATTTGTCGGTATACTAAATTATATCTCGTCTGCTGCTACCCTGCATTAGGTACTTAGCACTCAATCAGGGAGGATAGCAGTTGCAAATGGATCTATAAGAGACATCAGCCGTTCTCATATAACGGTATTACCTGACCATCACACACCTTATCTGTCCAACTTTTTTGTTAATATGATTATAAATTTATAAAGTATTTCAAATGGAATGTGTTGTAGGTCTCTTTGTCACGTCGTCTGCGACTACCAGGTAGTAGCTCCTTGTTAGAGCAAGGAGACCTCCAACGTGAACTTTGGCGGATAGACAAGGATGAGTTTAGTTCTTCATTTGCAACCATGAGGTTGGCCCTTGTTTTTATCTGTCCACGCTAATTATTCAGAAAAGTTCTCTTTTCTTTTCTAACTAAAGTTTGTATTTAAACCATCGCCAGACTCAACCTTGTCCAACTATTTGCTCAGAAGCCGCAAAACACTAAACTACGGAAGTTGGTAGTTGATCTTGAGGTCTGTTCGACATTAGCACTTTTGCAACATGTTTCCTACTGTCTTTGTTGTCTGGAATTTCCTAACTCGAATGTTGATAGGCTCCCAGGTTTGATAGTGGAGGACTGTTTAGCCAAGACCCTGCATTATCATACATTCGATCACTAACGAGTTTGAACAATGACCAACAGAGATCATTGCATAAAGTAAATCTTACCTATTTTAGTTCGTCTTTTTTTTTCTGGATATTCAAGTTTACAATTTAAACTAACACATGTATTGCTTTCAGATTCTAGCAGCAAAAGATTATGCTCTTATTCTAGGAATGCCTGGAACAGGCAAAACATATACAATGGTGCATGCTGTGAAGTCCTTATTGATGAGAGGAGAATCTATTTTGCTAACTTCATATACTAATTCAGCTATTGATAATTTACTTATGAAGTTGAAGGCCGAGGTTTGTGTTCCGAAGCTTCATTAATATAGCATTATTCCATTGTAAACCCCTAATTTGTTCCAGTGAGCAATTTTTTACATGCTGCCTTGAGTATTCAAGTTCAATGCATGAAGCAAAACATGTACTCCATCCGTTTCATAATATAAGATGTTTTAGCTTTGTGAAGATAATGTATCTAGATCCATTTTAATGTGTAGGTTCGGAGAGGTTCACTCCGAATCTACACACTAAAAGATGTCTAGATAACACTACCTTCACAAACCTAAAACATCTTATATTTTGAAACGGAGAGAGTACATGCTTAAGTTTGATTAATGTCTTTTTGTAGGGTGTAGATTTTATTCGAATCGGAAGGCATGAAGCTGTACATCCTGATGTCAGAGCCAACTGCTTATCAAGTTAGAACCTATCATTATCATGCACTTGCATTTCTTAAAATTAAAGGAAGCGTGCTCTGATTTGTGTGTCTGAAACAGCAACAGAGGTACAGTCAGTAGACGCCATCAAAACAAGGATGGACCAAGTGCAAGTTGTTGGAGTTACTTGTTTGGGTGTATACCATCCCTTGCTGGCACATAAGAAGTTTGACACATGTATCATGGATGAAGCTGGACAAATCACATTACCGGTAGGCCCCAATTTAAAATACTCGGTAATTTAGTCTTCAAGGGAACCACAACAAAAATCACAAATGATGCTTATCTAACTTTATAAACGTATATTGTAAACTATGTATTAGTCAGTCTAGCTGCTAAACCAGACTATTCTGTAAAAATGTTTACTGAAGAGGTCTGCATCCTTCTCACACACATCTTACTCGCTAGGTTTCACTGGGACCTCTGATGCTTGCAACAAAGTTTGTGCTAGTAGGAGACCATTATCAGCTTCCTCCACTTGTTCAGGTTACTAATCCTTTTTCTAATGCTTTTTAATGCCACTTTTCTTTTTGTTAACTTCAGCAATTTTGTATGTACAGAGCTTTGAAGCCCGAGAGAGCGGGATGGGCATTAGCTTATTTTGGAGGTTGTCAGAAGCACATCCTCAAGCAATTTCAGCATTACGTTGCCAGGTTTGTCAGTTTGAACTCTACTTTTTTCATCATTATCAGTTGCCAAAGCCACACATTTTGTTTTTAGTTGAGGGATCTCCTTTGTTCCAGTAAACTCATGATTTGAAACTACCTTTCTGCAGTACCGAATGTCATCTGGTATTATGGAGCTCTCGAATTCATTGATTTATGGAAATAGGTTATGCTGTGGTTCGTTAGAAATTGCAAATGCGAAACTCAAGTTTTCTGGCAAAGAACAAGTTCACTTAAAGTTCAAGGAGGTAACATTGCCTTTTTGCTTTAAATTTTCCATTCTCAATATAGAAACATCCTGTTCTTGAAAGCTTGGATTCGTGTAGGTTTGTCATACAGCCATGTATTTTTTTCGTTCAGCAACCTCCTTTTAATTGGCTTGCCTTATTTTTTTAATTGCAGATTTTGAATCCCGACAGAGCTGTCATCTTTGCCAACACAGGTTTTTGATAAATTCAGCTAGTTATATTCTTCTGAAACTCTGCCCTCTATGCTAAACTACGTGACCAAATCATACAGATCAAGTACCGGCACTTGAGGCCAAGGAACATAAAACTGTGAATAATCCTACAGAAGCACACATTGTTTCATGGGTATGTCCTGATCTACACGCTGTGGCGAGGGGCCTGATTTCATGCCTTTCTCTTATATTTTAGCAAGAAAACAGTAACCTCTATAGCTACCAGTTGAGATATTCCAATTTGCCATGTATTTTATCTTTTGCCCGAGTGCTTGTGCACATATGGGCACAGCATGTGCTGTTTGCCATGTTGAATAGTAGCTGTACCCATTTTTCTTACTCTTGTTTAAAAATGTTGTCTTGTCTTTATGATGCATGCTCTCAAAATGAATCTGCATGCTACTAAATCAGCGACAACTAATATGGAACGAAGGGAGTATATATATTTTTTAGCAATGAGATTTTTCAGATAGAACTGTTTTGGTCCAGTCTTGAACTTTATGCTTAATGTTGCAAATGACCCAATAGTAAAGTTCAACTTATGAAGAACAACCAATGCACTGGGTTGCATTGAGCTGTTTCATGTAACTATTGGAGATACAATACACTCTAACCCAGCTATCTTTGTTACATATCCAACCTGCTGATATCAAGCTCATTACTTTCATTTTTATTTCTGCAATTTGATCAAGTGAAAATTGTCTTTTTCTACAGATCACCAAACAATTGCTAAAGAGAGGTGTAGCTCAAGATGAGATTGGTATAATAACCCCATATAATGCCCAAGCGGATCTCATTCGGCAACAAGTTGATGCTTTGGTTGAGGTTCATACAATCGACAAATACCAGGTATAGTGTTTTACATGAGCAAGTCATCGACTACTCTGTAATCATGCAGCCTTATCTTTTAATGATCAATTTCGTTATGGTAGCTATGTCCTCTATCTCTTTTCAGCTATTTCTTGTGTACGTATAACATTTCCAAGTAATCATTTTCATGGCTACTCTTTAGATTTAGTGCTCATTCTCAGTTTCTCACTTTATGCTCTTCACTGACAAAAGAACTAATTGAGACTTGAGCAACCATATTTTGAGACTTATTCTGAGTTTCTGACAAAGCATCAGTACCGTGGTCTTTTAGTGCTGAACAAAATTTACCTCTTTTCAGGGGAGAGATAAAGAATGTATTATCGTATCGTTTGTACGATCCAGTGAAAATTCAAGGGCTAGTGGCTCTTCTTTGCTTGGTGATTGGCACAGGATCAATGTCGTCTTGACACGTGCAAAGGTCAGCGGCAGTGTACTTTCCCATGTGGACCATTCCTCAGAATTGAGTTCTTTCAGGACTAGTAATTCTTTGGAACTTCCGTGATTATCATCGTAAACAATATTACCTGAACTATAATGATCTTGAATAGGCTTTTATAGATGTGCATGCCACATAACACAAATGAATTATGTAGACATATCTGGTTTTAATCTACTTAATCAGTTAGATGCTTGCTACCGGCAAAAAAAAGGGGAAAATGTAACTGTTAGTTGCCCTGATCATGTTTATAGGATTCCATCCCTGCATACTAATTTTGAACTTGTTTTGACGATCATACTGCAGAAGAAACTCATCATGGTTGGGTCTGCTGGAACTCTTTCGACGATCCCGCTGCTGAAACTTCTAGTTGAGAAGGTAGCCGAGCGTGGCGGTCTACTAGATCTGACAAATAAGGACGTGCAATCTATTCCAGAGCTGAGAACTTCCCGACTGAATGTGCAATAGTAGGTTGTGCAGCAGCAGTATAGTTTTGTGAGTTTTGAGGCCAGAGCCTGTACATATGCTGTATATATTTGCTCTGGCATGTAGTAGTAGCCACAGCGAATCTGGACCATGTCACACATGTGACATGTCAGCTGTGGCTCCCCCGCGTAGAAGAAGGTATGGAGTATAGTTCCTTTTGTACCATGTAAGTTGCATTCGTTAGAGCAGCATGTAATTTTTTCTGGCAACTACACGTTTGATTATGCTAATGAGAGAAGAACGAGTGTTGACGATGAAATGTTTTGTAGCGTTGTGAGTTGTTAAAGACACTAACTTCAGAGAAAGATAGGCGAGGAGTTACAGTTACAGGAAACTGTCAGAATATGAACAGCTTGCTAATTACTCCCTCAGTTTTGAAATATAAGACTTTTTTAGCTTTGTTAAACAAATGTATCTAGACTACTTGTAGTACTTCCTCTGTCCCAAAATAGATGTCTCAAATTTATCAAAAATTGGATGAATCTAGACACTATTTAGTATATAGATTTATCCAAAATTATAAAAACTAAGACATCTATTCTAAGACGGAGTATGTAGGTTCACTCAGTTTGAGGTGAGTCTACACATTAAAAGAAGTTTAGGTACAATGTCTTTATTAATCTAAAATATCTTATATTTTGAAATGGAGGGAGTATTTCGGTAATACTAGGTGCATAGCTTTTGTGGAAAAATCTTATATTTTGTAGATTCACTCAATTTTAGGGTGAATCTAAACACTAAAAGAAGTCTAGATTTATTTTCTTTATAAACCTAAAACATTTTATATTTTGAAAGCGGAGGTAGTAGTATGTTGGATGAGAATGGTAACATAATCCTCCATTCAAACAAAGTTGTCAGATGTCGTACTCAGGCAGATTATGGCTCCTGGAGCCCAAGAACATGTTCTCATGGTATACCGGAGACTTGTAATGAGGTCGGGAGATGCAATGCTGAATCCTTGGTCTTTTTGGATCACATCATTTTGGGGGCATCATAGAAGATTTTGCGCAGATGGAAGAATACTATAGTTTCAAGGTGTAGAAGCGCGAAGATCTTTAGTTGGGTGAGGGGCTCTTGTTTCTTCTTTTATGTTTCACCCAATCTTGCAGATAAATCTTGCTTGGTCTACTGGGCTTGGATAGTCAAAAAAATAAGTACTCTCTCCGTCCTAAAATAGATGTCTCAAATTTGTTAAAATTTAAATAAATCTAGACACTATTTAGTATATAGATTTATTTAAAATTTGAAAAACTTAAGACATCTATTCTGGGACGGAGGGAGTATGATTATCTAACTGCAGATAAATCTTGCTTGGTCTGCTGGACCTGGTAGCGTTTCGTATCAGAATGCCAAGATAGGCTTTATTAATAAATTGCTTACAGTAATTGCGCAATTCTGGTAAACTTTACATCAGACTTTTATCCCCTTTGTGAAACCGTGGTAGGAGCTCTGCCTTAACATCGAAAATTTGCTGCAGTGAAGGAACTACACAAACACATAACATCGACAATTACAAGCTTTCTTATCTGATTGTTCGGCTAACCGTGTGCGTACAAGTTGATACTGAATTTAGCTTGCAAGTATGCTTTCTCGCTAGTAATCGTACGAAATTGTCCCCTTGACAAAGTTATGCAATGTAAATCTATATCTATATGTAACCATGGTGTTCCTCCGGGACGACGGTCCCAGTCTTCCGTTGAATCTTGCCATCTGACTGACTTGAATTTGTTTGAAGATCTTGCCTTGTTGCCTTGGCTTGATCTTAGCTTAGCAAGGACTGTGATTGCTCTCGATGTTCATCTGTTGTCAGACATTGGCCTGACCTGAAGGGTGGAAAGGATACTGCTGCGGCAGCTTTGCCTCTTAGCTCTCAGGTGATGAATCGGTTCTGCCTGATGCCGCCGCTCTCTTGACGTCCCTGCTGCTGGAGCTGGACTCGGAGTCGCCGGAGGAAGACGAAGGATCATCTTCTGCGCGCTTCCTCTTGAGTTGACCAGCCGAGAGGACCTGATCGAGGACGTAGGACGGCAGGTCCTTCCTTCGGGCGTGCTTGACCTCCAGCTCCATTCCCGGTCGCCAGAACTCGTACGTGTACACCTCCTGCTTGAACTCCTCTGTCGTCGCGCGAAGGTCGAACTGCACCTGGGGCTGCTGCTCCTTCTACTGCGCTGGTGGCTTGGACAGGCCCACGAAGAAGGTGGAAGTGCAATGCAGATCATTGGGCTTGGCGGCGTAGGCTTGCGGGTTGGAATGGCAGAGCAGCATGCCGGCCGTGGCCATCTCGACCCTAATCACCAGCTGCCTCAGCCGCGACTCCACCCACCCCTTCCACTCCCGGAGATCGGTCTCCCCGTCGGCGACCTTCACGTCCACCTGCAGGTAGCTCTTGTACGCCTTGAAGAACTGGAACGGCTGGAACAGCGCGTCCCACCCTCGCGCGCCGCCGCCGGACTCCGCGATCTCCTGGCTGATGACGCGGCCGACCTCGAGCTGCTCCGTGATGGTCCGTAGGGTGGCGTGGGAGACGTTGTAGCAGGAGTTCATGCCGGGGTACGCCGGCGTGATGACCGGCATGAGGTGGATCCTGTCGCGCGGGTTCCTCCTCGGATCCCACACGGGGAGCCAGAGCGCGAGCTCGCCGTCGTCGTCGTGCTCGATGCCCTGAAGCAGCACCGGGTTGGGCCACTTCCACTGCGCGAAGATCCTGAAGAAGCGTGGCACCAGCATGCTCGGCACGGCGTTCGGGTAGAGCTGGCACACGCGCGCCACGAGGATGGCCCATCCGACGCCGCCCAGGAATCCCATGACGTTGGAGTAGACGCCCCGTGCCTTGGCCCAGTGCTTGACGCAGCGCAGCGTCGTGCGGAAGGCGTCGGCGTCCGGGACCAGCCGCAGGAGCTCGTCGGCCACGCGCACGCCGTTGAGGCTGCGGACAGTGGCAAGGTCCATGCCGCGGAGCACGGAGCGGTCGCGCAGGTCGATGTCCTTGGGCACCACGGGGAGGCACACGCTGGCGTAGAGCAGGTCCACGGGCACGCCGCGGAACCTCATCTTGATCACCGGCACGTACGCGCGTGGCACCGGCTGCAGCTCCGTCACCGCCTCCGTCTCGGCCAGCACGCCGCCCAGCACGTCGAAGAAGTCGTGGTCGCGGTCAATGTAGGAGGGGCCGACGACGAGGGCGTCGATGTCGGAGCCGCGGCCGTGGACGCCGAGACGGTACGAGCCGAAGGGGAGGAGCAGGGCGGTGGCCTGGTCGATCATGCCGTCGGGGTACCCGCGCTGAGCAGTGAGGCGCTTCACCCATCGGTCCAGGACGGCCTGTAGTTCGCGCAGCACGTCGTCGCGGGCAGCCGATTCCTCCTGGCTCTCGTACTGGCCGGCGTCGCGAAGATACTTCTCCAACTGCGCGGTGCTCTCCAGGTCGGCCGGCGTCGGGCCAGCCAGAGAGATGGGCTGGCTGATCATGTCGAGTTGCTGCTGCTGGGACGGGGACGCCATAGCTAGCAAGAAGAATTGGATGAGTGGGTTCGGACTTGTGGTGAGGTGCGGGGATCGAGAATTCGAGATGTGGAACTTTGTAGCCTGGAAATCATAGGACGAGTCGGACTATGAGTCAGGACCGGACGTGGAAAAGGCGTGTGTATTTCCAAAATCTAATACTGTACTAACAATCCCATCTTGCATCTCGGATTGTTTCCTTTTTTCTTTCTAGAACGTATATGGAATTGTTTCATGGCATGCGCGCAAGTGCTTGAGTACTAGCTAAATGCCGGTAAGTGCTTGAGTACTAGCTTAACACGGCACTCAGAAAACAAATTACAAATTTAGGGCACCAAAATTTAAGATGTAAAGCGCCAAAACAGTTTGTGTTGACTAGATGATAGTATATTTTAGACACGACCACCGCAACAGATAATGCAAAATAGAGCACCACGCATATGTCAACATAACAAATTTGAATAACTTTAAAAGATCACTCAAACATATCAACAACAAATAAATTTTTAACAATAGGCCTGATTTGCTAGAAAAACAACCAACCCAAATACTTCCCCAACTAAATCAGGTGTCCAGGTAAATTCCGTAAGTTTAGTCCCTAGATGTAGGATTATTGCTCGCTCCGTGGTGAGGTGCTTCACCCACCGGTCGAGGACGCCCTGAAGTTCATGGAGAACATTTTCGCGGTAGCCGATTCCTCTTGACTCTCGTACTGGCCGGCCTTGCGAAGAATTTTCTCTCAAGGTCGGTCGGCGTCGGGCTAGCGAGGGAGTTGGGATGTGTGAGGTCACCCGTCATGGCAGCTGAATTGCGCAGGTGTCATGGATGGATGCCTATTTATGATGAGATACGTGTGTGAATCGAGCGCGCACATAGGTAGCTAGAAAGCATGTACATAATTACCACTTTCCCTTAGGGTTTTTCTTCTCCTGGCGATCTCAAGATCGCTGGTGAGTTTTCCTTCCCGTACTACGACGAGGGCTTGAGGGTGGCTTCTGGGGCTGATCAAGGGGTGGGCTTGACTCACTACCCGACCAAGGTTGTCCATCTTTTATCCTTGTTTAGGGTTATGGGTCCCACCAAACTTGTAGAGCTTAGGGTTTAACCATGACGACCAAGGGTTCATCGATCTAGCGACATGATGGAGCAATTGGGTATAGGTGAAGAGGAACTAGATGACATGATCTTTGAGGAGGAGGGGTCCCTGGTAGAGGATCTGCCGAAGTGGATGGCTGTTGCTATGGTCTGTATGGAGATCGATTACGACCATATTTACTTTTTCGTTAGTATGCGATCAGCGTGGGGTTTGGCTCAGGGGAGAGCAATCTCTATATTCTGCTATTATTTTGTTTAGTATACCCGGAGAAAGTAATGGGGGCGGACATTGGAATTTTAGGAACGCCCCCGTGTGCATCGAACCATATGATGATTTTACTAAGCCAAGTATGATCGAGCTCAACAAAATTTCTGTATGGGATCATATTCATGATGTTCCGTAAGCATATAGACATTTGGCGAGTAGCCTTGCAAGGAGGATTGGCGAGTTTAAAGTTGAAGAGCCAGATTCAATGGATTTCTTCGGAAATTGCTGCAGAGCACGTGTTAAGCTGGATGTTCAGGAACCTTTGAAGAGGGTTGTATCGCTTTCAAGAGGAGGCAAGAGGGATTTATTAAAAGTTCGATATGAAAGAATTCCCAGCTAGTGTGAAGTGTGTGGTCTGTTTGGCCATGTTTATAAGGAACATGGCAATGGAATCCATAGTGAAAAAGATAGGAAGTTCCCTTCTTGGCTATCGGCGAACTCTCTTGGTTGTGGCAGAGGCAGAGGCCGCAGTGGCATTGGTAGAGGTGGAGGCCGTAGTGGTTGTGGCCGTGGAAGGGGTATGCCTGACTCTATTGATGAGTTTTATGAGTACAATACATCTCCGTCTAGATTGGAGGGAGAAGGAAAGGATTTATCCGTGGATGAGAAAATAATCTGGATGTGATGATGGATGGAGACCCAAGAAGAATATGGCCATCGGTGACTTCTATTACCGGCCACCTTACTAATGAGGTGGTAGTTAGCATCACTATTGATCAGCTGGTGAAGCAGTATGAAAAACCTCCAGGAACTGTGTCGGCTATCCCTCCACCCAAGCGGGGTCTAAAGAGGCACAAGGCGACAAGTGGCGGACCGATAATTCAGAGAAGACCGGGTATAATTTATAATACCCCTACACAATGAAAAATTACCTTCGAATCCCCTCTCAATAACAACATAAAATAACCTAAGCATGGTAAAAATGCATAAGTTGAGTTTTGACAGAAATATTTAGCCGGAATCCAATAATAAAAGCATTAAAAAGTGTGGTGGTATAGTCGCATAATCAAGATGCATTTGTAGTACCTAATAACGAATCCTTGCTCTCATACTAGCCTATCATTTCCTCATCAATCATAGGATAAGAACTGGAACCTACAAATGCAAGAAAAATAATAATCAGAAATAGTATGGATGAATACATGAGAATTCAGACATAAGTTTATTGGTAAAACGTAACTTACCACTTGCTACACATGGTACCTGTTTTTTGTGTGACCTTATACTTTAGAAACAATCCAAAATCTTATTCTCTTCAATGCTTATAAAATATGTCTCTCTCAATATAGCACAACATACTATGATTCATCCAATCATCATTCATTTTGTTCCTCAAATTTGTCTTGATAATCTTCATCACTGAGAATGCTCTTTCCACTGTTGTCGCTGCAACCGGCAAAATCAAGGCTAACTCAATAAGTCGATATACCAATGGGAAGGTCTTGTGTCTCTCTATTTGAACCATCTTGAGAGCAAGGTTCCCAAGATCAATATAATTTGCGAAGTTCGGATCATCTCTCGCATCAACAATAAATGTGCCAAGTTGGTCCCTAAGGACTAAACACTCATATTGAGAGAAGTCATCGACATACATTCTTGCAAGTTCAACTAACTTACCATTATCAAAATTAGCAAATGAATTATTTGGATCAAGACAAGCTATGCACCTCAAGAGTTGAGTAGATCTTCAGCAAAGCGATTATTGAACTCGGCAATAATTTGATCAAGCACCACATTGAATATTTCATGATGGAAATGTTCATAATAAATAACCAGTTGGCTGCCACGACCCCTCGAACAACCTCTAGCTGGTATTTTATCTTCCATATTTGGCACAACAATATTATGCGCAAGATAAAAGCCCTCTGTATTTTCCAAAAGCTCATCCCAACCGGTGTTTCTTATTTTCTCTACTTCCTTTATTGTGGTACCAATCATCCCTACAACACGCACAATGTTTTGATCTTTCGATTGCAAGCATGTTGATAGATCGTTAGTATTTCCAAGAATTGTGATCATAAGATGCATTATCAATACAAACTCAAAGCTTTCCATTTTTTTCCAACAAACCTGAAGTTGTGTTTTTTGTGTTGCATTAGTAGCATCATCACTCAAATTCTCTAATACATGTAGGTTAGGTTTCCTCATGTGAACAAGACGACACAAGGTTTTATGGTGAGAGCCTCAACGAGTATCCCCTGGTCTTGCAAGATTATTTTGTTGGTTTTTTCCTCTTCCAGTGAAGATATCACCGGTCTTAATTTGGTTCAAAATCTCATCATGCCAACTTTACAATAATTTATCTTTTCTAACTGTGTTGACAATCATGGTTGCATAGTTAAAGAAGTCCAAGACAGAGGAATAACACTTGGCAACAAAGACAACACTAGTTGCAACTGATGGGCAAAACAATGGATGTAAAAGGCATATGGATTTTCGTCTAATATGCGTCTTTATAATCCATGAAATTGTCCCCTCATATTTGAGGCCCCATCGTAACCTTGATCTCTCATACTATAGATAGATAAGCCAAGAGATTTTAACATACCATCCAAATCTATCTTTAGTGAAGCGGATGTCGTATCCGGAACATGCTTCACACCAATAAACCTCTCTATCACGTGTACCTTATTGTTGACATACCTACATAAGACAAGAAACTCATTGTTGGCATACTTTAAAATTTTGAATCACTTGAATCAAACAAATATAGAAGCCGTAGAAGCTAACCTCAAAACCAAGGCCATTTGTTCCTTAATAGATGCATCTCACGCCTCATCAACAAGTATAACAAACTTTTTATCACCAATGTCATCATTAATAGATTTGGTGGTGACATGAGCACAAGATTTGCAAATTTGTTTTTGTATTTTTGTTGCAGTCATTTGACGGTTTGCAGGGGCACTATCAAGCAATTTTGCAGCTTTTTCATCTTTGAGTTTATACCATTTCAAAATCTCAAGAAAATTTCCTCTATTGTTTGAGCTAGAAGACTCATCATGCCCACGAAAAGTAAGAGCTTGCAATAGCAAAAAAATTGCAATGCGTATCATAATCATCAAGCGATCTTTATATTCTTCCTTGTCCTTCTTGGTTGCAGCTGCCAACACATAATCCATGCCTTGTCGCTTATTTTTAAAAGCCTAACAATATTTCCTAGCTTTATTGTGAGCGCTATCATATTCTTACCAACATGTTGATCACAAGCTTCAATTCCATTCTTCCAATATCTAAAACCAACCCTTGTAAATGATTATGCACCAAATTTTTCTGCATGTGGTTGCTTAAAGAGAAAACAATAAAAACAAAATGCAGCGTTTTTAGATACGCTATATTCCAACCGGTCATACCTTTTAAACCATTTCTCCTGAAATCTACGCATTTGTCCTGTAATTAATTTTCTAGGATATTTGTGACCAACTGGTTGGAATGCACCCTTTACAAAATACTCTCTCCTAGCAACATCTCCGATGTTCACATCTAACTCCTCAATTGGTTTCCGAAGCCCAGGAGCCGCAACAATGTCATCTGGATAAAGCTCAACACTAGCATTCTAATCATGGGTGCTAGCGTTATCCACTTCTGCACTATCAACAATGTGAGTATCCGGATTATCTTGCTGCTGTTGCTGTTGGGGAGGGGACTGCTGCTATGTGGTATCGGTTTTCTTCTTCTGTAGCCGCTGGAGATTGGTTCGAATTGGCAAGTTGTGACAATGATGGAAAATAAGATGACATCGGTGTGGTTGATGAGCATGTCTTTGATCTCTTTGTTACCTTCATCCTCTATGCGTAAAATGAGGAAACAATCAGTCTTGGAAACAATTTAAAATCATCACTAAAATTTATTATTTGCACTCCTTCAATCTTCAGTGCATTCATTCGGATTTTCTATTGTAAAATTTTCCTTGGAATCAATCAAAGACATATATTACCAATTAGAGAGGCTGATAATCAATCAAAGTATTGTTGGAGATATGCCCTAGAGGCAATAATAAAATGTAGTTATTATTATATCTTTGTGTTTATGATAAATGTTTACATTCATGCTTAATAGTATTAACAAGGAAACATTAATACTTGTGTGATTTGTAAACTTAAATTAGAGTCCCTAGTAAAGCCTCTTTATAATACTAGCTTGTTGGTTAATAAATGATTGTGGTTTCCCTATCATGAACATTGAGATGTTATTAACAACAAGATCATATCGTTAGGAGAATGGTATGATGGACATACTCCTATAGATAAAAGTAGCATAAAGATCAAGTCATTTTAATAGTTCATTTGCTATATGCTTTCTGATACATAGTAACCTAATTCCTTCGACCATGAGATCATGCATATCACCATCACTGGAAGGATGCTTTGATGACATCAAACACCACTCCGTAACTGGGTGGCTATAAAGGTGGCATTGAGTGTTCGGAAAGTATTGGTTGAGACACATGGATCAAGAGTGGGATTTGTCCATCCATATGACGGATAGATATACTCTGGGCCCTCTCGGTGGAATGTCATCCAATTGGCTTGCAAGCATGTGACTGCTCAAGGGATCACATATCACGGAACGAGTAAAGAGTACTTATCAGTAACGAGGTTGAACTAGGTATGCAGAGATACCGACGATCAAACCTCGGATAAGTAAACTATCGTGAGACAAAGGGAAATTGGTATCGTATGTAAGTGGTTCATTCGATCGCAAAGTAATCGTAGAAATATGTGGGAGCCATATGAATTTCCAGATTCCTCTATTGGTTATTGTTCGGAGAAGTGTCTCGATCATGTCCGCATAATTCACGAACCGTAGGGAGACACACTTAAGGATTCGACGTTGTTGAGTAGTTATGGAATGATGAGTAAGAGACCTAATATTGTTCGGAGTCTCGGATGGGATCCGGGATATCACGAGGAGATCCGGAATGGTCCGGAGAATAAGATTCATATAAGGAAAGTCTTGTTTCGGGGTTGGAGAATGGTTCCGGTGTTTTCATCGGGAATGTTCTAGAAGGTTCCAGAATGTCCGGCACACCGGAGGGGAAGGGTACATGAATGTGTCATAACAAGTTGGAATGGTTGCATCATGTACTAGGTGTCATCGCTGAACAAAATAAAGGGTTAAATCAAATCCTAGTTTGAAAAGTCAAACGCCAATTTGAAAAGTCAAACGGCTATTTTGTTTGGTGGAGGGAGAGTAGGAAACCTACTTGGGGAGGAAGTCCCTCTCCCTCCACCGCCGGACTTGGAAGCCGAGTTGAGGAGGGACTCCCCTCCCCTTGGTCGGCCCCCTCCACCTATATAAGGATGGGCAGGGCTGCCCCCCAAGCACACAACTTGCACCCCGCAAACCCTAGTCCCAAGCCGCCATGCCTCCTCACCGCCGCCTAGGGCTAAACCCTAGCCGAGTTAGGGCATCCCTTGCCCTAGCCGCCGCCTAGCCTCCTCCTTGGTGCGTCTAAACCCTAGATCACCGAGGCTCTCTCATAGTCCACCATACTCGCCCGGCTTAAGGCCTGCATGAGATCTCCCTCTACTTCCTACCACGCCGTCGTCTTAGGAATCGCGAGGAGAGTGCTACAACCTCCGCTTTCGCTGGAACAAGGAGAGGAAGGTCTTCCGAAAACCGAACGATGTGACCGATCGAAGCGCCACGAACGCAGCGCCGGAAGGATCGTCTACACAATCTTGATATCGGGAAGAGTACGACTACATCACCCACGAGAATCCGCTCTCGTTAAACACTTTGGAATCTTCGAGGGTGAGTTATTCTATCGACTCGTTGCTACAATCTAGTAGATAGATCTTGGCTTGTTTGTTTGTATGCGGTAGAAATTTTTTGTTTTCCATGCTACGAACCCCTACAGTGGTATCAGAGCCGTGTCTATATGTAGATCTGTTGCACGAGTAGAACACAATAGTCATTGTGGGAGGTGGTGCTTTTATTATCAATTGCTTCTTGTGTACTTTCATCTTGCGGTATGATGGGATGAAGCGGCCCGGGCTAACCTTACATGAAATCGTTCATGAGACTTTCTCCACGCTCAACATGCAACTTGTATTGCATAAGTGGCTTTGCGGGTGTCTGTCTCTCCCATTATAGTATAGATCCAATTTACAACGGGCACTTGATAGTTCAAACATCAACGTTGTGGTTCTTGTTCGTAAGTTAGATCGACACTTATTGAAAGCCCCAAACCACGTAAAATATGCAAAGAAATTAGAGGCGTAACTTTGTTTTGGTGGGTGTCTTGTGATGTGATATGGCCATGATTGTGATTATATTTGATGTATGCAATGTTCCTTATTGTAAGTTGGCAACCGGCAGGAGCCATATGGTTGTCTTTAATTTCTGTTAAGACCCGCGTGTCTATTCAAAGTAGTTGTAATAGTTGAAGCTGGTGGACGAAAACCATGGAGCAGCGTCATTGACCTTGACGCAATGCCGGTGATGATGGAGATCATGTTCGTGTTTGAAGATGGAGATCGGAAGCACAAAGAAGAAAGGCCATATCATATCACATATTATGAATTGCATGTGATGTTAATCCTTTATGCATCTTGTATTGCTTAGTTAACGACGGTAGCATTATAAGATGATCCCTCATGCACATGAATTTCAAGTTCTATAGTGTTCATCCTTAGTAAGCACCGTTGCTAAAGCTTGTTGTTTCGAAGCACCACGTGATGATCGGGTGTGTTATATTCTGCAAGTGTATACAACGTGAGCAAGCCAGATTTGCTCATGCGAAAGCTAAGGTTTGATCTTGACGAGCCTAGCATGTACAAACATGGTCTCGGAACACGGATCACCGAAAGGTAAAGCATGAATCATATAGTAGATATGATGAACATGTCGATTGTTCGCCATTGAAGCTACATCAACTCTCGTGATGATCGGTGTTGATGTGGTAGATTTGGTTCGTGTGATCACTAAAACAATGTGAGGGATATTGTTTTGAGTGGGAGTTCACCAAGATTAATTTAACTATTAATTAGAACTCAATTTGTCATAAACTTAGTCTAAACTATTGCAAATATGTTGTAGATCAATGGCGGCCCCTACCATCAATTTTAATGTGTTCCTAGAGAAAGAAAAGTTGAAAACAAAGGAAGCAACTTCGCGGATTGGTTCCGCAATTTGAGGATTGTCCTCAATGATGGTAATTTGACCTATGTGCTGGATGCACCGCTGGGTGACCCGCCTGCAGCTGATGCTACCGATGAAGTAAAGAACGTTTACCTCGCTCGGAAGAATCAGTACTCCACAGTTCAATGTGCTATCTTGTATGGTTTAGAATCGAGCTTGTAAAAGGTTTGAGAATTCACCACATGATATTGTCCGTGAACTCAAATTGATTTTTGAAACTCACGCAGTTGAGAGCTATGAGGCTTCGAAAAGTTCTTTAACCGCAAGATGGAAGAGGCAGCCCGTCAGTGAGCATGTGCTTAAGATGTTTGGGCACGCAAACAAACTTCAAAGCTTGGGTATAGTGATTCCTAATGCTTTGGGGATTTACCGTGTCCTCCAATCACTACCACCAAGTTACAAGAACTTTGTGATGAACTACAATATGCAAAGCATGAACAAACAGTTGCCAGAACTCTTCTCCATGTTAAAATCTGCAGAAGTGGAGATCAAGAAAGAGCACCAAGTGTTGATGGTCAATAAGACCACCAAATTCAAGAAAGGCAAGTCTAAGCAAAAGGGACACTTCAATAAGGGTGGTAAGAAAGTTACCACACCAACGAAGAAGACCAAGGCTGGACCCAAGCCTGATACAGAGTGCTTTTACTGCAAGGGAGAAGGTCACTGGAAGCAGAATTGCCCAAAGTACTTGGAGGATTTGAAGAACGGCAACATCAAGAAGAAAGGTATATCCGATATACATGTTATTGATGTGTATCTCACTAGTACTCGTAGTAGTGCCTGGGTATTTGATCTTCGGTTGCTCATATTTGTAACTCAAACAGTGTTGCGAATAAACGGAAGCTAGCGAAGAACGAGGTGACGATGCGTGGGAAATGGATCAAAGGTTGACGTGATCACGGTCGACGCTACCTCTTCATCTACCATCGGGATTAGTTTTATACTTAAATAATTGTTATTTGGTGCTGCGTTAAGCATGAACATTATATCGGGATCTTGTTTATTAAGTAGATTACTTGTTTAAGTCCGAGAATAATAGTTGTTCGATCTATATGAGTAATATGTTTTATGCACATGCACCTTTGATAGATGGTCTATTTTTATTGAATCTTGATAGTGGAAATACACATATTAATAACATTGAAGCTAAACGTTTGAAATCTAGCGATAACTCGACCTATATGTGGCACTGTCGTCTTGGTCACATTGGAGTGAAGCGTATGAAGAAACTCCATTCCGATGGACTTCTTGAATCACTTGATTTCGAATCACTTGAAAGATGCGAAGCATGTCTGATGGGTAAAATGACTAAGACTCCATTTTCTGGTATGATGGAGCGAGCTACGGACTTATTGGAAATCATACATACCGATGTGTGTGGTCCAATGAGTGTAGCATCACGAGGTGGTTATCGTTATGTTCTTACCTTAACGGATGACTTGAGTAGATAAGGATATATCTATTTCATGAAACATAAGTCCGAAACTTTCGAGAAGTTTAAGGAATTTCAAAGCGAGGTTGAGAATCAACGTAACAAGAAGATTAAATTTCTACGTTCTGATCGTGGAGGTGAATATCTAAGTTACGAGTTTGGCGAGCATTTGAAGAAATGCGGAATACTTTCACAATTGACACCGCCGGGAAGACCACAACGTAATGGTGTGTCCGAACGTCATAATCGAACTCTCTTAGATATGGTTCGTTCTATGATGTCACTTACAGATTTACCGCTATCATTTTGGGGTTATGCATTAGAAACAGCCGCATTCACTTTAAATAGGGCACCATCTAAATCCGTTGAAACGACACCGTATGAATTATGGTTTGGGAAGATACCTAAATTGTCGTTCCTTAAAGTTTGGGGTTGAGCAGCCTATGTAAAGCAGTTAAAGCCGGACAAGCTTGAACCCAAAGCGGAAAAATGCGTCTTCATAGGATACCCAAAGGAAACTATTGGGTATACCTTCTATCATAGATCCGAAGGCAAAATCTTCGTTAAGAATGGATCCTTTCTAGAGAAGGAATTTCTCTCAAAGAAGTGACTGGAAGGAAAGTAAAACTCGACGAGGTTGTCGAACCTTCTCTCGAATTGCAAGTAGCGAAGACCGAAGAAGTTCCTGTGGTGCCTGCACCAATAAGAGAGGAAGCTAATGATGATGATCATGAAACTTTGGTTGTAGTTGCTACAGAGCCTCGCAGGTCAACGAGAACTCGTACCACTCCTGATTGGTATGATCCCGTTATGAGTGTCATGTTGGTGGATAACACCGATGACCCTGCGACATATGAGGAAGCGATGATGAGCCCAGATTCCAATAAATGGCAAGAAGCCATGAAATCCGAGTTTGGATCCATGTACGAAAACCAAGTATGGACTTTGGTGGACTTACCGGATGGCGGAAGGTCACGAGAACAAATGGATTTTCAAGAAGAAAACAGATCTTGATGGTAATGTTATCATCTATAAAGCTCGACTTATCGCAAAAAGGGTTTCGACAAATTCAAGGAGTTGACTACGATGAGACTTTCTCACCTGTAGCGAAGCTAAAGTCTGTGAGGATTATGTTAGCAATCGCTACATATTATGATTATGAGATATGGCAGATGGATGTCAAAACAACGTTCCTCAATGGAGACATTGATGAAGAGTTGTATATGATGCAACCCAAAGGTTTTGTCGATCCTAAAGATGCTAACAAGGTATGCAAACGTCAATGGTCTATTTATGGATTGAAGCAAGCATCCCGAAGTTGGAATCAACGTTTTGATAAGGTGATCAAAAGTTTTGGTTTTATACAAACTTATGGAGAAGCTTGTATTTACAAGAAAGTGAGTGGGAGCTCTGTAGCATTCTTAATACTATATGTAGATGACATATTGTTGATTGGGAATGATGTAGACCTTCTTAATAGTGTCAAGGAATATTTGAATAATAGTTTTTCAATGAAAGATCTTGGCGAAGCAGCTTACATATTAGGCATAAAGATTTATAGAGATAGATCGAGACGCCTAATATCATTGTCACAAAGTACATATTTGGACAAAGTTCTAAAGAGGTTTGGAATGGAAGATAGCAAGAAAGGGTTCTTGCCCATGTTGCCCAATACGACCTTGAGTAAAACTCAAAAGTCCGACAACAACAGAAGATAGAGAAAGGATGAGTAAGACTCCCTATGCCTCAGCCATATGATCTCTAATGTATGCCATGCTATGTACTAGACCCGACATTGCATATGCTGTTAGTTTGACTAGCAGATATCAAAGTGATCCAGGAGTGGATCATTGGACAGCGGTCAAAAACATCCTTAAGTACTTGAGAATAACTAAGGATATGATTCTTTCTTATGGAGGTGATGAACAAATCGTTGATAATGGTTACACCGATGCTAGTTGGAACACCGATCCGGATGATTCTAAATCTCAATCTGGATACGTATTTACTTTGAATGGTGCAGCAGTTAGCTGAAGGAGTGCAAAGCAAAGCGTTGTGGCGAGATCTTCAACTGAATCGGAATACATGGCTGCTTCGGAGGCTTCACAAGAAGCGATATGGATGAAAGAGTTCATTACAGAGCTCGGTGTGGTTCCAAGTGCGCTGGACCCAATGTCTATCTACTGTGATAACATGGGCGCCATAGCCAATGCGCAAGAACCAAGGTCACACAATAAGCTGAAGCATATCAAGCTACGTTTTCACGCTATTCGAGAACATGTCCAAGATGGTGACATAAAGATTTGCAAAGTACACAGAGATCTGAATGTGGCGGATCCATTGACTAAACCTCACCCGAGGGCAAAACATGACCAACACCAAACTGCCATGGGTGTTCGGTATATTACCATGTAATCTAGATTAGTTGACTCTAGTGCAAGTGGAAGACTGCTGGAGATATGCCCTAGAGGCAATAATAAAATGTAGTTATTATTATATCTTTGTGTTTATGATAAATGTTTACATTCATGCTTAATAGTATTAACAAGGAAACATTAATACTTGTGTGATTTGTAAACTTAAATTAGATTCCCTAGTAAAGCCTCTTTATAATACTAGCTTGTTGGTTAATAAATGATTGTGGTTTCCCTATCATGAACATTGAGATGTTATTAACAACAAGATCATATCGTTAGGAGAATGGTATGATGGATATACTCCTATAGATAAGCGTAGCATAAAGATCAAGTCATTTTAATAGTTCATTTGCTATATGCTTTCTGATACATAGTAACTTAATTCCTTCGACCATGAGATCATGCATATCACCATCACCGGAAGGATGCTTTGATGACATCAAACACCACTCCGTAACTAGGTGGCTATAAAGGTGGCATTGAGTGTTCGGAAAGTATTGGTTGAGACACATGGATCAAGAGTAGGATTTGTCCATCCATATGACGGATATATATACTCTGGGCCCTCTCGGTGGAATGTCATCCAATTGGCTTGCAAGCATGTGACTGGCTCACAAGGGATCACATAACACGGGAACGAGAAAAGAGTACTTATCAGTAATGAGGTTGAACTAGGTATGCAGAGATACCGACGATCAAAACCTCGGATAAGTAAACTATCGTGAGACAAAGGGAAATTGGTATCGTATGTAAGTGGTTCATTCGATCGCAAAGTAATCGTAGAAATATGTGGGAGCCATATGAATTTCCAGATTCCTCTATTGGTTATTGTTCGGAGAAGTGTCTCGATCATGTCCGCATAATTCACGAACCGTAGGGAGACACACTTAAGGATTCGACGTTGTTGAGTAGTTATGGAATGATGAGTAAGAGACCTAATGTTGTTCGGAGTCTCGGATGGGATCCGGGATATCACGAGGAGATCCGGAATGGTCTGGAGAATAAGATTCATATAAGGAAAGTCCTGTTTCGAGTTGGAGAATGGTTCCTGTTTTCATCGGAATGTTCTAGAAGGTTCGGAATGTCCTGCACACGGAGGGAAGGGTACATGAATGTGTCATAACAAGTTGGAATGGTTGCATCATGTACTAGGTGTCATCATGAACAAAATAAAGGGTTAAATCAAATCCTAGTTTGAAAAGTCAAACGCCAATTTGAAAAGTCAAACGACTATTTTGTTTGGTGGAGGGAGTAGGAAACCTACTTGGGAGGAAGTCCCTCTCCACCGGCCTTGAAGCGAGTTGGGAGGGACTCCCTCCCTGGCCGGCCCTCCACCTATATAAGGAGGCAGGGCTGCCTCCAAGCACACAACTTGCACCTCGCAAACCCTAGCCCCTGGGGTGCCGGCGCCACCTCCTGCTGTCACGCCTAGGATAAACCCTAGCCACGAGTTAGGCATCCCTTGCCCTAGCCGCCGCCTAGCCTCTCCTCCTGGTGCGCCTAAACCCTAGATCACCGAGGCTCTCATAGTCCACCATACTCGCTCCGCTAAGGCGAAGCCTGCGAGATCTCCCTCTACTACCGGTACCACGCCGTCTGCCGAAATCGCGAGGAGAGTGCTACAACCTCCGCCTCTTTGGAACAAGGGAGAGGAAGGTCTTCGTCGAGTACCGAACGTGTGACCGACTGCGGAAGCGCTGCCAAAACGCAGCGCCGGAAGGATCGTCTACACGATCTTGAGATCGGGAAGAGTAAGACTACATCACCCACGAGAATCCGCTCTCGTTAAACACTTTGGAATCTTCGAGGGTGAGTTATTCTATCGACTCGTTGCTACAATCTAGTAGATAGATCTTGGCTTATTTGTTTGTATGCGGTAGAAATTTTTTGTTTTCCATGCTACAAACCCCTACAAGTATGAGTCGGAGACTCGTAGTCGCGGACCATAGCTCTGCACCGCTTCCGGGGCAGCTAGCAGTGCTCTGCTTGACCACTTCTATTGTTCTGTAGACTGACAGTGGAGCCGCGTCTCTTTCGGTGGCGAACTGGCCGGATGGCGGCGGGCGATGGCAGTCCTAGGCGGTGGCCGGCGGTAGCGCTAGGCACTAGGCAGTTCGGTCAATCGAAGATTCAAGGGAGACGAGGAGGTCAGGGCGGCGTCGCGGGCTTACGGCGATACAATATGATCCTTTTTTTCTTGATGAATATGTACATACTTCGTGGAATCGTGGCTTTCCTGGTGGCGAGCGACCATCTTGGTTCTAGGCTTTCTTAAGTCAAGCCCCGGTCAATCTGGCCCAACAGCACGGGCTATCTTTTTTCTTCAGAATTTTACAAAGGAATTACATGTACTCGACGGGCCAAGACTTGGGATGTAGCCCGGGCTGCCTGTGGCCCAGATCCGCCCCTTAAGGCGACCAAAGGTAAGGATAGTAATAAAACAATGTCTGGATCGGCGGGCTCCTTCGAGGAGTAATGCCGGAAACAATGAGTACCATGTAATTCAACCGTCGTGGAGCTGGCAACACCGCGACGGTGAGAGAGATGCACGACCTCGTGCAAAAAAAATCGCGGCTTGATTTTCACCTACAATCGCACATCCCCACTACATGGTCCTCGATGCAGCCACCAAAACAACGAGCACGCCGCCTGACTCAGAATCAGGCCCTAGCGGGCTCTGCCACACGCACCATGGCTGCTGTGGCGGGATTAGGTGGGGCTTTGCCGGCCGCCCATGGCGACAAAGAAGGAGGAGGAGGAGGGGTGAGGGGTTGTAGGTGGCGATTAGGGTTCCCCTGTTGCCCCTCGAGTGACGCTGGGAACATTTTGTGTTGGCAAATATCAACTCCCGGTTGTAAATATGTTGTATATATTTGCTTTTGCATAGTACTGTTTTGCGAGTTTTGATGCCAAAGCAGTAAATATGCTGTATACATTTGCTCTGGCATGTAGTAGCCACAGCGAATATGGACCATGTCACACGTCTATTGTGACAGTGCAAGCTGTGGTTCCCGTCTATTTACTAGCTCGCTTAAAATGCTTATATTGTAAAACAGTGGAAGTAGAAGATAGTAAATATGTTTTTTTACTATGTAATTGCTGGCATAGGCCAGAGCAGCATGTAACGCGTTTGATAAAAGGCATCGAGAGTAGATTGACCAAATTTTGTACCGTTGTGAGTTGTTATTCAGCAACTTGAGAGAGATATGGGGATTTTGAATGCACCGCCGGTGTTTTCGTTGTGTTTCTCATTTTATATAGTCTATTCGTTTGAATATATAAAACGTTTTAACTTTATGAATCAAATGTATCAAGACGTACTTTAGTCTATAAGTTCATAACGGTTCGAAGTGAACCTATATACCAAAAGACGTGTATATATATTTATTTCACAAAACTAAAATATCTTATATTTCGAATACGAGAGTAGTATAGGGATGGTGGGATGTAGATCGAATACACCAGAAAGAGGAGACAAGGAGCTGATTTTGAAGACTTGGGCGAAGAGTTTTTTTTTTTACAAAAAAGGTGCTTTATTGATCAAATAACATCAGTACAAAGATTTTTTCGGATACACTCCTGAATAGAATAAAAAACCAAATTAGAATTTATAGAATTGCAAGTTTTAGCTAAAATGTGCGCTGCCTCGTCAAAAGCTCGCTTCACATGATGAAAAGACACCGTCGTGAAGCCCGTCGCCAAATGTTTGATGCAAGAAACCACCAAACCAATGAGGATCTGTCCTTCATTGGGGAATTGATTGACGAAAGAGTTACGGTTGCAGGAAACGGTCAGTAATATTTTTGGAAGATAAACTTTTATAGTCATAAAAAGTCTGGCCGGGGTTTCACTCTCCTTTTCAGAAAAAAAGAAACGGTCAGGACATTAACGACTCGCTAATAACTTCCATAATTAACCGTAAGCTAATTACGCGCACGCCTGTACAGCAGTCCGATATGGAACTGGAGTATGCAAGGGGAGTTGGAAAATCCTACTCGTACTAGTCTGATATGGAAAATGACAGATTTTAGGAAGCCTAATTTACTCTCCTTTCCAAATTCACACTCCGAGTTCGACTCCCACTCTGATTTTCCGTCCAAATTTTCATGCTCTGATCATACTCCTGGAGTAATAAATGTGTCCGTGTTGGATCCCCATAGCCCCGATCAGCCATCACAACTGCAGAGCGCTCTCTGTCATGGCGTCCCAGCAGCAGCAACTCGACATGTCGATCAGCCAGCCCATCTCTGGCTGGCCCGACGCCGGCCGACCTGGAGAGTACCGCGCAGTTGGAGAAGTATCTTCGCGACGCCGGCCAGTACGAGAGCCAGGAGGAATCGGCTGCCCGCGACGACGTGCTGCTCGAACTACAGGCCGTACTCGACCGATGGGTGAAGCGCCTCGCCGCTCAGCGCGGGTACCCTGACGGCATGGTCGACCAGGCCACCGCCCTGCTCCTCCCCTTCGGCTCGTACCGTCTCGGCGTCCACGGCCGCGGCTCCGACATCGACGATGTTGTCGTCGGCCCCTCCTACATCGGACGGGACCATGACTTCTTCGACGTGCTGGGCGGCGTGCTGGCCGAGACAGAGGCAGTAACGGAGCTACAGCCCGAGCCCCGCGCGCACGTGCCGATGATCAAGCTGAGGTTGCGCGGCGTGCCGGTGGACCTCCTCTACGCCAGCGTCAGCCTCCCTATGGTGCCCAAGGACATCGACCTGCGCGACCGCTCCGTGCTCCGCGGCATGGACCTGGCCACCGTCCGCAGCCTCAACGGCGTCCGCGTGGCCGACGAGCTCCTGCGTCTCGTCCCGGACGCCGACGCCTTCCGCACGACGCTGCGCTGCGTCAAGCACTGGGCCAAGGCGCGGGGCGTCTACTCCAACGTCATGGGGTTCCTGGGCGGCGTCGGATGGGCCATCCTCGTGGCGCGCGTGTGCCAGCTCTACCCGAACGCCGCGCCGAGCATGCTGGTGCCACGCTTCTTCAGGATCTTCGCGCAGTGGAAGTGGCCCAACCCGGTGCTGCTGCAGGGCATCGAGCACGACGACGACGGCGAGCTCGCGCTCTGGCTCCCCGTGTGGGACCCGAGGAGGAACCCGCGCGACAGGAGCCACCTCATGCCGGTCATCACGCCCGCGTACCCCGGCATGAACTCCTGCTACAACGTCTCCCACGCCACCCAACGGACCATCACGGAGCAGCTCGAGGTCGGCCGCGTCATCATCCAGGAGATCGCCGAGTCCGGCGGCGGGTGGGACGCGCTGTTCCAGCCGTTCCAGTTCTTCAAGGCGTACAAGAGCTACCTGCATGTGGACGTGAAGGTCGCCGGCGGGGAGACCGATCTCCGGGAGTGGAAGGGGTGGGTGGAGTCGCGGCTGAGGCAGCTGGTGATCAGGGTCGAGATGGCCACGGCCGGCATGCTGCTCTGCCGTCCCAACCCGCAAGGCTACGCCGCCAAGACCAATGATCTGCGTTGCACGTCCAGCTTCTTCGTGGGCCTGTCCAAGCCACCAACGCCGCAGCAGAAGGAGCAGCAGCCCCAGGTGCAGTTCGACCTCCGCGCGACGACAGAGGAGTTCAAGCAGGAGGTGTACGCGTACGAGTTCTGGAGACCGGGAATGGAGCTGGAGGTCAAGCACGCCCGAAGGAAGGACCTGCCGTCCTACGTCCTCGATCGGATCCTCCCGGCTGGCCATCTCAAGAGGAAGCGCGCAGAAGATGATCCTTCGCCTTCGTCGTCTTCCTCCGGCGACTCCCAGTCGAGCTCCAGCAGCAGGCCAAACTAAGCTATCATCAAGCCAAGCCAAGCCGGCGAATCCTTCAAACGAATTCTAGTCAGACAGGTCACAAGATTCAGCCGAAGACTGAAAATACAGGCAGCCGTCGCCCGGTGGAGCATTATGTTTACAGATAGATTTACATTGCATAACTTTGTCAAGGGCACAATTTTGTCTTATTCCTGATGAGAAAACATATGCTTACAATTGAAATTCAGTACGGAGTATCAAGTTGGCAAGCGGTTGGCAGAACCACCGGATAAAAAAGCTTGTAATTGTCATGTTTATATGATTGCTCATTTGCAGCAAGTCTTCTACTCTCTGGCCCGAGGGAGTATGTTACTGCGGAGCAACTGCTATGGTTTTGCAAAGGAATACAGAGAATTGTGCTACTTCCTCTTATCCAGATTAGTTGATCTGGATTTATCAAAATTTGAATGAAACTATGTACTATTTAAATTTAGACAAATTTGACTCAACTAATATAGGTCGGAGGAAGTATTATTGTAAGCAATTTATTGATAATGTATATCTTGGCTTTGTGATACGACAAGTTACCCGGTTCGGTAGATCAAGCATCGATTTTTCAGTAGTTGGATACTTGTACATTTGTACTCCCTCCGTTTCAAAATATAGATGTCTTAGATTTGTGAAGAAAATGTATCTAGACTGTATATGTTCAATGAGGTTTGAAGTGAAACTACACACTAAAATAAGTCTAGATACATTCTCTTGACCTAAAGCATCTTATATTTTGAAACAGAGAGAGTACTTATGAGTTTCTTTATCCTATACTTTCTTCCTCATCAACTAAGTGACACCCTCTCCTCTTTGGTACAATCTGGCCTCAACAACATGTGTTTTCTGTAACCGATATGAGACTATTGATCATGCCTTGCTTTACTGTCAGTTTGCCGATGAAGTCTGAAAGGAGTTAAATCTAAACACGAGGTTCATCTCAAGAGGAACTCCTTTATATCCCCAAGAACATGGGTGTTGGAAGCCTTGGGACACTGCTCAGATATTCAGGTCACTACGATCACTGTCGCAATGTGGCATATATGGGAAGCCTCGTAGTGGGAGACCTTGATGCATCCGGTTTCTTTAGCTGCTAAGGTAAATCAGGGGCGGAGCTGGCTTGTAGCTGACCCCAACAAAAATTAGCAAATCCTTCACTAAATTAGAGACAAACACTGTTCATTTGTAGAGAATGACCCCATTGCCCTTGAGGTGACCCCATCAGAGTTTCTTTCTAGCTTCGCCCCTGAGGTAAATGCTTATATTGACATGATCCTTGGTCATCTATACAAACCGCTGGCCAACCACAGGTGTGAGTCCTCATTGTGTGCTAAATGGACTACACCGCAGGAAGACACGGTCTTGGTGAACGTCGACGCGGCCATCTTCTCGGCTTATAGGCAGATGTGATCTAGAGTTGTTGTGAGAGATCATTTGGGTCCGATTGTTGCTGCTCGCGCGCTGAACTCTCGGATGATGTGGTGGTGCCAGAGCCGGCGGAAGCTCTATCCGTCTGTAGGGCCATCTTGTTTGCTCAGGAGGAAGGCTTTCCCAAGATCATTATTGCCTCCGATTGTCTATCAGTTATACAACCCATTCAACCTATTGTCTATCAGTTATACAACACATTCAATCTACTCTATGTTGGGGGAAGATGCCACAACCCCCACTGTTTGCGGTGAACCCTGAGTTTCAATCAACAGATATGCAGCGAAAGTAAAACAATGAGCACATACACAGGTGACACAAGGATTTACGTGGAAAAACCTTCTCAAGGTGAGAAGGAAAAAACCACGGGTGCGGACCAACCGGTGAAAGGATCGTATGGGCACCTAGAGGGGGGTGAATAGGTGCTACTTCAATTTTTTTTAAAATTAAGGTTTGACAGGAAAGGTAAATTCTCTAGATTATGCAACTAAGGTGAATTTACCTATATGTCAAACAAGCACTAGCTAGCACAACACTAAGCAAGAACAAGTAAAGTGCGGTAAATGATAGAAGTAACCAAAGTGGTGGACGCGAAGACACAAGGATTTGTTTCCCGTAGTTTCTTCCTTTTGAGGGAAAGTACGTCTACGTTTGGAAACGGGGTAGTTTCAAACCACCAACTCCACGAGAGGCCTCCTTGTTCTCCGATGAATCTCACCCCAACGGGATCGATTCACCTTCCACTATATCGGCAACCTTCGAGGTGGAAGCCGGCACCTTTACAACAAGTTCGGGGCACACATCCACAACTTAATTGGAGGCTCCCAAATACAAGCAAGTTGTCAAAACAATCAAATACAAGCTTGTAAGAACCAAATCTAGAACTAGGGTTTCCAAAGAAAACACTAGAGCAAGGTGCCCTCAAGTGAATGAGGGGGAAATGAATATCTCTCTTGGTGAAGTAGTAGATCAAGGGCTCCTCCTTCGATTCTCCAAAGATCAACGACTTTGGATGGTTGAGTGAAGAGATCTTGGCGATTTGGTGGCTCAAATGGACGGGGTATTCTTAAATGAGACGAGCAACTTTTTCCAAGGTAGGTGGAGGGGCATTTATAGCACTTGGAGAAGATATGCCCATTGGGCATTAAATGCACTAGTACTCAAGGGGTAGTATCGGACACAACCGGTACTACAAGTCAGGTACCGTACCAGGTACCGGGTATGAGCCACATGGTTGAGCCAGCCTCAGTCACCCCCGGACCAACCAAGTGGTAGTATCGGTCCTGAGAAGCGGTACTACCGGTCGGGGCGGTAGTACTGGCTACATGTACCGATTGGTACTGAGAGGGAGGGAGAGCTCTCGTCCTCCCTTAGTGTTGCCCTAAGATGTACCGAGCGGTACTACCAGTCAGGTCGGTAGTACCGCTTGGTGCAAGTACTACCAGTTAGGTAGTCTCCATTGCATCGAAAGTGGTACTGAGGATTGACGAGACCTTTCCTTCTCAATCAGACACGACCGGTACAAGGAAGCGGTAGTATCGGTGCCAAGCGGTAGTACCGGTTGTAACTTCCGGTACTACCGGTTAGCACTGGTGACTTTGGCAAATGCCAATTGTGGGCAATGCATTTTTAGTGCCACAACCTTAAAGACCTGAGATACACTTAGCGCACGATTAAACCGATAGTGTGTTATCATCAAACATCAAAATCACTAGAATAGGAAGTGCACTTTCAATCTCCCTTTTTTTGGTGTTTGATGACAACACACCTTTGCAAGATAATATTAGGAAGATAATCATGGCTTTTGGAAAATAGAGACGGGGCTCCCCCTGGATGAATAGGATCAATCCTCCCCCTCTATTTTACAAACCCAACAAGAGTGCACAAATAGAGATAATAGCATTTGAACTCATACCTTTGCACAATAAATTGTGATGAGAAAAATATTGGCAATGGATAACGCATATCATCACAAGATGGATCCGTGAAATACCCACATAGTCTCAACATACGTAGCACGAGTATTTCCCAAATAGTTAGTATATAGAGTTCACACATAATATGAGGCAAATAAAGTTCATAAGCAATTAAAAGATCAAAGCAAGAACGAGCTTCTGACTTTCCCATGCAACACTCGCATGCCTAAGGTGCACCTTCTCTCCCTTTGGCATCAAGGTGCCAAAAAGGGACAAGAGCAAGACTAACGCCCCGAAAGTCAATCCTCATCATCATCATTGTCCTCCTCATAGGTTGGTGAAGCACAGTACGAGGAAGAGACATCATCATTCCAGTGGTTGTGCTTGGAAATCCATTGGTCTTCTAGAGTGATGTTGTTCTCGGAACTCGTGGAGGTGGTCAATCCTTTGAGCTTCCATCATTTCTTTCTGACGAGCACAAGCTTTCTTGGCATAGACATGAGCCTCATACATGCGCTTTTGATTGTCAACTTGGAAGCAAAACACCTTCTTGAGCTTGGCCTCAATCCTCTTTGCCCATGATGGCTGGGCATTCTTACGACGGGAGACAACATAATCACCATTACGGCCACTATCAGCATCCTTAGAATCAGCCTCAATCACATTGCCATCTTCATTCACCTCATCACCCTCCACATTGCGAGGCTTATCATGCTTTTTGATCTTGAGGGCCTTGGACTTGTGCACAACTAGAGGACGAGAGGAAAAGGTCCTGGCAATGGGAGGACACTTGGCAACAATGAGAGCCATGATGTAGGGAGCGAATGGGGGAACCCTACGGGAGTGAGACGCAATGACCATCTCATTCCATATAAAGTCCATCACATCAAGAGGGGTGCCGGAGTCACGGTTGAGAAAGGTGTTGAGCAACAAATCAACTGAATATCCATGAATCTCATCTTTGTTGCCCGCACAAGGAGCAACGGTCTTACGGAAGATGAGGTGAAGAATGTCATAAGTGGGGAGAAGATCCTTGATCCTGCCAACAACACCACGGCCCCGGATATAGAGAGGAGCAAGAACCTCCTTCTTGGAGGGGTGCTCACGCTTGTGGCAACGGAAGCCAGAAGGAATGTCACGGCCGCGATCTTCATATCCCAAAATTTCAGCAAATCCAGCAAGAGTGGCCTCCTTAATTGCACCTTGAGTCATCCAAGTGATTTTCCGACTTTTGTTTGTTGAGAAGTGAGCAGTGGCATAAAACTGAGCAATGAGAAGAGGCTCATAATCATGCTGAAATTCCATAATGGGGAGCAATCCAAGGTGAGAGTAGATTTATTTAGCCTTAGCAAAATAATCAAGATTCTTGTTGATGTGTTCCATATCAATCCACAGTTGCGGCACAACCATTTGAACATTCTTCAGAAGGACTTCCTTGTATACACGCTCTTGGAAGTCATTGTAGAACAAACTATCTTCCCTACCCTCATCACGGGCGCGGCCATAGGGATTGTCAACCCTCAGGGAGTGGAACTCAGAATCAGATATATCAGACAGTAACTTTAGCCCTGATGGCCCTGAGATGAAACTCTTGGAGCGCCTCGAGGAAGGGGGACGAGGAGGAGGAGCACTGCCACGACCAGCAGACCGCTTGGTGACCCCCTCATGACCCCCACGACCACCTCGAGAAGCTGGAATCTTCATGCGACGGCTAGGCTGAGGCATGACTTCTTATTCTTCGGACTCTGTCTCTTCCTCTTCAATATCATGACTTGCCTTGGAGCGTTTACGAGCACCCCTAGAACCACCTACACCGGAATCCATGGCGGTGGAGAAGGACCGGGAGCCTGCAAGGAGTCCGAATCCGAGGAGGATCCGGCGAGAGGAGGGTGCGGTGGGGCTCCGGTGGCGACAAGAGCTCCGGAAGTGGCGGCGGTATGTGTGGGGAGCGGGGGATAATGAGGCACTGAAGGGTGCCCCCCCCCGTGCGACCAACCTATACCAGAAACACCGACCGGTAGTACAGGTGCTGGAAGCGGTAGTACCGCTTGCGAGCGGTAGTACCGGTTCAGCAACTGGTAGTACCGGACATACGACCGGTAGTACCGCTCCTGGAGAAGTTTCCAGGATACAACCTGGGAACCACCCAGGTCTGGTAGTACCGCTCCTAATCCGATAGTACCGGCTCCACCTGATTCCATAGCCAAGGACAATAGAGGGGTTCTTGTGCGGATTGGATGAGGGTTTTTCGGGGAAGTAGAAAGGCTTGGGTTGAGATAATCACACTGTGTGAAGCACATGCACTCTGAAATAGGGATAAAGATATCAAAAACCAAAGGAGAGTGCATGAAACTAAGATCAACAAAGAATCAACAAATGACAAACACGAGTAAACGCCAACCTCTCGAATGAGAGAGGGTGGTGGCCCAGGCCACCATGTTTGAGTATACTCGGCTTGGCACCGCGAAGATATATCTTGGGTCCATTACCAAAACTCATCATTTAAGCTCACATATCACAAAATAATATTAAGAGGAATGATTTTTATAGCTTTGGGCATAATGGGGGGAGGGATAGTCAGTCAATTAGGACCGCACTCCCCCTATATCCATGCCTACACCTAAACCAAATAAGAGTCAAGACATAGGTGAGTATGCAAGGTGATCAAGTCAAGCTCCTTGAATCTATGATATTTAGTTTATTCCTCAAATAGCAAAACCTTACTTCATCAAGTGGCTTCGTGAAGATGTCGGCAAGTTGATATTTGGTTGACACATATAATAGATCAATATCACCTCGAGCAACATGATCCCTAATGAAGTGATGATGAATCTCAATATGCTTTGTCCTTTTGTGATCCACTGGGTTGTAGGAAATCTTGATGGCACTTTTATTGTCACATAGAAGAGGCACTTTGTCACAAAGGACACCGTATTCCTTTAAAGTTTTCCTCATCCATAGCAATTGGGTGCAAGGACTAGCAGCTGCCACATACTCGGCTTCGGTGGTGGAGAGAGATATACAATTTTGCTTCTTATAAGACCAACATACCAAGGACCTACCAAGGAATTAGCAAGCCCCGGATTTTGATTTTCTATCATCCTTATCACCAGCCCAATCCGAATCCGTGTATCCACAAAGAGAAAATATTGACCCTCGAGGATACCAAAGACCATAATATGGGGTATGAACTAAATATCGAAAGATTCTCTTGGCCGCCATTAAATGGCTTTCTTTAGGAGCCGCTTGATATCTTGCACACACACCTACACTCAACACAATATCGGGTCTAAATGCACAAAGGTAAAGCAAAGAACCAATCATAGACCGGTATACCTTTTGATCCACATCTTTACCATTTGTATTTTGTTCTAGACGAGTCTTTGTAGCCATGGGAGTAGGAGCTCCATTTAAATCTTGCATATTGAATCTCTTGAGCATATCTTGAGTATACTTGGCTTGGTTGAAGAATGTACCTCCTCTAACTTGCTTGATCTCAAAACCAAGAAATACTCTCAACTCCCCCATCATAGACATCCGGAACCTACTAGTCATAAGCTTTGAGAATTCATCATTAAAAGCTTTGTTAGATGAGCCAAAGATAATATCATAAACATATATTTGGCATACAAAAAGCTCCCCATTGACCTTCTTAGTAAAAAGAGTGGGATCAATTTTCCCAACCTCAAATCCACGGTCAAACAACAACTCTCTAAGGTGTTCATACCACGTGCGTGGGGCTTGTTTGAGCCCATAGAACGCCTTATCAAGTTTGTAGACATGGTTTGGGAAGTTGGGATCCTCAAATACCGGGGGTTGCTTAACATACACCAACTCATTCAATGGACCATTAAGAAAAGCACTTTCTACATCCATCTGTTGCAACTTAAAGTTATGACGTGCCGCATAAGCAAGAAGGATACAGATGGACTTAAGGCAAGCCACGGGTGCATATGTCTCTCCATAATCAATGCCTTCAATTTGAGAGAACCCTTGTGCAACCAATCTTGCTTTGTTCCTTACTACAATTCCATGCTCATCTTGCTTGTTCTTGAATATCCACTTGGTGCCTATAACATTGCGGAAATCCTTTGGCTTCTCAACTAACTTCCATACTTTGTTTCTCTCAAAGTTGTTTAGCTCTTTGTGCATTGCTTCCAACCAATCCGAATCTTCAAGAGCTTCCCGCACTTTCTTTGGTTCAATCATGGAGATGTGTGCTTGGTGTTCACTAAACCTCTTCAATTGTGCTCTTGTGGAAATGTGGCCTTGGCTAGCTCCCCCTTCAACCTAGCATTTTCTTCAAGAATAGTTGTACTACTAGAAGGAATGAATTACTAGGTGAGGGAATATTAGTCAAATGAGTTTGAAGCGTTTCTGTTGGAATTATGCCCTAGAGGCAATAATAAAGATGTTATTGTTATAATTCTTGTTCATGATAAAGTTTATATTTCATGCTAGAATTGTATTAAACGGAAACTTTGATACTTGTGTGGTTTATGAACAACACCGTGTACCTAGTACGCCTCTATGGACCAGCTCATTGATTAATGATGGTTAAGGTTTCCTAACCATAGACATGAGTTGTCGATTAATAATGAGATCATGTCATTAGGAGAATGATATGATGGACAGACCCAAATCAAGCAGAGCAATTAGATCGTGTCATCGTGTTCATCTTTGCGAAGCTTTTTTCCTATGTCAAATATTGTATTCCTTTGACCATGAGATAATGCAACTCCCTGGTATCGGAAGAAAGCTTTGAGGTCATCAAACGTCATCCTATGTGAGGGTGATCATAAAGGTGTCTCTCAGGTGATCGGAAAGTACTTGTTGGGTTGTATGTATCGAGATGGGATTTGTCCCTCCCGAGTCGGAGAGATATACTTCGAGCCTACTCGGTAATCGATATCAACACCGCTTGCAAGCACGTGGTTAAGGAGTTAATCACAAAGTGATATCGGATTACGGAACGAGTAAAGTACTTGCTGTGAACGAGATTGAACTAGGTATGCCGATACCAACGATCGAATCTCGGGCAAGTAAAATATCGCGTGACGAAGGGAATATATATGGGATTAATTGAATCCTGGCATCGTGGTTCATCCGATATGATCATCGATGAATATGTGGGAGTCAATATGGGTTTCCAGATCCCGCTGTTGATTATTGATAGAAGATCATGTCTGCATATTCTCGAACCCGTAGGGTCACACACTTAACGTGCCTCGACGCTAGGATAGAATAGATAATTGGTTTATGAGTTTTTGTTCGGAGTCTCGGATGAGATCCAGGGCATCACGAGAGGTTCCGGAATGTTCCGGAGAATAAGATTCATATAAAGGAAAGCAGTTTTTGGATTTCGGAATCGTTTCGGAGTATTCAGTATTGTACTGAAAGGTTCTAGAAGCTTCCGGAGTGGGACCAACGTGGCCCCACTTGTCGGAGGGGTGCGTGGGCCTACGAGGGAGTGCCCTGGTCGCTTTGTGCCAGGGGAACAAGGCCCCATAGGCCCAGCCGGCCAAACCCTAGGGGAAACCCTAGGTAAACCTTCTAGAAGGGGGGAGACTTGCCCCCCACTCCACCCTTGGGGCCGCCGCCCTAGGGCTTGGAGGAGGGGCCAAGGGGGCCGGCCAGCCCCCTATATAAGGTGGGCAGGGGGCGCACCCTCCCCTCACCCCAAACCCTAGCGCTCTCTCTCTCTCTCTCTCTCTCTCTCTCTCTCTCTCTCTCTCTCTCTCTCTCTCTCTCTCTCTCTCTCTCTCTCTCTCTCTCTCTCTCTCTCTCTCTCTCTCTCTCTCTCTCTCTCTCTCTCTCTCTCTCTCTCTCTCTCTCCCGACTGCGCGTAGGCGAAGCCCTGCCGCAGAAACTCTCCACCATAGCACCATGCCGTCATGCTGCAGATCCAATCCATATCTCCACCCCACTTGCTGGACCAAGGAAGGAGGAGACGTCGCGGCACCGTACGTGTGCATCTCTCGGAGGCGCCGCCACTTGCGGCGTAGGATCGGATCGGATCGCGAGGAGGAGACGTCTAGTACGACTACATCAACCACGTTCTGTTGAACGTTTCCGTTGTGCGATTTATTCAAGGGTATGAAGATATCATCTATCTCACTCGTTGATTGCATCTCCTAGATTAGATCTTGGCTTTACCGTTCGCATCCGTAGAATTTTTTGATTTACTATGCTGCGAAACCCTTCAGTGGTATCAAAGCTAGATCTATGCGTAGATGTGTTTCGCGAGTAGAACGCAATATTCTTGTTGTGGGCGTTGATGTTTTCTGTTGCAAGCCTCTTGTTGTGTACTTCTTATGACGCGGGACAGTGAGATCGAAGCGGTCCAAGCCAACTTTACGCGATCTCGGTCGCGAGACCGGCTCCGCACTTGACGTGTGGCTTGTTCCATACATGCGGCTGGTGGATGCCAGTTTCTCTCACTATAGTTGTCATGGGATTTACACCAGATGTTGGCAACCATAATATCACCGTTGTGGCTTTCCGTAGGTAAGAATCGTTCTTAGCTTGTTACTCCCATACGCCACGTAAAACATGCAACAACAAAGTAGAGGCGTCTAACTTGTTCTTGCAGGGAGTGTTTTGTGATATGGTATGGCCCAAGATGTGATGTGTATGTTGTATGCAATGATCATGTTTTGTAATATTTCACGACTTGAATGTCGATGAGTACACAACCGGAAGGAACCATATGGTTGTCTTTATAATTGTGTATGACCTGTGTGTCAACTTCTTATACGCCATGTAATAGCTTCACCTTATCGCTAAGTAGTTAGCAATAGTTCTAGTTGCTATTCGTGGTGGAGGCAATCATGGTGGAGTGATGGAGATCATGCGGGCACACACAATATGGAGATCATTGCGCGAAGATTGGCTATACCATGTCACATAAAATTATATGCATGTGATGTTTATCCTTTTATGTATCTTATTATGCTTAGATCGCGTCGGTAGCATTATAAGATGATTCCTCACTTAAAGATCAAGATAAAATTGTGTTCTCCCCATGTATGAACCGTTGCGAAAGTTCGTCGTGTTCAAGCATCTCGTGATGATCGGGTGCTATAAACTCTACGTTCACATACAACGGGTGCAAGCCAGTTTTGCACACGCGAAAATACTTGGGTTTGACTTGACGAGCCTAGCATGTACAGACATGGCCTCGGAACACGCGAAACGAAAGGTTAAGCATGAGTCATATGAATGATATGATCGGCACTTTGTTGTCCACCATTGAAACCACATCTCTTCTCGTGAAGATCGGATTAGGTGTGGTGAATTTGGATCGTGTTCACTAAACAACTTGAGGGATGTTGAATTTAGTGGGAGTTCATCTAGTAATTTGATTAAGTTGAACTAGTTATCATGAACATAGTCTAAATTGTACTTGCAAATTTTGTAGATCAAATGGCTAAGCCCAACTTCAACTTCAACGTTTTTGCTGAGAAAGAAAAGCTTAAGAACAATGGGTCTAACTTTACCAACTGGTCCCGCAATCTGAGAATCATTCTCGCTGGCGGACAAAAGTACTTTGTCCTTGAGAAAGCGCTAGGTGACGCCCCTGCTATTGATGCGCTGGCTGATGAAAAAGCTGTCTATGAGTCGTGCAAAGATGATTATGGATTGATTAAGAGTACCATGTTGTTTTCTATGGAATCAGACCTTCAAAATCGTTTTGAGGAGTTCGCCGGGCCCTTTGAAATACTTGAGGAACTGAAAACCATGTTTCACTTTAAATAGGGCACCATCTAAATCCGTTGAGACGACACCGTATGAACTATGGTTTGGTGCTAAACCTAAGTTGTCGTTTCTTAAAGTTTGGGGATGTGAAGCTTACGTCAAGAAATTGATGCCAGACAAGCTCGAACCCAAAGCGAAGAAATGCGTCTTCATAGGATACCCTAAGGAAACGATTGGGTATACCTTGTACCACAGATCCGAAGGCAAAGTGTTTGTTGCAAAGAACGGATCCTTTCTTGAGAAGGAGTTTCTCTCGAAAGAAGTGAGTGGGAGGAAGGTAGAGCTAGACGAGGTTATTGAACCTTCTCTCGAGTTGGAGAGTAGCGCAGCACCTGAAATTGTTCCAGTGCCGTCTGCACCAACAAGAGAGGAAGCTAATGACGAGGATCATGAAACTTCGAACGATGCTACTGCTGAACGTCGCAGGTCGACAAGGTCGCGTGCCACTCCTGAATGGTACGGCAACCCTGTCTTAACTGTCTTGTTGGTAGACAACAGTGAACCTGCGAACTATGAGGAAGCAATGATGAGCCCAGACTCTGAGAAATGGCTAGAGGCCATGAAATCCGAATTGGGATCCATGAGCGAAAACCAAGTATGGACTTTGGTGGACCCTCCTAGCGACCGTAAGGCCGTTGAGTGCAAATGGATTTTCAGTAAGAAAACGAACGCGGATGGTAATGTTACTGTCTATAAAGCACGGCTTATCGCAAAAGGGTTTTGGCAAGTTCAAGGTGTTGACTACGATGAGACTTTCTCTCCCGTAGCGATCTTTAAGTCCATTCAGATTTTATTAGCAATTGTTGCATTTCATGATTATGAAATATGGCAAATGGATGTCAAGATTGTGTTCCTCAATGGCAACATTGATGAAGAGTTGTATATGATGCAGCCCGAAGGTTTTGTCGATTCTAAGAATGCTGATAAGGTATGCAAACTTCAGCGTTCCATTTCTGGACTGAAGCAAGCATCTCGGAGTTGGAACCTTCGTTTTGATCAAGTGATCAAGAGCTTTGGATTTGTTCCAAATTTCTACGAATCTTGTATCTACAAGAAAGTGAGTGGGAGCTCAGTGACATTTCTAGTACTATATGTGGATGACATATTGATTATTGGAAATGACATTGGTATGCTTAACGATGTGAAGAGTTATTTGAATAAATGTTTTTCAATGAAATACCTAGGAGAAGCTGCTTATATATTAGGCATCAAAATCTATAGAGATAGACAAAGACGCCTAATAGCTTTAAGCCAAAGTACATACCTAGGCAAAGTTCTGAAAAGGTTCAAAATGGATAAAGCAAAGAAAGGTTCATTGCCCATGTTGTCAGGTAAGATATTGAGCAAGGCTCAGTGTCCGGATACGGTAAACGATAGAGAAACTATGAGCAAAGTGCCTTATGCCTCGGCCATAGGTTCTATCATGTATGTCATGCCGTGTACTAGACCGGATGTGTCCAATGCTCTTAGTTTGACGAGCAGATACCAAAGTGATCCAGGAGTGGAACACTGGACAACCGTAAAGAACATCCTAAAGTATTTAAATAGGACTAAGAAATGTTCTTGGTCTATGGAGGTGATGAGCAGCTCGTCGTAAAAGGTTACGCCGACGCTAGTTTTGACACCGACAAGGATGATTCTAAATCTCAGACAGGATACGTTTATATTTTGAATGGAGGAGCTGGAGAAGCTGCAAGCAAAGCGTGATCGCGGGATCTACAAGAGAAGCGTAATACATGGTACATTGCAGAAGCGTCAAGTGAAGGAGTTTGGATCAGGAACTTCATCACTGAGCTTGGTGTGGTTCCAAGTGCCTTGGACCCACTGGAGATATTGTGCGATAACACTGGTGCCATAACACTAGCTAAGGAACCAAGATATCATCCAAAGACCAAGCACATCAACCGCCGTTTTCATATAATTCGAGATTGAAAGAACATGTTGGGCCCCCATGTGTGGTTTTGGTAATTAATGACAATCTTTATGGACTAATGTGTGTATTAAGTTATACTTGTAGGTTTTGTCCATTGGCATCGCTTGGAGCATGTGTTGGCTTCAAGGTCGATGAAATGAAAAGAAGTGATATGTTGGGCAAGCTCAATATGCGAGGCCAATGATGAGGAATCAAGAAAGGCGTTCCATCTTGAGAAGGGAAAGATTGTCTACATCGAACTCAAGTGGATTGCTCAAGGCAAAGGTATAATCTTGATAGGTTTTTCCTTTTTCCGGTCTCACGTTGTGTGTGTGAGACTGGGTTTAGGATAGATAACCGTACTATCAAGAGGGGCTCTCGTATGAGTAATTCGGTCACATCGTTTGGAGAGAGCTCAAACCTTTGCATACTTGCATCATCGTATTTGGTTGTTATTTGGTTTTATTCATGTGAGGATATAGATCTTGTGGTAATCTCCATAACAAGCTCTTGTTCATCAAAATCGGATCTCACATATATATCTTGTTGCGATTTTGATTTCTGCGGCTTTTCGGTTTATCACCAAGTGAGGTATATCACATTATTCTACTTGATACTTTCTCACTTGGTGATAATCAATATTTCCACTTTTTATTGGTAAGCCCTTGTTTCCCTCTATCCAACGCAATTGGAATCGGGTCAATCGGAGCTTTCAGTCAAAAGTTATTGCCGTTTGAACCTTGGCCTATCATTTCCCCTTGCAAAATCTTCTGTGTCAACCGGTAGTACCGGATCTTCAACCCAGCTTTGACACCGGTATTATCGTTCCAAGATGCGTTGGCACTGATCAAAAGGGAGAAGGGTGCATACTAGTCAGTACCCACCGGTACCACGAAGCGGCACTACCGGCCCAACCGGTAGTATGCCTATGCTACTACCGCTGAGGCGGTCAGATCGCCGTCGGCATCGCTGCATCTTGACTAGCACCCTCCTCTCCATTTTGGTCATCCCAAGCGGTACTTTGGGACCGATTACCGCCTGAACCGTAGTACCGCTTACTACCTCCGTACTACCGGGGTAATCTGCAAGGGCGTACCGCCCAAAGACTGAAGAACCTGAAGAACAAGGTCACCACCGGTACCTGGTCCGGTACTGGACCGGTAGTACCGCTTGCAAGCGGTACTACCGCTTGAGTACCGGTACTGCCGCTTCATTCAGGCTCCAACGGCCATTTTTTGCCCAGCCCTATAAATAGCTTTGCCCCTTTGCCTTTTACGGTTACTTCTTTATCCTCTTTTGATCTAAAGCTTTGCCCCTATTTGCCTTACTCCTTAAGCTTGATTTCTACTCATCCCTCCATTGATTCTTGCATATATTTGAGGGGTAGTTGGAGGAGATCTAGATCTACGTTTTGACCAAACCAAAACATCTCTTTGTGAGTGTATCTTTGGGGATCTAGATTTTGGGAGATTTTGTGTCTCTCTTTGATTCCTCCTCTCTTGTTCCCCCAATAGCTTTAGTAGCTTTGTTGGAACTTGAGAGTGAGAGATTTGAGCATCTTTGTGGTGTTCTTGCCATTTGCATTTGTTGCATCGGTTTGAGTTCTCTTTGGAGGATTTGGTTTGAATTTCTCATTGGAGCTTGTCCCTCTTGGGTTCTTGGAACCCTAGACGGTTTTGTGGCCTTGGTGGCATTGTGGCCTTTTGTGGCATTTGTTGGGAGCCTCCAATTAAGTTGTGGAGTTGTGCCCCAACCTAGTGAGAGGTTCCGGTTGCCACCGACAAGTGCACCGATAGTGGAAGCGTGGATCGATCCCATTGGGGTGAGATTCACCGGAGAATAAGGGAGGCCTTTTGTGTTGGGCCACGCAGAGATAAAACAAAAACTTTTCCTCTAACGTGGTGATCCCAAGACCTAGCTGAGGTAGAAGGCCACGAGGTTTACCACTAGACGCCAGTTGGACATCGATGAAGCACGTCATTGATGCAGTGCAGTCCTCACGATCCGATCGTCTGGTGCCGATCGCATAGCACCTCTTTGGTATCCACACGCATAAGGAGGAGCCCGGCGAATCGCTAGGTTCGTTACGGCGGACCGTCAGGAGCTAGGGTTTCAACACATGGAATAACCTAACCGAACAACGATTAACCTTTATGGGTTACTGTGCTCCACTATATATAGGAGTGAACGTGGGCTTCGTCACGACCCATTCACTAAAGCCCATATAAAACTAGTCACCGTGATTCCAACTCACTAATCTCGGTCCTAATCTGGTTTAGGTCCAACCCAACCAGATTATATGATTCGGATCCAATCCAACCTGCTCCCGCCTTAAGTGTGTGACCTCACAGCTCATGGTTACTTGGACACGATTAGAGTCCAACTCACAATCGATCAATCGGCATCGGCTCCTAGCGTAACATACCGATTCCCAAGTACCAAAGAGTCATGACGACTTGCCTTTCCAATGCGATTTACGCCCGAGTCCCTTTGCCTCACGATATACCTTGTCGACTATAGGCGAATATATGTCATCCCTTAAATAGTCCGACTCTTCTCGATCCGAGATAAGTGATTCACCCGACTAACTTAGTCGATCGCCTCGGTTAACACTTAACCGAGTCGCATGGCCATGCTTTCGAATCATATCTCACGAGAGGCCCAGAGAATATCTCTCCGAGTGGAGGGCAAAATCCCATCTTGGTTATTCACATCACGCAGCTTGATTCTCACGACCCGAACTCGCCTTTATAAGCCCCGCCATACGGATCAGCGCTTGATGTAACCTAAGTCGGTGATCCTCAACTCGACTATGCAACAACCTCAGGTCTAAGGATTACATTGATTGAGATATACAAATGACAACTTAGTTCGTTGTACCTCAATATGGGTCAATCCGACTCGCTAAACTCTTTAGCCTAGTCTGTAAGTTGGAATAGCATCTCCATGCCCATGACAAGTGGAACCGAGTCATCAAGACAACTTTCACATTGGTCTAAGTTGTGTGTCCAAGACAACCTCAATGACCAAGGATATTTAGTACAAACAACATGAATGCATAGTTCCACAACTGAATCACATATTCAATGATACACATCGATGTTTATACAAGGACTACTTAATAACTTTATGAATACAATGGGAAATATCATCATACATGATTGCCTCTAGGGCATATTCCCAACAGCCTCCCACTTGCACTAGAGTCAATCATCCGACATCACATGTCTAAGCATCTAATGCCCATGGTTTCAGTGCGCCTCATGCTTCTGGGGTAACGGCTTTGTCAACGGATCCGCAATATTTGCATCCGTGTGTACCTTGCATAACTTGATATCACCGATCCACGAATCGGCGAATCGTGTGGTACCGCATGAGTATGTGCTTCTTCCGGTGTTGTCTAGGTTCCTTGGCTTGTGCAATAGCACCATTTTGTCACAATACACGCCCAACGGATTGGATGAGCCCGAACCACACCAAGATCCATGAGGAAATTCCTCATCCAAACAGCTTCCTTTGTTGCCTCCGAGGCAATATACTCACCTCTGTTGTAGATGCATACGCCTCTTGCTTGGAACTTTTCCAGCTCACGGACCTCCGCTTATAATAAACACGATCCGGATTAAGTAACGAGAATCATCGTCGGTGAGATAACTCGCATCCGTGTAACCCTTTACACCGAGTTCATCTTCACCACCATAAACCAAGAACATATCCTTAGTCCTTCTCAAGTACTTTAGGATATTTTTAGCCGTCGATTGGATCTCTCCAGATCACCGGTATCCGCCACAACACTTAGAGCATAGGAAACATCCGCCTAGTACAAATCATGGCGTACATGATGGATCCAATCGTAAGCATATGGAATCGCACTCATCCGACTTCGCTCATCAGTTGTCGAAGGACACTGAGTCTTGCTAAGTTTTACACCATGGGACATCGGTAAGAACCCCTTCTTAGACGATTCCATGTTGAACTTTTTCTACACTTTGTCCAAATAATTACTCTGACTCAATCCAATGAGCCTCCTTGATCTATCTCTATAGATCCGGATTCCGAGGATGTATGTTGCCTCACCCAAGTCTTTCATTGAGAAACTCCTTTCCAATGATTCCTTGGTTTCTTGCAACATCTGGACATCATTTCCAATCAGTAATATGTCATCCACATATAAGATTATAAAATTTACTTTGTTCCCACTAAACTTCTTGTATAAACAAGAATCATGATCACTCTTGATGAAGCCAAACGATTTGACTACCTCATCAAAGCGAATATTCCAACTCCGAGATGCTTGCTTCAACCCATAAATGGATTTCAGAAGTTTGCATACCTTGTCAAGATTAGTCGGATCGACAAAACCCTCTGTATCATCATATACACGTCCTCGATTAAATTTCCGTTAAGGAAAGCCGTTTTGACATCCATCTGCCATATCTCATAGTCGAAATAGGCCGCTATAGCTAACATGATCCGAACTGATTTAAGCATCGCTACGGGCGAGAAAGTCTCGTCGTAATAAACTCCTTGAACTTGTCGGAACCCCTTCGCGACAAGGCGTGCTTTATAGATTGAAACATTTCCATCCATATCAGTTTTCTTCTTAAAGACCCATTTGCACTCGACGGGTCTTGCACAGTTCCAAACTTGATTTTCATCCATGGACTTTATCTCGGATCTCATGGCTCCAAGCCATGACTCGGAATCAGATCCCACCATCGCTTCCGAATAATTTGCGGCTCATCACCGCTAACAAGAACATCACGAACACTTCGTAATCTTGCCGATCTTCGTAGTACCTGGTCTGCTATCGGCTCATCTCGCCACGATCGGCTCATCCTCCAAGGTTTTTGCCGATTCGCTATAAGCCGATTCCTCTCGAATTTCTTCGAGTTGCACCGCGTTCCCACTTACTCCCGATCGAGAAACTCTTTCTCAAGGAAGACACCGCTTCGAGCGATAAACACTTTGCCCTCTTCTCGGTTGTAGAAGTAGTAACCCAAGGTTTCTGATACCCTAAAATACATTTATCCGACTTGGTCAGAAGCTTGTCCGATCAAGTCGCTGACAAAAGCTTCACAACCCCAAATCTTAAGAAAAGACAACCTCGGCTTTTTGCCTGTCCACATCTCATGCGGTGTCTTCTACCGATTTTGATGGTACTTTGTTTAGTGTGAACGCTTTGCTTTCTAGACAATAACCCCAAAATGATAAAGGCAGATCTGTCTGACTCATCATTGATCGTACCATGTCCAACAAGGTCCGATTCCGCCTTTCCAAACACCATTCCTTTGTGGAGTTCTGGCGGAGTAAGTTGAGGAACTATTCCACAACTTTTCGATGGTCATCAAACTCATGGCTCATGTACTCGCCTCCTCTAATCAAGAAACTTTATTTTCTTGCCGAGTTGATTCTCGGTTTCATTCGAATTCTTTGAACTTTTCAAAGGCTTCCGACTTATGTTTCATCAAGTAGATATATCCATACCTACTCAAATCATCGTGAAGGTAATGAAGTACTCATAACCACCCTCGGTCGTCGTGCTCATTGGTCCACATACATCACTATGTACTAGTCCCAACAAGTGGACGCCTTCGCAACTCTTTGCAAAAGGTGTCTTGGTCATTTTGCCGAGTAGGCAAGATTCGCATGTCTCGAACGACTCTAAGTCGAACGAAGTTAGGAGTCCATCATCATGGAGCTTCTTCACGCGTTTCCAACTTATATGACCAAGCCGATGCCAAAAGTAAGTCATATTCAGATCATTTGGTTTCAACCTTTTAACATTTATGTTATAAACCGACCCACCATCAAGATTCAAAATGAATAACCCGTCCTGGACGGGTGCAAAGCCGTGAAACATATCATTCAAATACAAAGAACAACCATTATTCTTGATATTCGACTCATAGCCTTGCCTCATCAAACATGAAGCGTAAATAATGTTTCGATCGAGCATCGGAACATAATAACAATTATTTAGTTCCATAATGAATCCGAAGGTAAATGAAGTTGCATCGCGTCGACTTCCAACGCAGCAACTCTTGCTTTGTTGCCGACTCAATATCAACCTCGCCTTGCTACGCTCCTAGTTCTTACTAGTCCACGCAACGAGTTGCGTATGTGAATAAATGATCCGTATCATATACCCAAGAACTATTAGGTGCATCAACCAAGATATATGTCTATAACATTGCAAACAAGTGTACCCGAGTCAAGTCATACCTCCACTCTTGGCTTTGTCGGCCAAGTACTTGCTGCAGTTCCTCTTCCAATGGCCATCCGCCTTGCAAGAGAAGCAAGTGGATCCGGTGAAGGAGATGGCTTAGTCCCCGAGGAAGCGCTTGGGAGGGTCCCGAGCCCTTTCCTCCCGACTTAGTTTCTTCTTAGTCCAAGAACTCTTCTTGAACTTAGCCTTATTCTCGCACCATCAACACTTGATGGTGCCCTTCTTGAGATCCGCCCGCCGCTTGAGCATCCCATGCACCAGTGAGCTTCTTATCCATACCATGCATGTGGTAGTTCAAATGAACCGCCCATATGCACTAGGAAGAGAGTTCAATTATATCCGTAGCGAACTCTTCGCTTATGGGGTAGCCAAGCCTCTCCGAGACCGCACGTAACCAACCATTTTGATCACATGCGACTCGGTGGATCACCATCCTTAAGCTTGCAACTCAAGAAAGCCCGAGAGACTTGATACCTCTCCTTCGCCGAGCTCGAACATACTTTTGAGGCTTTCGATCATATCGTAGGCCTCAACATGCTCGAATCGCTTTTGCAAGTCCGGTTCCATGTGAGCAAGCATAAGACACCGATATCCGTGGACTCATCTTTAGCCCGACGGGAGGCATTGGTGGCTGCGATACCACATTCTCATTCGCTCATCCGAAGTGGGTTGTCTAGGACATGGTCCTTCTTTTCTTGTTTGAGAACAATTCTCGATTTCGATACCGCTTGGTAAAATTAGTGTCGTTCAGGTTTATCTTTCTCAAGAATGGTTCTCAACGCAAAACCAGATATCCGAGAGTGACTGCTACTAGGTGCCATGATCTACAATGTAAAATATACAAAACACTTAAGACATGTATTCATAAAAGAGCAAGCATATTAAACATTTTAATATTTTATGCTCCCACTAGAACCAACACCCTCCGATGGTTACTTAGTGATTCAGATCCTAAATAAGCAAGTCGGCTAGTGAGCTTTAGCATCACCGCTAGCCGCCAAGTGATCTAGGTAGACAACTCCTTGTCAATCGCATCCCATGCGACTCGTTGGACGGGTGGCATCACATGCCCGCTCCCATCCGACCTTTCCCCGAGTCCCACAACCGTTGTGATAGACTCTAGCTTACCAAGTGTTTCGCAGAAGAGTCCGACTGAACCCACCTAGTCGAAAAGAATTGGCAGCACCTCAATTTTATGAGCCCACTACCAAAAATGTCCGACTTGTGATGGTGCAAACACCATGGAAAACCGACTAGACCTTCTTTGAGGGATTAAATTTTACCGACTATCTAATAGAGGTAAAACTGAGACATAACAATAACACAAAATAAAGCAATTATAATGTGAAATGGTATGGCTCTCTTCATGGCGATCTCCATCTCCATAAAGTCTATAATACGACTCGTGTCAACTCTTGTCACTTGCCGTCTTACTCCATGTCGCCGACATGTACAACGCCTTGCATGCCTTCCGGGTTCTCTAACAGCTACACTAGCTTAGTAAAGTAAATTACATAGAGAATCCGACACGCAGGTCGTTATACAATAAAATGACAGCACCTAGGCTCCAGCCGGCTGACAAAAACCGTGATTCGCAGATCACGTATGGATTACACACATACATCACATGCACATGAACCATACCATTCACAACTTCCTGCAAAAACAAGTTATGCATAGATACAATATCTACCGGCGTTGTGAAACTCGCAATGACATCTAAGGCGCTACGATGAAGCGGCGGTCCCGCTTAGCCGGATAGCGGGCGGATCGGCGCGTCATGGCAAATACGATTTTTCCGAAAACGTAGATCTCATCTACGATCCGAACATGGATTAGATCATCGTTCCGATTCGATCAAACTTTTGATCTTCGATCACCGCTTTTGGATTTACGTGTCACGCCACCCCGATGGCGGAAGCCGACCGGTATGTCGCTCCACGACCTCGGAAGACGATCACGGAAATCGATCTACCATTCCCGAATACAGTTGATCCAATCAACCTCATACAGAACCGATCTATCTCATAGATCGACCACCAAAACAGCATATAGATCTCATCTACAGCCTACCGCATATCACATATGCGAGATCTCGAGCCTAAAACCAGAACCTATCGCTCTGATACCACTGTTGGGCCACGCAGAGATAAAACAAAACTTTTCCTCTAACGTGGTGATCCTAAGAACTAGCCGAGGTAGAAGGCCACGAGGTTTACCACTAGACGCGCGGCTATGGATTACGATGAAGCACGTCATTGATGCGGTGCGATCCTCACGATCCGATCGTCTCCGGTGCCGATCGACAAGCACCTCCGCTGTATCCACACGCATAAGGAGGAGCCGGCGAATCGCTAGGTTCGATACGGCTACGGACTGCTGTGGAGCTAGGGTTTCCAACACATGGAATAACCTAACCAATAACGATTAACCTTTATGGGTTCTTGTGCTCCACTATATATAGGAGTGAACGTGGGCTCTGCTCACGCGACCCATTCACTAAAGCCCATATAAAACTAGTCACCGTGAGTCCAACTCACTAACTCACCCTAATCGTTTAGGTCCAACCCAACCAGATTATATGATTCGATCCAATCCAACCTGCTCCCGCTCTTAAGTGTGTGACCCCGAGGCTCATGTTTACTTGGACACGATTAGAGTCCAACTCACAATCGATCAATCGCATCGGCTCCTAGCGTAACATACCGATTCCCAAGTACCAAAGAGTCATGACGACTTGTTTTCCAATGCGACTTACGCCCCGAGTCCCTTTGCCTCACGATATACCTTGTCGACTATAGGCGAATATATGTCATCCCTTAAATAGTCCGACTCTCTTCTCGATCCGAGATAAGTGATTCACCCGACTAACTCTTAGTCGATCGCCTCGGTTAACACTTAACCGAGTCGCATGGCCATGCTTTCGAATCATATCTCACGAGAGGCCCAGAATATCTCCGAGTGGAGGGCAAAATCCCATCTTGGTTATTCACATCACGCAGCTTGATTCTCGATCGACCGAACTCGCTTTATAATCGCCCGCCATTACGGATCACGCTTGATGTAACCTAAGTCGGTGATCCTCAACTCGGACTATGCAACAACCTCGGTCTAAGGATTACATTGATTGAGATATACAAATGACAACTTAGTTCGTTGTACCTCAATATGGGTCAATCCGACTCGCTAAACTCTTTAGCCTAGTCTGTGTAAGTTGGAATAGCATCTCCATGCCCATGACAAGTGGAACCGAGTCATCAAGACAACTTTCACATTGGTCTAAGTTGTGTGTCCAGCACAACCTCAATGACCAAGGATATTTAGTACAAACAACATGAATGCATAGTTCCACAACTGAATCACATATTCAATGATACACATCAGATGTTTATACAAGGACTACTTAATAACTTTATGAATACAATGGGAAATATCATCATACATGATTGCCTCTAGGGCATATTCCCAACATTTTGTGGCGTTGGTGGTTTGATACCACCCCCTATCCAAACGAGACGTACTCCATGTTGGGAGGAACTCGGTAAAAAATCGGTGTCCCCGCGTGCCTCGGTTATCTCTATACCCGAGCTCTTTACTTATGCACTTTACATTGTGATAGCCTTCGTGCTTGAAGTAATATATATCTTGCTATCACCTTGTTGCTTGTATTGCTTAGCATAAGTTGTTGGTGCACATAGGTGAACCCTAGTTGTTCTAGGTTGTGTTTGACAAAGTAAAACGCTAGTTTTATTCCGCCTTTGTTGAGCCACTCTAGGAAAAGTTTTTATCGCCTATTCACCCCCCCTCTAGGCGACATCCGTATCCTTTCAGAGATTATATAACAGATGGAGATCTGAAGATTAGAAAAGTACATACGGATCTGAATGTCGCAGATCCGTTGACTAAACCTCTTCCACGAGCAAAACATGATCAGCACCTTAATGCCATGGGTGTTAGATTGTTGTCAGATGTAAACTAGATTATTGACTCTAGTGCAAGTGGGAGACTGTTGGAATTATGCCCTAGAGGCAATAATAAAGATGTTATTGTTATAATTCTTGTTCATAATAAAGTTTATATTCCATGCTAGAATTGTATTAAGCGGAAACTTTGATACTTTTGTGGTTTATGAACAACACCGTGTCCCTAGTACGCCTCTATGGACTAGCTCATTGATTAATGATGGTTAAGGTTTCCTAACCATAGACATGAGTTGTCGATTAATAATGAGATCATGTCATTAGGAGAATGATATGATGGACATACCCAAATCAAGCAGAGCAATTAGATCGTGTCATCGTGTTCATCTTTGCGAAGCTTTTTCCTATGTCAAATATTGTATTCCTTAGACCATGAGATAATGCAACTCCCTGGTATCGGAAGAAAGCTTTGAGGTCATCAAACGTAATCCTATGTGAGGGTGATCATAAAGGTGTCTCTCAGGTGATCGGAAAGTACTTGTTGGGTTGTATGTATCGAGATGGGATTTGTCCCTCCCGAGTCGGAGAGATATACTTCGGGCCCACTCGGTAATCGATATCAACACCTCTTGCAAGCACGTGGTTAAGGAGTTAATAAAAAAGTGATATCGGATTACGGAACGAGTAAAGTACTTGCTGTGAACGAGATTGAACTAGGTATGCCGATACTAACGATCGAATCTCGGGCAAGTAAAATATCGCGTGACGAAGGTAATATATATGGGATTAATTGAATCATGGCATCGTGGTTCATCCGATATGATCATCGATGAATATGTGGGAGTCAATATGGGTTTCCAGATCCTGCTGTTGATTATTGATAGAAGATCATGTCTGCATATTCTCGAACCCGTAGGGTCACACACTTAACGTGCATCGACGCTAGGATAGAATGGATAATTGGTTTATGAGTTTTTTTGCAAAGTCTCGGATGAGATCCAGGACATCACGAGAGGTTCCGGAATGGTTCGAAGAATAAGATTCATATAAAGGAAAGCAATTTTTGGATTTCGGAATCGTTTCGGAGTATTCGGTATTGTACCGGAAGGTTCTAGAAGCTTCCGGAGTGGTACCAACGTGGCCCCACTTGTTGGAGGGTGTGTGGGACTACGAGGGAGTGCCCTAGCCGCTTTGGGCCACGGGCACAAGGCCCCATAGGCCCAGCCGGCCAAACCCTAGGGGAAACCCTAGGGAAACCTTCTAGAAGGGGGGGGGGGGAGACTTGCCCCCCACTACACCCTTGGGGCCGCCGCCCTAGGGCTTGGAGGAGGGGCAAAGGGGGCCAGCCATCCCCCTATATAAGGTGGGCAGGGGGCGCACCCTCCCCTCACCCCAAACCCTAGCCGCCAGATGCTGCCCTTCCTCTCTCTCTCCCGATTGCGTGTAGGCGAAGCCCTGCCGCAGAAACTCTCCACCATAGCACCACGCCGTCGTGCTGCAAATACAATCCATCTCTCCACCCCACTTTCTGGACCAAGGAAGGAGGAGATGTCGCGGCACCGTACGTGTGCATATCTCGGAGGCGCCGCCACTTGCGGCGTAGGATCGGATCAGATCGCGAGGAGGAGACGTCTAGTACGACTACATCAACCACGTTCTGTTGAACGTTTCCGCTGTGCGATTTATTCAAGGGTATGAAGATCTCATCTATCTCACTCGTTGATTGCATCTCCTAGATTAGATCTTGGCTTTACCGTTCGCATCCGTAGATTTTTTTGATTTACTATGCTACGAAACCCTTCAGTTTCATGGGACTTTGTGAGTGACAAGAGTTCACTTTCCAAAGCCTTGTTAGCCTTGTTAAGCAACCTAAAGTCCTCGGCAAGTTTTTCATAAACCGCACCAAACTCAATCTTGTACTTTTTATCCCTTTTGTACTTAGCAATAGCATGATCACGTTCTTTGATGAATCTATTAACAATTATGTAATTGGCCTCATCAAGCCCTTCAAGTTTTAGTTCAAGAGACATCCTAGTCTCTTGGTCTTCTTCTAGAGCATTATTTAGGGCTTCTATATCAATCATGTGTTCACTCCCAAGTTTACATCTTACATCAAGAAGCTCTTGTGTGTGGGAAAGTTTATCTAAGATGTTCCCAAAATGTATCTTGGCCTCCCCTTGTAAGTTAGTCACAAACTCATCAAAGGCAATTAATTCTCTTTTTACTTCAAGAGACATCTCATCAGCAAATTCATCATTGGCTAAGGGAGTGGAGTGAGATGATGAGGATACCTCTGATCCTCTTGCCATAAGGCAAGTGACGTTCTTTTTGGGAGTATTCTCATTTGGAGAACCGAAGAGTGAGAATGTCGGAGTAGATGTAGTGGCTAGAGTAGCCACACCACTTGATGTTTCCTCTTCCTCATCTTCATCGTCTTCATTGTCGGAGGATAATTCTTCATGAGTGATCAATACAATTTCGCCCTTGTTCTTATTGATTGGATTCTTCTTGATGAAGGGTTTCTTGTAGGGAGATTTGGAAGTTATCTTTGGCACAATTTTACCTTCATGATCTTCTCTCTTATCATAGGGACAACCCGCCACAAAGTGATAGTGGTCACCACAATTGAAGCAAGTTCTCAATTTAGTGACATTTTTGTTGGAATTATGCCCTAGAGGCAATAATAAAGATGTTATTATTATAATTCTTGTTCATGATAAAGTTTATATTCCATGCTAGAATTGTATTAAGCGGAAACATTAATACTTGTGTGGTTTGCGAACAACACCGTGTCCCTGATACGCCTCTAAGGACTAGCTCATTGATCAATGATGGTTAAGGTTTCCTAACCATATACATGAGTTGTCAATTGATAATGAGATCATATCATTGGGAGAATGATATGATGGACAGACCCAAACTAAGCGAAGCAATTAGATCGCTTCATCGTGTTCATCTTTGTGAAGCTTTTCCTATGTCAAATATTGTATTCCTTAGACCATGAGATAATGCAACTCCCTGGTACCGGAAGAAAGCTTTGAGGTCATCAAACGTCATCCTATGAGAGGGTGATCATAAAGGTGTCTCTCAGGTGATCGGAAAGTATTTGTTGGGTTGTATGTATCGAGATGGAATTTGTCCCTCCCAAGTCGGAGAGATATACTTCGGGCCCACTCGGTAATCGATATCAACACCGCTTGCAAGCATGTGGTTAAGGAGTTAATCACAAAGTGATATCGGATTACGGAACGAGTAAAGTACTTGCTGTGAACGATATTTAACTAGGTATGACGTTACCGACGATCGAATTTCGGCAAGTAAAATATCGCGAGACGAAGGGAATATATATATATGGGATTGATTGAATCTCGGCATCGTGGTTCATCCGATATGATCATCGATGAATGTGTGGGAGTCAATATGGGTGCCTGCACCCGCTGTTGATTATTGATAGAAGATCATGTCCAGATATTCTCGAACCCGCAGGTCACACACTTAACGTGTCTCGACGCTAGGATAGATTGGATAATTGGTTTATGAATTTTTGTTCGAGTCTCGATGGGATCCGTGATATCACGAGAGGTTCCGGAATGGTCCGAGAATAAGATTCATACAAGGCAAAGGCAGTTTTTGGAGTTCTAATTGTTCCGGTTAATCGGTATTGTACGGAAGCTTTAGAACCTTCCTAAGGGGACCAACGTGGCCCCACCTTCCGGAGGGGGCATGGGCCTATGAGGGAGTGTCCTGGCCGATTAGGGGCACAAGGCCCCATAGGGCCCAATGATCCTAGACAAGTTTAAACTGCTTAAACTAGAGATAGGATTTCTAGATAAGGGAGAGTTTAAATCGCTTAAACTAGAGATAGGATTTCTAGATAAGGGAGAGTTTAAATTGTTTAAACTAGAGATAGGCTTGGAGGAGGGCAGGCTGGCCGCCCCTCTATATATAGAGGGGTGGTGCGCCCCCTCCCCCTACTACTACTCCACACCTTCCTCCAAGCCCTAGCTGCCTTGCTACCTTCCTCTCTCCCTTCCGACTGTTTGTAGGCGAAGCCCTGCAGCAGAAATTCTCCACCATATACACCACACCGTCGTGTTGTAGATCCAATCTATCTCTCCACCATACTCGCTGGTCCGAGGAAGGAGGAGACGTCGAGGTGCTGCACGTGTGCATCTCACGGAGGCACCGCCACTTGTGGTGCTAGATCGGATCGGATCGCGAGGAGGAGAAGCGAGTAGGACTACATTACCCACGTTCTGACAAACGTTCCGCTGTGTGAATCTTCAAGGGTATGAAGATCTAATCCAATATCTCTCGTTGATTGCATCTCCTAGATTAGATCTTGGCTTTCCCTCTGTTCGCATCCGTAGAAAATTTTGATTTACTATGCCGCGAAACCCTTCAAAGGGTATCGAGCTAGATCTATGCGTAGATGTGTTACACGAGTAGAACGCAACATGGTTGTTGCAGGCGTTGATGTTTTCTGTTGCAAGCCTCTTGTTTGTGTTCTTCTTATGACGCGGGATAGTGAGATTGAAGCGGTCCAGGCCAACCTTACGCGACGCCGTCATGAGACCGCTCCGCACTTGACGTGTGGCTTGTTCCACACATGCGGCCGGTGGATGCCGTTCTCTCACTATAGTTGTCATGGGATTAACACCGAGTTTGGCAACCATAATATCACCGTTGTGGCTTTTCGTAGGTAATAATCGTTTAGCATCTACTCCCATAAGCCACGTAAAACATGCAACAACAAAGTAGAGGCGCCTAACTTGTTTTTGCAGGAGTGTTTTCTGTGATATGGTATGGCCCAAGATGTGATGTGTATATTGTATGCGATGATCATGTTTTGTAATGTTTCACGACTTGCATGTCGATGAGTACACAACCGGCAGGAGCCATATGGTTGTCTTTATAATTGTGTATGACCCGCGAGTCAACTTCTTATACGCCATGTAATAGCTTTACTTTATCGCTAAGTAGTTAGCAATAGTTGTAGTTGCTATTCGTGGTGGAGGCAATCATGGTGCAGTGATGGAGATCATGCCGGAACGCACAACATGGAGATCATTGTGCGAGGATTGGCTATACCATGTCACATAAAGTTATATGCATGTGATGTTTATCCCTTTATGTATCTTATTATGCTTAGATCGCGACGTAGCATTATAAGATGATTCCTCACTTAAAGATCAAGATAAAACCGTGTTCTCCCCAAGTATGCACCGCTAAAGTTCGTCGTTTCCAAGCATCACGTGATGATCGGGTGCTATAGACTCTACGCCACATACAACGGGTGCAAGCCGCTTTTGCACACGCTGAAATACTTGGGTCTAGCTTGACGAGCCTAGCATGTATGCATATGGCCTCGAACACAAGAACCGAAAGGTTAAGCATGAGTCATATGAATGATATGATCGACACTTTGTTGTCCACCATTGAAACCACATCTCTTCTCGTGATGATCGGATTAGGTGTGGTGAATTTGGATCGTGTTCACTAAACAACTTGAGGGATGTTGAATTTAGTGGGAGTTCATCTAGTAATTTGATTAAGTTGAACTATTTATCATGAACATAGTCTAAATTGTACTTGCAAATCGTAGATCCAATGGCCAAGTCCAACTTCAACTTCAACGTTTTCTTTGAGAAAAAGCTTAGAAACAATGGGTCTAACTTCACCAATCGGTTCCGCAATCTAAGAATCATTCATGTTCATGGACAAAGGACTATGTCCTTGGTAGCGTTAGGTAACCCCCTGCCGCTCGCTTACCGATGAGAAAGCTGTCTATTAGTCGCAAAGATGATTATGGTGTGATTAAGAGCACCATGTTGTTTGCTATGGAACGGAGCTTCAAAATCGTTTTGAAACCTATCCCGGCCCTTTGAGATTCTCGAGGAGCCGAAACCATGTTTCGACTCAAGCCCGCTCCGAGAGACATGAGATCTCCGAGAAGTTCTTTAAGCGCAAGATGGAGGAAGGGAGTTCCGTTAGTGAGCACGCCATAAAGATGTCGGGCTACACTCACGCTTTGAGCAACTGGAATGCGATTCGGAGGAGCTCAAGATTGATGTGGTTGCAATCACTCCCCAGCTACAAAAGTTTTGTAGTGACTCATAATCGATTGGTTCCATCGACACGATCACCGAGCTCTTCGCAAAGTCAAGGCTGCGAGTGGACATCAAGAAGGATAATCATGTGTTGATGGTCAACAAGCCCTCCTTTAAGAAAGGTAAGGAGCAAAGAAGCACTTCAAGAAGGGCGGCAAGCGCAATGCCCCCGAGAAGAAGCTCGTGTCTGGTCCTAAGCCGGACAGAGTGCTTCTATTGCAAGGACAGGGTCCTTTGGGCGCAATCGTCCGAAGTACTTAGCGGACAAGAAGGATGGCACCATCAAAGGTATATTTGATATACATGTTATTGATGTTTTCCTTACTAGCCCTCGTTGTAGTGCCTGGGTATTTGATACCGGTTCAGTTGCTAATATTTGTAACTCGAAACAGGAGCTACGGAATAGACGGCGGCTTGCGAGGGATGAGGTGACGATGCGCGTTGGCAACGGATCAAGAGTTGATGTGATGGCCGTCGGCACGCTCTCCTTAGTTTTACCTTCGGGATTAGTTTTAAACCTTAATAAATGTTATTATGTGCCTGCGTTGAGCATGAACATTATTTCCGGATCATGTTTATTGCAAGACGGTTATTCATTTAAATCGGAGAATAATGGTTGTTCTATTTATATGAGTAACATCTTTTATGGTCATGCACCTCTTGTAAATGGTTTATTTCTTCTAAATCTCGAAAGGGATGAAACACACATCCATAACATTGAGGCTAAGAGATGCAAAGTAGATAGTGATAATACTACTTATTTGTGGCAATCGTCTAGGTCATATTGGTGTAAAGCGCATGAAGAAACTCCATTCGATGGACTTTTGGAGTCTCTTGATTTTGAATCATTTGACACATGCGAACCATGCCTCATGGGCAAGATGATCAAAACCCGTTCTCGGTATGATGGAGCGAGCAACGGACTTGTTGGAAATCATACATACCGATGTATGCGGACCGATGAGTGTTTCAACGCCGTGGATATCGCTATTTTCTCACTTTTACCGATGACTTAAGTAGATATGGGTATATCTATTTAATGAAACATAAATCTGAAACGTTTGAAAAGTTCAAAGAATTTGAATGAAGTGGAGAACCATCGTAATGAAAGATTAAGTTTCTACGATCCGATCGTGGAGGTGAATATTTGAGTTATGATTTTCTCACGCATCTTAAAGCAAGTGGAATCGTTTCACAACTCACGCCACCGAACACCACACAAGAATGGTGTGTTCGAACACCGAATCGAACCCTATTAGATATGGTCCGATCAATGATGTCTCTTCTTGATTTTTCGTTATCATTTTGGGGTTATGCATTAGAAACCGTGCATTCACTTTAAATAGGGCTCCATCTAAATCCGCTGAGACGACACCGTATGAAATGTGGTTTGGTGCTAAACCTAAGTTGTCGTTTCTTAAAGTTTGGGGATGCGAAGCTTCGTCAAGAAGTTGATGCCGGACAAGCTCGAACCCAAAGCGAGAAATGCGTCTTCATAGGATACCCTAAGGAAACTATTGGGTATACCTTCTATCACGTAAACCGAAGGCAAAGTGTTTGTCGAAGAACGGTTCCTTTCTTGAGAAGGAGTTTCTCTCGAAAGAAGTGAGTGGGAGGAAAGTAGAGCTAGACGAGGTTATTGAACCTTCTCTTGAATTGGAGAGTAGCGCAGACACCTGAAATTGTTCCAAAGGTACCGCACCAACAATAGAGGAAGCTAATGACAAGGATCATGAAGCTTGGACGATGTTGCATCTTGAACGTCGCAGGTCGACAAGGTCGCGTGCCCCTCCTGAGTGGTACGGCAACCCTGTCTTGACTGTCTTGTTGGTAGAAGACAGTGAACCTACGAACTATGAGGAAGCGATGATGAGCCCAGACTCTGAGAAATTGCTGGAAGCCATGAAATCCGAATTGGGATCCATGAGCGAAAACCAAGTATGGACTTTGGTGGATCCTCCTAGCGACCGAAAGGCCGTTGAGTGCAAATGGATATTCAAGAAGAAAACGCGGACGCGATGGTAATGTTACCTTTATAAAACGGCTTGTCGCGAAAGGTTTTCGACAAGTTCAAGGTGTTGACTACGATGAGACTTTCTCTCCCGTAGCGCTGTTTAAGTCCATTCGGATTTTATTAGCAATTGCTGCGTTTCATGATTATGAAATATGGCAGATGGATGTCAAGACTGCTTTCCTCAATGGGAACATTGATGAAGAGTTGTATATGATGCAACCCGAAGGTTTTGTCGATCCTAAGGATGCTAGTAAAGTATGCAAACTTCAACGTTCCATTTATGGACTGAAGCAAGCATCTCGGAGTTGGAACCTTCATTTTGATCAAGTGATCAAGAGCTTTGGATTTGTTCCAAATTTCTACGAAGCTTGTATCTACAAGAAAGTGAGTGGGAGCTCGGTGACGTTTCTGGTACTATATGTGGATGACATATTGATTGTCGGAAATGACATCAACATGCTTAACGATGTGAAGAGTTATTTGAACAAGTGTTTTTCAATGAAAGACCTAGGTGAAGCTGCTTATATATTGGGCATCAAAATCTATAGAGATAGACAAAGACGCTTGATAGCTTTAAGCCAGAGTACATACCTAGACAAAGTTCGAAAAGGTTCGTAATGGATAAGGCAAAGAAAGGTTCAGTGCCTATGTTGTCAGGTAAGATATTGAGCAAGGCTCAGTGTCCAGCTACGGTAAATGATAGGGAAGCTATGAGCAAAGTGCCTTATGCCTCGGCCATAGGTTCCATCATGTATAGTTTGACGAGCAGATATCAAAGTGATCCAGGAGTGGAACACTGGACAGCCGTGAAGAACATCCTAAAGTACCTAAATAGAACTAAAGAAATGTTCTTAGTCTATGGGGGTGATGAACAGCTTGTCGTAAAAGGTTACGTCGATGCTAGTTTCGACACCAACAAGGATGATTCTAAATCTCAGACAAGATACGTGTATATTTTGAATGGAGGCGCTGTGAGCTGGAGAAGCTGCAAGCAAAGCGTGATCGCGGGATCTACAGTAGAAGCGGAATACATGGCTGCAGAAGCGTCAAGTGAAGGAGTTTGGATCAGAAACTTCATCACTGAGCTTGGCGTGGTTCCAAGTGCATTGGACCCACTGGAGATATTGTGTGACAACACTGGCGCCATAGCACTCGCTAAGGAACCAAGATATCATCCAAAGACCAAGCATATCAACCGCAAGTTTCATATAATCCGAGATTATATAGCAGATGGAGATCTGAAGATTAGCAAAGTACATACGGATCTGAATGTCGTAGATCCATTGACTAAACCTCTTCCACGTGTAAAACATGATCAACACCTCAGTGCCATGGGTGTGAGATTGTTGCCAGATGTAAACTAGATTATTGACTCTAGTGCAAGTGGGAGACTGTTGGAATTATGCCCTAGAGGCAATAATAAAGATGTTATTATTATAATTCTTGTTCATGATAAAGTTTATATTCCATGCTAGAATTGTATTAAGCGGAAACATTAATACTTGTGTGGTTTGTGAACAACACTGTGTCCTTGGTACGCCTCTAAGGACTAGCTCATTGATCAATGATGGTTAAGGTTTCCTAACCATAGACATGAGTTGTCAATTGATAATGAGATCATATCATTGGGAGAATGATATGATGGATGAGACCCAAACTAAGCGAAGCAATTAGATCGTTTCATCGTGTTCATCTTTGCGAAGCTTTTCCTATGTCAAATATTGTATTCATTAGACCATGAGATAATGCAACTCCCTGGTACCGGAAGAAAGCTTTGAGGTCATCAAACGTCATCCTATGAGAGGGTGATCATAAAGGTGTCTCTCGGTGATCGGAAAAGTATCATTGGGTTGTATGTATCGAGATGGAATTTGTCCCTCCCAAGTCGGAGAGATATACTTGGCCCTCGGTGTCGATATCAACACCGCTTGCAAGCATGTGGTTAAGGAGTTAATCACAAAGTGATATCGGATTACTGAGAGTAAAGTACTTACGTGAACGAGATTGAACTAGGTATGACGGTGCAAGCGATCGAATCTCGGGCAAGTAAAATATCGCGAGGCGAAGGAATATATATATGGGATTGATTGAATCCGCATCGTGGTTCATCCGATATGATCATCGATGAATGTGGGAGTCAATATGGGTGCCTGCACCCGTTGATTATTGATAGAAGATCATGTGCATATTCTCGAACCCGTAGGTCACACTTAACGTGTCTCGACGCTAGGATAGATTGGATAATTGGTTTATGAATTTTTGTTGAGTCTCGGTTGGGATACGGGATATCACGAGAGGTTCGAATGGTCCGGAGAATAAGATTCATATAAAGGCAGTTTTGGAGTTCGAATTGTTCGGGTTAATCGGTATTGTGGAAGCTTCTAGAACCTTCCGGAAGGGACCAACGTGGCCCCACCTTCCGGGAGGGGCATGGGCCTATGAGGGAGTGTCTGGCGCATTGGGCCAGGGGCACAAGGCCCCATAGGGCCCAGCCGATCCTAGACAAGTTTAAACTCGTTTAAACTAGAGATAGGATTTCTAGATAAGGGAGAGTTTAAATCGTTTAAACTAGAGATAGGATTTCTAGATAAGGGAGAGTTTAAATTGTTTAAACTAGAGATAGGCTTGGAGGAGGGGCAAGGGCTGGCCGCCCCCCCTCTATATATAGAGGGGTGGTGCGCCCCCTCCCCCTACTACTACTCCACACCTTCCTCCAAGCCCTAGCTGCCTTGCTACCTTCCTCTCTCCCTTCCGACTGTTTGTAGGCGAAGCCTGCAGAAATTCTCCACCATATACACCACGCCGTCGTGTTGTAGATCCAATATATCTCTCCACCATACTCGCTGGTCCGAGGAAGGAGGAGACGTCGAGGTGCTGCACGTGTGCATCTCACGGAGGCACCGCCACTTGTGGTGCTAGATCGGATCGGATCGCGAGGAGGCGAGTGCGACTACATCACCCACGTTCCGAACGTTCAACTGCGAATCTTCAAGGGTATGAAGATCTAATCCAATCTCTCTCGTTGATTGCATCTCCTAGATTAGATCTTGGCTTTCCCTCTGTTCGCATCCGTAGAAAATTTTGATTTACTATGCCGCGAAACCCTTCAATTTTCTCTTCTTCCATTTGGGTTGCTTCTTCGTTGCATTTCCATCTTGGCCTTGGTGGGGTTCTTCCAAAAGTTCTTTGCATAAAAAGCCATATATTGACCATGAGCAATCTTGACATCATCGGGGTGGCTCATGGAGAGGCCTTCATCACTATCATCTTCATCCCCATGTTCCACAACTTTGGCCTTCAAAGCAAGGTTGACAACATTGCTCATGCCTAGGTCTCGAGCGCGAGCATCTTTGGCATTCTTGGCGGCAACCTTAAAAGAGGCCATCTCTTGCATAACTTCATTGGAGGTCATGAGATGGTAGTTATGTCTTCCTTGTAGGCTCTTCAAGTCGGTGGGCTCAAAGGGCATGAGTGCACTCACATATTTCCTTTTTATCCAAGCATCATCCACATGTGAGGCACCCACATTCCTAAAAGCGATGGCGGTGGTCTTGAGCCTACGGTACATGTCCTCATGATCTCCACCTTCCTTCATATAGAAGCCTCCGGCTTCATTTCTTAGTGCATCATACCGGTTCCTCCTCATGCTCTCATTCCCAACAAACAACACTGTGAGAGCATCCAAGCTTCCTTGGCGGTGTTGAGGTGCTCAATGGGTGGGTAATCCTTTGTACCCAATCCTTGTTGAATCATGTGCAAAGCGGTGGCATTGAGTTGACTATTGACAACTTCTCTTCTTGCCAAGTTGTTTGGATCCCCAATATAGAGTCCTTGTTCAATGATGTTCCAGAGTTCAATGCAAGAGCTGCGCACATGAGTTTTCATTAGAGATTTCCATTGAGCAAACGTAGATGCTTCTATCTTTGGTGGGTCTCCCCTATTGTTTATATGAGGGTGAGGAATTGGAGGGTCGGGAGTGTATCATCCATGAGAGTCATGGTGCTCTCCTGTAACACCCTCAGAATCGGATCTACGCAAGTTTGGGCAAAATTCGCCAAACCCGCATAGAAACGATTCAAAGGTGCCCACCAGGCACTTTCGTGCGGGTGGAAAACGAAGTAATAACATTACACAACAGTCCTCGATGGGACCCACAGAACAGATATATATAACGACTCCATGAGTCAAGAATACGATATAATATACAAAGATCCAAATCACCTTGAAAGCGATAGGCGTCCATTTCGGACAAGAAGCAAATGGGGCTAAGAGCCACGAAGAATAACCAATGGCGTCCATAACCTGCCCAGGCCAAGCGGAAGGTAACCCCGCTAACGACGCCGATCTCAAACCTGCTTCAACAAAAGGGTGCCAAAGGGCAAAGGAAAAGAAGGAGCGTCGATCGAGGCCAATACAGCGAGGCTAGAATTAGGCGGTCCTCGCCTACATAGGTATGGTGGACTGAAGCGGCAGCGGCAGCATGCACTAAACAACCTATGGAGACTCGATACAACTGGCGGATATCAGAGAGGGATGAGAATGACCTAACCGAATCCAACCTGAAACTAGCACCAAACAAACCCATCCCGTGTTTCCCTCGAGACCAAACGAGGAAGTCAACCGAGGAACTCACTACGGTTGGCGCTTTACTTATTCGATTATTGTTGCGGCAATTACTAGGCGGTTTAGATAAACATCCCGATAAAGTAAGCGGTGGGCAATTTTAGTTAACCATTCCGTTATAGTTGCGTCAATTACTAATCGACATCTGGTAGCATGAGATAAACCCATAACCCAAATAGCTTGTTGGTACTTTTATTCACCATTTCGCTAGAAGTTGCAATACTTACTAGTCAGTACAATTGTCGCAAGGCGACAACCAAACAAGCAATTGTGGGCAGTATTAATTAGCCATTCCATTATAGTGAAGCTGATTACTAGTCATTATAAGTCAAATTTATAGCATAAACTTTAGTTATGCTTGTCTATGATCGAGATCAGTGCTCCAAGTCGTCCATATCCGCTAACACGGCTTTCGAGAAAGTTTTACCCGCCGGGTGCACCAATAGCAACACACGCCGATCAACCTCGGAAAAACCAAAACAAAACCCAACGAGGCTTTCACGATGAACAATCACAGATTCAGAAATATTTCAGGGGCCACCCTTGGAGTCTACCCAACGGTAAGCAAGCTCGAGACGGACTCAAGGTTTTGCGGCAATGGTCAGAAGCGATCGGGAACCCAAAACTCGGGGTGTCGATACAGCGTAAACATTCGCTTACCTAAGCGATGCTGTGCTCCTCGCACAATAAATCTGAAAGTAGCATGGCATAAGTACAGGATCGTAAATAAAACCTCAAACTAGTTTGTGGCCCCAAGAAATAAGACTGAATCAAGCTCTGGCTCAGGGGGGTCCCATATACCTCCCGGATGTGGATAGCGCGATAAATCAAGGAACAGGTATCAAGTACTCGGGGTCTTACGGGACACAAGTGGGCGTTCGGAAACCAAATATTTTCTATCACCCACCGATGCCTCTGCTTATTTCAATTTTAGTTGTTAAACAGAAATTAAAGTGACGATAAGTAAAACTATGATCGTCTCCAACATCAACATGCGGCAATACATCAGCAACTGTGGCATATGACGACACACATCAGCAATTGAGCAAGCAACTACGACGCGCAAGTCCAACTATCTACCAAACAACAGGTAATAGGGTGTGGCCAAGGCGATATAGGGCTGCACGGTATATCAAGGGTACGGAATCTAGAGCATCGCAACACATATAGCAATAGATCAACAGGAGGGAAATAAATACTATAAAAGTAAGATAGGTAGAAAGGGGGAGATGCTCGCCTGAAAACATTGTCGAAGGTTCGACAGAAGATCGGGGCGAAGCTCACATCAACTCAACGGCCTTATCCGCGAAGAAGCGAAACACTAGAATAAACACCGGATGCGATATTTAATACAACGGCAGAAGATCGGCATGATGCATGTATGATGTATGGCATGGCAAAAGTGCGATGCAATTAGGTCATATTAGGTGGAACCGGGGTCCCGACAATTATTTAGATGGTGCATGTTGTTTAGCTACCCCGCAATTTAAATGTTGTATTAACATGGCCAAAATATAACACCGGTTCGCTATATCAAATTTAATGAGGCCAATATAAGGCTAGATTTGTCCGCATATGGGCCCCATATGTAATTATTAGGTGAATCGGCATAAGGCCCCCAAACCACAGATATGCATGCGAGATGAATGATTTAATGCATCAAGTTATATTATGTTATAAAATAGGGGTTCGGGAAGGGTTCACACATTGAGGGGTCTCGACGGACTTGGGGTTCCGGGGTTCGGGGTCGGTCTCGAGGTCCAGGGTTCGACGGTTCGGGCTCGGCGGGATCGTTCTCGGGAAGGGGTAGATCTTGGTGCATCCGGGGCCTCCGGGGCATGTCGACGGTCATGGCGTTCGGGATGAAGTACTTGTCGTTCTTGTGGCGATCTTGGCGATTATCTAGGAGAAGCTCTTGTGGTTCCGCGAGGAAGTACTTGGTCTGGCGTCGGGGCTTCGGACTCGCCCCGGTTGCTGTCGTTCTCGTCGTGGCGAAGCTCTTGTCGGGTCCGCGCCCTCGAGTCGGTCTCGGCATTCGGGGTAAAGCACTTGTTGTACCGGGGCGTTCTTGGCGATCTTCGGGTTCGGGGTCTCGGCATTCGGACTCCGGGAACGGTTCTTGGCGTCCGTGATGCAGCTCTTGTGGGTCCCTGTTGGAGGCCTTCGGGGACGGGTCTTGGTGCCTTCGGATCGGTCTTGCATCCCGCTGGCGAGATCATGCCGGGGTCTCATGTCGGTCTTGGGTTATCATGCACAATTTGTCGGCCTTGTCTGCGGACGAACTTGATTTGTTGGTTCGATGGCGTTGCGACTCTTGGCGTCGGTTTACCAGGGTACACGAGTTGGGATCCAGGCACGAAGCCGGCATGGTCCAGATGTCAGGTACCCAACACGCGTGATGGGCAGCTCGAACAGGGAGGCGAACGCGGCGTTGGCGTCGTGGGGCCCGGCGAGGCCGAGAGGTGCTGGTCGCAGGCGGTCAACGTGGAGACGCTGCTCGCGGCATAGGCGGGGTCACGCGCGACGGGGCACACGGGATGGCGACGCCGGCGGCTCTGCGGCGCGGGGGTCGGGCTCAGCTGCGGCCGGCTCTGCGGCGGCGCTCGGAGAGGGCGCGGAGGGGCGAGCGCCGCGGCAGCGGCGGGCGGGCAGCGGCGGGCGGGCGTGCGGTTGGCTGGCGGCCGGGCGGCAGCGCGCGGCTTGCGCCGGGCAGCAGCTGGCGAGCGAGCTGGGCGGCGGAGAGGCGACGCCGGCAGCGAGGCGGGGCGTGCTGCAGGAGAGGGGAGCGGCGGGCGGAGGGCGCTGTGGTCATGGAGGCGTGGCTGGCGGCGGTGGCCAGCGAGGCAGTGAGTGGGGGCAGGCGGCTGAAGGAAGAAGAGCGTGCGGGGAAGGGGAGAGGTGGTGCTCATCGGGGAGAGAGAGGAGCAGAGGAGGAAGAAGGGTAGGAGGGGGACGAGCGCGTGCGGAGGGGGTTTGCGGTGGGACCGGGTCCGGGAACAGGGTGGGCATGGGGATCAGGTGAGGCAGCGGGGCACGCGGTGTGCGTGTGGTACGGGGTGGGTGAGAGGCGCGTCAGGGAGGTGGGGCTGGTGGGGCCCGAGGGGGACAGGTGGGCGCTATGGGGCAGCCTGTGGGCCACAGGGGAGAGGGAGGTCGGTTCAGGAGGGAGAGAGGAAAAGGAGAGGGACAAGTGGCAGCGTAGGATTGGTGGGGGTTTGGGGTGTGCTGAGGTGGCGAGAGCTGATTGGAGAGGGTGAGGTGGCCAGGGGTTTGGGTAGGAAAAAGGGTAGGTTTAGGATTATGGGTGGGACCGATTCAAAAATCCTGGGGTGGTCGTCGGTCGATCCGCCCGCTCGACCGCCCAACTAAAAACAATATAAATTTTATTTGTCTGGATAACACCGCTTGCAAAACATATTTAGTCAAAACAAAATATTCCGACACGGTTTGGCGTTGAATAAAAGATGGGGCGTTTAGAAAACAAAACGGGCTTTATGAAAATAGTTTTATGCTAACAATGCATGATGATGACGATGCAATGCACAAAATTCAACGCGATTTTCTAGTAGTGGTTTTATGGGATGCCACAATTCGACCACTAACAAAGGATCTCGCCTCGAGATCCGCCTCATGGTACCGAAGGAAGGTCGACGATTGGCTCTTCTCGCTTCGTAGATCCTCGCGACACCACTAACAAGAGGTCGTTGTCCGTGATCGCCGAGAGAACACTCCGAACAAAAGGTCAAGGTAGAGGCATCAACAAATAAAGCCACCCCTAACTTCGATGGAAAGAGGGAACCGATGATTCTCGCCCACTTCAATGTACGCGAGCAAATAGAGTGAGTAGTCATGGGGCCAATCCATCACGCACCCAAACTATTACTCCGCACAATCGTGGAAAAGAGTGCAACCATTCTCGGAATTAGATCAAGATCTCGACAAGCGAGGTTCGAACAAAGGAGTGATGCGCATCAGATCGGATCCGCGTAGATGATGTCGCCGGAAAACACCGGATAGCACAAACAAAGAACAAAGAATGGTATCACCGACGAAGGATTCTCGGATAGCATGAAGATCGATGTAGCGACACCGTTATCAAAGAAGGAAGCGAAACCACAAGGTACGACAAAACCCAACCACGAGAATTCTCGGACTCAAGAAAGAGACGAGAGCGGATTCAAAACACGAGAGGCAAGAGGAGAACAAAGAGGGTAAGGAGTAAAATCGACCTAATCGAACTATCCAACCGATTTTGCAAAAATAGTTTTGACACTCTACTGCCGTTAGCTAGGTTATCCCACAGGCTGGACTTGTGGGGTATCAACCGCTGAGCTCGATACCATCAGAACACCCTCGAGAATCGGACCCACGCAAGTTTGGGCAAATTCGCCAAACCCGCATAGAAACGATTCAAAGGTGCTCACCAGCACTTTCATGCGGTGGAAAACGAAGTAATAACATTACACAAGGTCCTCGATGGGACCCACGAGCAGATATATAACAAACGACTCCATGAGTCAAGAATACAGATATAATATACAAAGATCCAAATCACCTTGAAAACGATAAAGGCCCACCACGGACAAGAAGCAAATGGGGCTAAGAGCCTGAAGAATAACCAATGGCGTCCATAACCCTGCCTGCCAAGCGGAAGGGTAACCCCGCTAACAACGTCGATCTCAAACCTGCTTCAACAAAAGGGGTGCGGCAAAGGGCAAAGGAAAAGAAGGAGTCGATCTTTGAGGCCAAGACACGAGGCTAGAATTCGGTCCTCGCCTACATAGGTATGGTGGATCAAGCGGCAAAGATGCACTAAACAACCTATGGAGACTCGATACAATCGGCGGATATCGAGAGGGATGAGAATGACCTAACCGAATCCAACTGAAACTAGCACCAAACAAACCCATCCCGTGTTTCCCCTCGAGACCAAACGAGGAAGTCAACCGAGGAACTCACAGTTGGCGCTTTACTTATTCGATTATTGTTGCGGCAATTACTAGTGTTTAGATAAACATCCCGATAAAGTAAGCAATTTTAGTTAACCATTCCGTTATAGTTGCGTCAATTACTAATCGACATGTAGCATGAGATAAACCCATAACCCAGCAGTTGTTGGTACTTTTATTCAGCCATTTCGTTGTAGTTGCAATACTTACTAGTCAGGTACAATTGTCGCAAGCGACAACCAAACAAGCAATTGTGGACAGTATTAATTAGCCATTCCATTATAGTAAAGCTGATTACTAGTCATTATAAGTCAAATTTATAGCAGTAAACTTTAGTTATGCTGGTCTATGATCGAGATACTGTGCTCCAAGTCGTCCATATCCGCGGACACGGCTTTCAGAAAGTTTTACCCGGCCGGGGTGCACCAATAGCAACACACGCTCGATCAACCTCGGAAAAACCAAAACAAAACCCAACGAGGCTTTCACGACTGAACAATCACAGGATTCAGAAATATTTCAGGGGGGCACCCCTTGGATTCTACCCGCAACGAAGTAAGCAAGCTCCGAGACGGACTCAAGGTTTGCGACAATGGTACAGATCGGGAACCCGAAACTCGGGTGTCGATACAGCGTAAACATTCCGCTTACCTAAGCGATGCAGTGTGCTCCTCGACAATCGTAAATACGTAGTAGCATGGCATAAGTACAGATCGTAATTAAAACCTCAAACTAGTTTGTGGCCCCAAGAAATAAGATGAATCAAGCTCGCTCGGGGGTCCCATATACCTCCGGATGTGGATAGCGCGATAAATCAAGGAATGTATCAAGTACTGGGTCTTACGGACACAAGTGGCGTTCGAAACCAAATATTTTCTATCACCCACCGATGCCTCTGCTTATTTCAATTTTAGTTGTTAAACAGAAATTAAAGTGACGATAAGTAAAACTATGATCGTCTCCAACATCAACATGCGGCAATACATCAGCAACTGTGGCATATGATGACACACATCAGCAATTGAGCAAGCAACTACGACGCGCAAGTCCAACTATCTACCAAACAACAGGTAATAGGGTGTGGCCAAGGCGATATAGGGCTGCACGGTATATCAAGGGTACGGAATCTAGAGCATCGCAACACATATAGCAATAGATCAACAGGAGGGAAATAAATACTATAAAAGTAAGATAGGTAGAAAGGGGGAGATGCTCTTTGAAAACATTGTCAAGGTTGGCTGAAGATCGGTAAGCTCACATCAACTCAACGGCCTTATCCGCGAAGAAGCGAAACACTAGAATAAACACCGGATGCGATATTTAATACAACGGCAGAAGATCGGCATGATGCATGTATGATGTATGGCATGGCAAAAGTGCGATGCAATTAGGTCATATTAGGTGGAACCGGGTCCCGACAATTATTTAGATGGTGCATGTTGTTTAGCTACCCCGCAATTTAAATGTTGTATTAACATGGCCAAAATATAACACCGGTTCGCTATATCAAATTTAATGAGGCCAATATAAGGCTAGATTTGTCCGCATATGGGCCCCATATGTAATTATTAGGTGAATCGGCATAAGGCCCCCAAACCACAGATATGCATGCGAGATGAATGATTTAATGCATCAAGTTATATTATGTTATAAAATAGGGGTTCGGGAAGGGTTCACACATTGAGGGGTCTCGACGGACTTGGGGTTCCGGGGTTCGGGGTCGGTCTCGAGGTCCAGGGTTCGACGGTTCGGGCTCGGCGGGATCGTTCTCGGAAAGGGGTAGATCTTGGTGCATCCGGGGCCTCCGGGGCATGTCGACGGTCATGGCGTTCGGGATGAAGTACTTGTCGTTCTTGTGGCGATCTTGGCGATTATCTAGGAGAAGCTCTTGTGGTTCCGCGAGGAAGTACTTGGTCTGGCGTCGGGGCCGGACCGCCGTTCTTTGTCGTTCTCGTCGTGGCGGTTCTTGTCGTCCGCGCCCGAGTCGGTCTCGGCATTGAAAGCACTTGTTGTACGGGTGTTCTTGGCGATCTTCGGGGGTCTCGCATTCGACCGAACAGTTCTTAGCGTCCGTGATGCTCTTGGGTCCTCGAGGCCTTGACGGGTCTTGGTGCCTTCGGATCGGTCTTCAGATCCCGCGAAGGAGATCATGACGGGGTCTCATGTCGGTCTTGGGTTATCATGCACAATTTGTCGGCCTTGTCTGCGGACGAACTTGATTTGTTGGTTCGATGGCGTTGCGGCTCTTGGCGTCGGTTTACCAGGGTACACGAGTTGGGATCCGCAAGGCCGGCATGGTCCATGTCGTACCCAACACGCGTGCGGCAGCCGAGCTCTGAACAGGGCGAACGCGGCGTTAGCGTCCCGGCGAGGCCGAGAGGTGCGGTCGCAGCGGTCAACGTGAGACGCCGCCGCGGCAGAGGCGGGTCGCGCGCGACGGGCACACGGGATGGCGACGCCGGGCGGCTCTGCGGCGCGGGTCGCTCACGCGATCGCTCCGCGGCGGCGCAACGGCGGCAGGGGTCGCACGCGGAGGGCCGGGCCGCGGCGGGCAGCCAGAGGCGGCGGGCGGCGGCGGCGGAGCGCGTTTGGCCGGCAGCGGCGTTCGCGGGCGGCGATGCTCGCTGACGACGAGGCCGGGCGAGGGGCGGAGCGGGCGTAAGTGGCGGGCGGTTGAGCGGAGGTGGCGGGAGGCACGCCTGGGACGGCCGGAGGAGCTCGGCGCGAGGTCGACGGCGGCGGAGGCGACGCGGGCGGCCGGACTTAAGGGCGGGACGGCGTGGCTTGAGGCGGCGAGCCGGGCGTGGAGGCGGCGAGGTTGGGCGAGGTGGAGCGGCGCTGCCGGGGAGAGGACGCGGGTCGGCCGGGAACAGAGGGTGCGACGGGAGATGGGAGCGGGCGAGGGCGCTGTGGCGCGGAGGCGTGGCGGCGGCGGCAGCGCAGGCGGCGAGGGCCGGCTGGGTCAGGGCGGCTTGCGTAAGGGAAGCGCGAAGGGGGAAAGGTGGTGCTCATCGAGGAGAGAGAGGAGCAGAGGAGGAAGAAGGGTAGGAGGGGGACGAGCGCGTGCGGGATGGACCGGGTCCGGAACAGGGGTGGGCATGGGGATCGGGTGAGGCAGGCCACGCGGGTGTGCGTGTAATGGGTGAGAGGCGCGGCTGTGAGGTGGGGCTGGTGGGGCCCGAGGGGGACAGCGACGGGTGGGCGCGTGGGGCACTGGCCTGTGGGCCACAGGGGAGAGGGAGGTCGGTTCAGGAGGGAGAGAGGAAAAGGAGAGGGACAAGTGGCAGCGTAGGATTGGTGGGGGTTTGGGGTGTCAGGTGTGAGAGGCGATTGGAGGTGAGGTGGCGGGGTTTGGGTAGGAAAAGGGTAGGTTTAGGATTATGGGACCGGGTTGGACCGATTCAAAAATCGGGTGTGGTCGTCGATCCGCCCGTTCGACTGCCCCAACTAAAAACAATATAAATTTTATTTGTCTTGATAACACCGTTTGCAAAACATATTTAGTCAAAACAAAAATATTCCGGCGACCCGGGTTTGGCGTTTGAATAAAAGATGGGGCGTTTTAGAAAACAAAAACGGGCTTTGCGAAAATAGTTTTATGCGAACAATGCATGATGATGACGATGCAATGCACAAAATTCAACGCGATTTTCTAGTAGTGGTTTTGCGGGATGCCACATCTCCCTTCTCACTAACCCTTTTTGTGGAGGAGTTAATGTTGTCTTGATTATCCCCCACCACCTTATCTGTGGGAGATGCCGGGGCATTCCCTTTGGGTAAGCCAACTTGTGCAATTGTTTGATCTCGTTGGCCATGGTGGAGCTCAATCTTGCTTCCAAGTTATCGAGATCATCCATGGTCACCGAGGTAGGCTCACCACCACCTTTCCCATCGTTGCTACCCATATACTCTTAGGCTGTAAAGCCCGAATAAAGAGCCGAGGCTCTAATACCAATTGAAAGGATCGTATGGGCAACTAGAGGGGGGGAGGGTAGGTGCTACTTCAAATTTGCTTCTTTTTCAAATCAAGGTTTGACAAAAGGTAAATTCTCTAGATTATGCAACTAAGGTGAATTTAACTATATGTCAAACAAGCACTATCTAGCACAATACTAAGCAAGAACAAGTAAGTAAAGTGCGATAAAGGATAGAAGTAACCAAAGTGGTGGACGCGGAGACACAAGGATTTGTTTCCCGTAGTTCCTTCCTTTTGAGGGGAAGTACGTCTATGTTTGGAGAGGGGGTGGTTTCAAATAACCAACGCCACGAGAGGCCTCCATTGTTCTCCGATGAATCTCACCTCAATGGGATCGATTCACCTTCCACTATATCGGCAACCTTCGAGGTGGAAGCCGGCACCTTTAAAACAAGTTCGGGCACACATCCACAACTTAATTGCAGTCTCCCAAATACAAGCAAGCTGTCAAAACAATCAAAGACAAGCTTATAAGAACCAAATCTAGAACCAGAGTTTCCAAAGAAAACACTAGAGCAAGGGGCCCTCAAGTGAATGAGGGGGAAATGAAGATCTCTCTTGGTGAAGTAGTAGATCAAGGGCTTCTCCTTCGATTCTCCAAAGATCAACGACTTTGGATGGTTGAGTGAATAGATCTTGGCGATTTGGTGGCTCAAATGGACGGGGTGTTCTTAAATGAGACGAGCAACTTTTCCCAAGGTAGGTGTAGGGGCATTTATAGCACTTGGAGAAGATCTGCACGTGGGCATTAAATGCACCGGTACTCAAGCGGTAGTACCGGTACTACCGGTCAGGTACCGGGTACGCGCCACATGGTTGAGCCAGCCTCAGTCACCCCCAGACCAACCAAGCGGTGCTACCGCTAAGCGGTAGTACCGGTCCAGAGAAGCGGTACTACCGGTCGGGACGGTAGTAACGGCTCCAGGTACCGGTTGGTACTGAGAGGGAGGGAGAGCTCTTGTCCTCCCTCAGTGTTTACCGGTATAGCTGAGCGGTACTACCGTGGTATGGCGGTAGTACCACTTGGTGCAAGCGGTACTACAGGTTGGGGCGGTAGTGCCGCCCTGCGGTACCGGGTGGTACTGAGGATTGACGAGACCTTTCCTTCTCAATCAGACGCGACCGATACAAGGAAGCGGTAGTACCAGTGCCAAGCGGTAGTACTAGTTGTAACTTCCGGTACTACCGGTCGGCACTGGTGACTTTGGCAAGTGCCAATTGTGGGCAATGCATTTTTAGTGCCATAACCTTAAAGACCTGAGATACACTTAGCGCACGATTAAACCGATAGGTGTGTTATCATCAAACATCAAAATCATAAGAATATGAAGTGTACTTTCAACCGGTCCACCGAGCTTCACTATGAGCAACCTGGGTATAGAGTCTTCTCTAGAACATCTAGAGATATACAACACACTCAGCACGTTGCCAACCGGCAACAACAACTATAACCACTTGAGAGAAAGATTACAACAAAGCAGAGTATCCCAGTTTCTGTCTCCTTCGGTAATCAGCAAACTATTCTTAAACCGCAGATCCAATCAGCACCAAATTTGGTAGACAAGCTGACATACGAGTTCCCAACATACATGCCAAATTTTAGGCCAATCGGACACTATTTGCCTGCCCAAACTGTTGTTTACCAAAATTGCTATGTGCTGAAACTGCAGCAGTCCGAACTAAATAAACCGCTTCCAAATCTAATGCTAAACTGACCCAAACCTCAAACCAGCTAACCAGATCAAATTAGTCAAAGCAAGGAACAAGCTCACCAAGTTTGGAGCCAATCTAAAGAAGTTTGAGCCTCCAAACACCAGCTTGAAGACAGACCGGTCAGATCTCAAAAATCTGGATAGAAATCGGCTCTCCTTCTTCTTCCTCTCTTCTCACTAGGTTGTGGTGTTCTTGTGTATTCTCTCATCCTATCTCTTGCTCAGCTCACACTCTCTCACAACGTGTCTCACACACTGATTGAGTCACACACCCAGCCACCAAGGGTGGCTAGGGTTTTCTTTTCTACTCCTCTCCCAAGGAGCACCTCAGCCGTTGGATACGAACATCGATAAACGGTTGAAACATGTTGGACTTTCACAAGCTGATGTTGGACTGCCAACACACCTCCATGTGGAGGGACATGGCCAACACTCTAATGGACCGTTCTGAGTATGGCCCTGTTATTGAAGACATCAAGTCCAGCTCCAAAACCTTTGTGTCGTGTGAGTTTCGTCATGTTGGATGCGTGCTCAATGTTGCTGCTCATCAGTTAGCTAGAGAATGTATTCCTTTTGTTAATTCTGTGTGGCGTGGGTCTCCTCCGGATTGTATTCGCGAGACGCTTTGTAATAATAATATGATTATGGGTCAATAAAGAGTATGTGTTCCCCTAAAAAAATATGTCTCACGCTTGTACACCTTGAAACCGTAGTATTCTTCCATCAGCGCAAATCTTCTATGATGCCCGTGAAATTATGTAAGCCGAAAAGCCAAAGGGTTCAACATAGCATCTCCCAACTTCATTCCAAGTCTCCGGTACACCATGAGAACATGTCGTTGGGCTCCAAGAGCCCTAATCTGCCAAAGTCCAACATCTAACAACTCCGAATGGAGGAAATATGTCGCCAGTCTCATCCAACATCCATGAAATCTAGAATGAGATCTCTAATTCTTCCATTTCAGCAAGAAAACTGGGATCAAACTGATACGTGAGGAATTCTGTGTGGCCATCCTCTCCAGCAAGCATGTCCAACACAAACTCTGAACCATTGACACGAGCATTTGACAAGGATTGACTAATGTAAAACTTTCATACACTTGCTGAAGATTGACCTGGTGAGCAAAGAAACGATTTTACTTCAGTTGACTCATCCTTTTGTTCAATAATGCTTTGAATATATAATGTTGGAGGCTTCTCGGATTTGGAAGAAGCCTTGTACTTTCCTAAAGTTACGTGAGATCAAATATACTAGATGGACCCAACGCACTCTGCCGCGCCGTCCTCTTGCTTTTAAATTATATGCAGGGGTGTTCTCTTTCTTAAATATATATATGTGGTTTCATATTCGATCCGTTGTGGCTTGTTTTCATTCATATGTCATGGGCTTGTTCATTATACGCCGGAGGCTGGCAAGAGCTAATTATGTCTCACACACCCCTAAATTTGCAAACCGACCGCACACCCGTGCACCGTTCTCGACCAACGGCCAACCGACGTAATGATGATCACCATAGATTCACATCACACACACGTCCATACAACAAATCACGCCCCATGACCCGTCCTACCGAAACTGTCCCCTACAACATTGAAGAAAACCGTTGAGCAGGGAGCAGAGGAAACGAACCAAAGAGGAGGTTGGCGCAGAGAACACACATGGGCGCAGCGGCCGCACCGAGAACCATCACACACCGACGAAGGTCAGAAGACGAAGAAGCAAAAGGTTACAATAGTGCAAAGGATACCACAACCACATCAAGAAGAACTTGAGAGAAAGCGACTATGCGGTCAAAGAAGCAACGGATCGACCCCGTCCCCATTTTATCCTTCCACATAGAACACATGCGGCTACACGTGACCCGCTGCAATACCAAGAACACAAAAGGCACGCAGGTAGGCTCGCACGAAACGAGACGTCCATTTCTTAGCGGTTACACGCCGACAGCTGGGGCCCAATCGAAAGGACATAACTGAGACAACCAAGAGACCCAAATCGAAAGCTTAAATCATATATTTCACGTTTATAAGTCTAAGCATGGTTAATGCTTCTAAATCACCATTCCTATACCATCATTTATCTCTTGTAATTAAAGCAGTCACGTAATAAAAATATATGAGGAAAGATGAATCAACCCATGGTTGGATGGTTACGAGGGCAGTGGTACCCCCAGCTCATCAGAGTTCAAACTCCAAGTTTGACGCTTTGGTGTCTCATAAAACGGAATATTCTTTCAGTGGGAGGCGGCGTTCTCGTCAATAGCGAGACGTCTATGATAACTTCGTCAATCTCAAGACCCGCCAGCTCAGTCTCTCGAAGGTGCTCATAGGGTAGGGTGTGCGTGCGTGTGTTTATAGGGACGAGTGTATATACGTATTGTAAGCGTCTGTGTTTGTACGGTGTTTCTCAAATAAAAAATACATAAGAAAACAATTGAAAATTGGAATCGCTTTGCCTACTTAATGTATCATATTAATTTGAAGTATTTTTTTTTGGAAATGAGCATATATTAATATCAAGAGATACCAATTACATCCGGCCTCTACAACAACTCAATATCCTATTGGCATTACGGATACACACAGCCAACAAAAGATAAAGAAAACTAAGAAAAAAAAAGACCTGCTACAGTGTTTCGGTCCTAGCAGCAATAGTACAACCACCGCCAATACAACCACCTGAACTCCAGGCTCTTCAAAAGCGACGCCTCCAAGAAGGGAACAGTGCACAAGCGCCGTCGTCGCCCGATCAAATATCTAGATTTTCACCCTGAAGATAATCCTCACTCTCAAAGCAATGCCTTCAACAAGGCCATTGCCAGACACAACCAGCTAAGGCCAAACCTTGGGTTTTCACCCTGAAAGGTAAGATTCTGAAATTCACCCGTGTTGCCCCCCCCCCCCACTTACATACGGCTGTTGTTTAGCCCAGAACACCAAGCAAGTCCCTCAACTGTACGGCGACTCAAACCTCCATAGATAGATCTCCAAACCTGGCCTTCATGAATTCTCCACCCCTGACTTCACCATGGACCGACAGTCGCCTGGTGGCAACAAAGGAGAGAGCTTCACGGCGCCCTCCTGAACTAAACGGTCGGAATAAAACATGGGCGCCCACGACCGAATACCATCCGATCCAGCGAACTACAGGCATAGAAGCGCTGGTCGGAACTCCCCACTCCGGCCAAATCAAGAACCATCCTTAGGAAGGTGATCATCTCCACACAAGAGGGACCCTAGGCCGATCCACCTTTATTTTACCGGCCGACCAACTCCGACAGGGGGAGAAAGGCCACCAACACCATGCCCGGGCTCGCGGCCCTAGGTGACCTCGTGAAGTCGGACGAACCCAGAAGCCATCCCGCTGCCGACTGCAACAGATCCGACAGGAAACGGTCAAGATCGGGCTCGACACGCTCCTGCCATCACCATCCGGAGGCCGAGGCCAGGAGGACAGCGCCGCCCCTGCCTACGACCTCCCACCGCCGATCGCCTATGCCGCTGGCCGCCGTCGTCTGCCATCCCCTTGCCTTGCACCGCCCGCTGTGACCCACAGCAGGGCAAGCCCCGCGCCGTCGCCGAAGCTCCCAGCGCCAGAGCCACGTCCAAGCCCGGTGGTTCCACCCCACGCGAGCAACCCCAGGGAAGGAGACAAGGAGGCCCCGCCGCCGGCGCCGGCCGGGCTTCGCCCAGCCGTGCCTTCCCGGCGGCGACAAGGGAGGGGAGGTGGCGGCGATGCCCAGATCTAGGGTTCCCCCTGTCGTCACGCGGGGGCGACGAGAGAGGGAGGGGTCTAAACTATATGCTTGATTCTGAAGTATTTTTTTATGGAGTGTAAATCTTGTTTTGGACCCGTGCGCCACGCCACAAGCTGAACCCTACCCAAATACACCTCTAGAGGAACCACAGGAGCACAATTCTAGGAGGCTTAGTTCTCTTTAAGATATCTAGTAGACATTGGATACAAAGGCCTGTGTGAACTCCCTTTCCAAATAAATTACTGATGGTACCCTCCAAGTTTTTGCTATTTGGTGAAGAACTGAAGACTTGCATCATTAGAAGCATGAGTTGCATGGTACGGTAGTTGCACTCTGATTTAATTACAACTCTTCGCTGCTACCTTGTTGGTATTCTTATATTTCCCTCAGCTGCCAAATAAAAAATCACATCAGTTCATTGACCCAAGACAGAAGAGTATGATATAGTACAAGAATGCGAGATACAAATATATCAACTTTTGGCAAAACCCTTTAAACATTTTTGTGGCATTGTCTTGTAACAATATCAATATTCTGGCACCCCATACTATGATTGGCATGCTGCAAACACATCGAAGAAAAATTAAATGAGATTGTTGGAGCAAGGGATGTTGATGTGAAAGCTAGCTCCTGTTAGGTGATACTGCTATACAACTACAAAGTGAATAAATGAGTACATAAGAAGTGTCAACACTAGTTTTGCCCGATCGATGGAATGTAAACTCTCCACGATAATCTTCTGATGGCCGCTTGTGTCTTACCATATAATTTAAACTTTCTCAACCATACCCAAGGTCTATCTTTGACCTCAGAAACCATTATAAGCCATTATTATGCAATTTGACATTGAAATAAATAATGTCTTTAAATATAAACAAAAATATTGAATAACAACCCTCACTACCTATCTTATCATCCAATAAGAATTTGAAGTGTTGAACTAAAATACGACAAGCTTTGGTAAAGCTTACAACGGAATAACAAGCATGAAAAAAAACTTAACACGAAAAATTCATAGGGTATAACTTGTCATTTGCAGGAAACATTTTTTTAAAAAAATATGTAACTCTAATGACCTCGGGGTGAAACCACATCCACAAGTTCAAAAATGATATTCCCAAAAGATGAACACACCGCTAAGGCCACACGACACAAACTGAGAGTCGTCAATATGCTACGGAAGGAGGGACATAACAGGGGCCTTGGCCCGGGGCGTTGACGAAAACGTCGTCTCCTACTGAAAGAATATTCCGCATTTTATGCAACACAATGTGTCAGTGTGTCAAACCTGAGATTTGAACTCTGGTTGACTGGGGGTACAACCACCCTCCTAGCCACCCAACCACAAGTTGGTTTGTATTTACAGTTTGACATTGTTTAGAACTATAGCAGTATAGTTGGCTTGGAGGGTGACTCGTGGCTAACTACGCCTTTATACCGAAGGGCAGTGTTCCACCGAGACGACCACGACATCTTCTCTCGGCCTCGAACTTGATAACCACCATGAAGTGAGCAATCTAAGCACCATCCATTCCTTCTGCTTCGTTATTTTCTATTTTAAAACCTAAACAATTTAAAAGAAAAACGTGATTTTTTTATGAAAAATTGTGACTATTTTCTAAAAATCATGAGAAAATTGGAAAACCATGAACATTTTTCGAAAATCTTAACCAATTTCAAAGATTATGAACATTTTTTCGAAAAGCATGGACTTTATTGAAACACTGTGACCATTTTTTTAAAAATCATAAAAAATATAAATCAAAACTTTTTAAAAATAAAACACAAAATAGAAAAACATAAAAACAAAAAAGTAAACAAAATATACTCCCTCAGTTCCAAAATAGATGTCTCAAATTTATCAAAATTTAAATGAATCTATACACTATTTAGTATATAGATTCATCTAAAATTTGAAAAAACTAAGACATCTATTCTTGGACGGAGCGGCGGACGGCGGCTTGGGGGTGGACGACGGCTTGGGGGCTTGTTGTTCTGTCCAATAATGGCGGACGGTCCTAGGGTTCCTTCGGCGCGAAGACAAAGATATGCTTGTTGCTTGTACTTGTCAATCTGGCCTGGAAAAGCGGGTTCCGGAAGGCTCCATCGGCGAACTCCCATGGGTGTATTAGGCCTGTAGATTGCTATATCGGAAGATATTCGATCGTGTGTACCTTGTTTTTTCTAGCCGTTTGATTTTAGCGGGAATGTTGCGAAGCTCCGTTGTTTGTTTCCACAAGTGTCATTCAACAAGCCATGGTGAAGTCAGATGCGAAGAATGTCAGGAAAGCAGAAATATGAGGGCAGCGATGGTGATTTAAGTCTTTGTGGCGACGGCGAACTGGATGCGTGATCCGTGACTCGCAGCAGCGACTATTTATGGGGGAAGACAACACAGGAGGAATTCTCAGTCTTACCTTGCAGGGTAAAAATCTAAGATCTGGTCTTAACTGGTTATGCCTGACAATGGTCTTGTTGAAGGCATTCTTTTGCGATCGACGACTTTTTTCAGGGTAAAAACTTATGATCTTGGATCGAACAACGACGGTGCTTGTGCACTATTTCTTGAAGGCATTGTTATTGGAGTGGAGTACTACTAGTATTGTTCTGGCGGTGTCAGTGTTGTTGCTTTGAGAAATAGTTCTCTATAGCGGGACTTTTTTTTTCTTGTAATTTTTTTTTGGCTGTGTGCATCCGTAAGATCGCTAGGGCATGCGTTGATGCAGATGCTGGATGTAATTGGTATCTCCATGATATTAATATATACTTTTTTAAAAAATATTCTAATAAAGTTAAAAAATAAAAATAACTGAAAAGAAAAGAAAGAAGCTAAACGGGCCAGCCCAGTGCGCCGACGGGGTGCAGCGCTAGACTCCCGCGCAACCCCGCACTCGGCGCGAACAGCACCCTGGACTTGGCGCGAACTCGACAGACCCCGTCCACGTGGCAGCCCTGGCATCCCTTCGCGCCATTTCCTCCCGTTAGCTCGCGCCATTTCCTGCCGTTAGCTCCCGCGAAAAGCACCCCCGCGGCTCGGTTATTAACTCCTCCCAAATCCGACCCGTTGCCTCCCCGGTTATAAGCACCTCCCAAATCTGCTAATCCCCTCCCCCTCCCCCACCAAACCCCGATCCTCCTCCTCCTCCTCCTCGACATGGACGCCGCCACCCCATCCAAGCGGGCCAAGACCACCACCACGGCGGCTTCCCGTGCGGAGACGCCACAGAAGCCGAGGAAGGCGCCACTGTTCGCCGACCAGATTGCGACGCCGGAGAAGCCGACGAGGAAGGTCCCGACGGCGGCGTCAGATCTCACCTGGACGCCGGAGAAGACGGAGCAGCGGCCGCTGCTGCGGAGGGCGTCGGGCAAGGGCGCCGTGGCGCTCTCCGTCAAGGAGGTCCGCCGGGCGGCGCTCGGGCTGCGGCGCGCTGACAAGTGCCGTGCGGACGGTGCCCAGGAGGAGGACGCCCTCGAGTCTGTCGCGCGGGAGCTCGGCGTCGGCGCCGGCGCCGGACGGAGCCCCGTCAAGCGCAGGCCCGAGATCAAACTGCCTGAAAGGTAAACATCCTAGATCTGCAATTGTACTTTCATCCAGGTCGTACTAAAATGTTGGATCCTGTTAGTACTTAGTTTCTGACCATCGTGCTAGTGATTATTTCTTTTGTTCGCGTCACATCACCAGTAATTTTCTGACCATCGTGGTACAAATTTTCTGATAATTTCGACCGTAATTTTCAGTGTGGTAGTGATTATTTGTTTTGTTCTTTTCAGATCACCAGTAATCTAGCAAAAATTAACCACAGTTTTAGACCAATGTTTCGATGCGAAAAACTTTCTGATAGTTTTGAGCAATATGTTTCAGCAGTAATGGTAATTTCTAAATCTGGTCTGGGTCCTCGGCTCAGCTATGAGATCCTCATTATTTGGATACCTGTACGTATATAGTTTCAGACCATCACGAATCTAGTAAAACCCAGCCACAGTTATGCGAATTTGTTTCTGTAATTCTAAGCACTGTGCGTGGCCCAGAATTGGATGCCAATTGTTTTCTGATGATTTCAGACCATCGTTAGCCTTGAAAACTATGTTTCTGCAATGCTAGTTTACTGCGCCCAGTATTGGAATCGTTCTCTGGATGCAAAAAATCTTTCTGATAATTTTGACCAATATTTGTATGCAGTAGTGCTAATTTCTAATTTTGTTTGTGTCCTCGGTCAGCTATGAGACACTCTGCGAGTTCTTCAACTGCTTTGAGAGCTCCACACGCCTCCTCCGCATGAAGGGATCCAAGGCGACGTTCCCCAACATCTGTGCTAGTGTTCAGAATCTAGCTGATCGGTAAGTAGCCTTTTCTGATGAACATAGTCCGATAACTGCTGCTCCTTTGTATTGTGAAATTCAGTCTCTGAACCTCACAATGATCTCTGCAGGAGGTTTACCTATGGCAATCTCGCGCAGCTCAAGTACATAATGCCAGAGGCGATTGTCATCAACAAGATCCTTTTGCGTGATGAGAGGACTTGCTGCATGAAGCCAGATCTTCAGGTGAACCTACTGACTGATGCAGTTGAGGACACTGCAATGCAGAAAGGGGAAACCCGCTACTCGGCCCTGAGAAGGATGTTCAGGCAGAGGGTTGTGGATTTCTTCCGGAACCATCCTGAGGTATGTTAATCTTGTAACAATTTTACTTTTGCAAGTTCATCTTCAAAGAAATGAGAACAGTTCAGTAACTGTATGGCAAGAGTTAAAAGGGAATATACTAGTTTGTGTATGCATAGTTGGTATTAAGTAATCATGTATTAACACGTGATAATATGTCCTTGTGCAAGTTTTAGTCAAATGGAAGATGATTATATGTCTAGTATTAGCTGAAGATGTGGTTTCTGGTGTATGTGTAGTTGATATTAAGTATTCACCTCTCTGCTACTTAACTTTCAGGGAGATGACATTCCGGAGCATGAGTTGCCGCATCCGTTTACTCAAACTAAACCTAGCGTGGCTCAGATCACACCGAGAGTTGTTTCTGAAGCTGTATCTGTTGTGCCCTCACCATCTCTGGTTGAACAGCAGCCTGTTGGGATATCACACATGTCACCTTCCTTCAAGAGAAGGTTCTCTCAGAGATCTTCAACCTGCCCAGCAACTACCAGCACAAGCAGTCCATCTACTGTTGCATCTCCATTGAGCAGGAAGACATTTCTCGGTTCTGTTTCTGGTGGCATAGAGCATGAGTCCCAAGTGCAAGAGAAAAGTGGCAAGTATGCACTCAGGTTTGGTGCTTCAGAAGGGACTCCTGCCAAGTTTGCCTCTACCCCAGTGAGATCAATGGTAGCCACACCAGGCCTTGACACCCCAAAGAGGCCAACCTCTGGTACCATGTGCGACTCGCCACCTCTGCAGACGGCCAAGCGGTCAGCCAGGGCCAAATTGTTCATGACACCTAAAAAGGATGCAAGCAGTATGCAGGAACAGAACCAAAGCACAAGCAAGTCTGCCATGGATGCCGATGATGAGCTGCTCAGTTTCCTTCCAAAGTCCTTCTTGCAATCGGTAAGTTCTCTTGCTGAATGTGACAATGCTACTCCCAGTTTTGCTGTATGCACAAAGGATAACACATGTGCTACTTTCAGGTAAAGCAGAAGGAGAAGAGAGCTTTGGAGGAGAAGGAAACAGGCTTTGCTGATCAAGTTCAAAGGCAGAAGCTTATATCGTCCCTGCCAAGAACCTTTGATGTTATCTTCCTCATCTATCAGTCAAGGCAGCGCACTGTGTTGGCAAAGCAGGAGCTCATTGACAAGATAATTGACTGTAGCCCGAATATTGTTGACAAGGGTAAGTGTTAAGCTGTACTTCTGATCTTTTGTTCCTTCAACTCTATCTCCTCTTCGTTGAACTGTTGTCTGCAATGTTAATCCTGACGTTCAACTAAATCTACAGGTGAGATTGAAGAGCAACTGAGATTGCTGCAAGAGTTTGTTCCGGAGTGGATCTCTGAGAAGACTGCGCAAAGTGGAGATGTCCTCTGCTGGTAAACATTTCCCTCTGATGCATGCATATTTTTTTTTACTATAGCGACACTTGACAGCCATCCTCTTCCACAACTACATATCCTAATTTGGGCTACTGTTGTTTTTCAGCGTCGATACAGCACTAAGCCAGTCAGAGATTCGACAAAGGCTGATCGGTGTCGAGTAGAGCAAAGCACAAAACTAGTGCACCTTGTTTAGGAATCTAGCAGTATCATAGTGCCAAGTTTGCGCCTAGAGGCTAGAAGATGCCAGGATATACCATTTTCCATGAGAAGATGTTGTCTCACTTCTGTTCAAGTTCAGACACTACTCTTGACCCATTGATTTACATGTAGCTTTACTATTCTAACAGATGATGATGTTAGCTATTTATTCCTGTAAATCCAGTGTCTCTGTTTCTCTTTGGGAGAAACGATGTGTTCTCTGTGGCTGAACTCTTTGAGTCCTGAACTTTTCCCGTCTTTCATAGTAGTATTTACCATGTAAAACAGAAGGGTAATAATTATTTTCACCTTTATGAATAAGATGCAAAGAAATTGACATCTGTAACAATTCTACAACATGGACACCAGGCAAAACCTACCTCCTTTGAAAGCTTCATGTCGAACAATTCTACAACATTTCACCTTTATTTCATTTTTTAAACACGAGGAAGCCCTCCAGGCGTCAACTCTTTCATTCAGCTCATGTGCACAGTATAACTTGTATACTCCCTCTGTTCTTCTTCTCCTAAAAAGTCGTCAGGAATTAAAACAACCGCCCGCCGTTCCTTCAACTTCCGAGGCGCAGGAGTAGAAAAGGATGGCTCCTCCCGCATGAATTGCCACGGTCGGGTATGGGAGAGAGAGAGGGCCACAACCCGAGAGAGAAACGAGGAATTATAGCCAGCTAAATGGAGAGAGATTAAAGGGGGAGTTAATTGCGTGCATGCAAGGGCAAGTTGGGAAGTTTTCCTGCTGCTTATCGCTCCTTAATCGACGCGCCCGAAGATTTGCGCCGTAAGCATAGAAACGGAGGGAGTATTATATAAACCATTGCAACTCTGAATTCTGGGGAGAATGGAAAAAAATAACCCAAATTCGAAAGGATTTCATAAAATGACCCATCTGAGAAACTATTTCACTGGCACTAATCCTTTTTGTAGCGCCTAACGGCGCTATTCTGACATAGCGCTTTCGCTGCGCTATGCCCCTCGATGACATCGCTGGCCCTCCTCGCCCGACCCGCATGACGCCAGGCTATGCTGGGGTAGTAACGCCAGGCTTATGCTCGGTGTAGCGCCATCGGATAGCTATCTTTAAAGTGTAGCGCCATCGATGCAGCTACACTTTGAGACTTAACTGTCGGGCGCAGCCCCTCCACCCTCCCCATTCACTCTCTCGGTAGCGCAGAAGAACACAGAGGGCACCCGACGGTTCCTCCTCTCTCTCTCAAATCCACTCCTCAAATCCATCAGATCTGAGAGATTTCACCGTGGATTTGCTCCCCCATCCCTACCTCAAGGTAATCCCCTTCTTTTCCCTCTCTTTCATCCAATTAATCTTGCACATTATCCTCAAACCCTAGGTCTAGTTGGATTCATAATATGTATGTTTTTGGTTATTTGGAAGTTATGTATTAGTTGTATTTGATGGGGAATGGAAGTGTGTTGTTGATTTGCATTGTGTATGATGGTTTTATATAGATTTGTATGGATGTGTGAATAATATGCTCCCATATTCTTTGTAGTTTATTGTATAAATTGAAACAATGGCCACATACCACACACATTTTATTGATGTTTGGAATATATATGTAGGATAGCGTGGCTACTTGAGGATTACTATGATCATCAACACCGGGCATACTTGATGGCGGAGAAGCATATTGTATAAAAATGCTGGTGTAGCCACACCATCTCCATCGTGTAGCTACACGAGATGGGTTCAACTTGTCCTGGTGTTGTCTTCTTGAGAATGCCTCGCCAAGATCATCAGTGATGGACTTGATCAAGCGCAAATAGCCCACAGCTTAACGATAACGATTCCTTCTGCAAACTGAGAGTATCATCGTGCCACACGTACGGCTGGTGAATTTAACTCCAGGTTGATATCGCTGGTGGATTTCCAGGCTGAAACAGGTGGGCTTCGTACTGAATTACGGGGCTCCATCTATGGGCCTAATATTGCAGCCCATAAACTTTGGACAGGGATCCACAAGACAAGTATCATTTTCATATGGTCGGTAGGCTTCTCTCAAAAAAAAGTGGCTGCGGGCAATATCATGTATCAATTTCTAATGCCTTGCATTCAGCTTAACCCCATGGGCATCAGTTTCTCTGCCCATCCTGACAGTGCTGACTGCTGAGTAGAGCATTGTCATGTTCATCCGACCTTCGAGCCAACATCTACACCTTGTTTGATAACCTGCAGCTCTCTTTCTTGCACAAGGACAGAAAAGGGAGCACGGTGTTTGGTTACGGTGCAATTTCTATGGGTCTTATGAACACAGTTCTAAACAGTCTAGTTAGAAGTGTAAACAAGCTCTAAATATGAGCACGAATCTGAGAAGATACGAAGCACAAAAAAAATGTCGACGGTTAGAATGGAATCCTGTCATCGATGTAAACGTTGTAGTCTGAGCCTAAATATGGGCTGCTTTAATACTCGTGCTGGCCACAACGCAAGTAACTAATCAGACCGGTTTCTACTTAACTCAGGATGCCTATAAAAACTGCAGGCTATCAAAGACGCTCCATGTGTCTCACCAGCTGCAGGCACTAGTCATGAGCAAGAAAATACGCTCACGGTTCCCTCACATAAAGGATAACAGAAGGATACTGCATTGACTGACTTGGGAGAGTTAATTACGTCCATGCAGGGACTTATATACCCAACGTGCGTCGGATCGCACCTACTAACGTCGACGTCGCACAGCGCCGCGAAAACGACGAAGAACATTATTGTGGAATCATTGGGTGGACTTCACTTGACTATAATAAAAGATGAAGCTAGACTTGCGGCGCACGAATCTGTAAATCTTCCTGGACTGACCTGGTTGGCTTGTTCCGAACTTCCAGTTGATTGCGTGGCTGCGCATTACGTACGTCCAGCTTTGTACTAGTATATGGAAGGTAATTTCTTATGAAGTTTCGTCGATGGTTCCTTTCCTTGTTTGTAAGGAAAAAAATAGCGTGCTAAATGAAATAGCGCCAGCCTCCTCCAAACGCTATACACGCTATAACGTGCGTGCTATATTTTAAAATAGCATTTTGAAAATAATATAAAATATAGCTAAAAAATAAAAAAATTATACAAGAATAAAAGATATATTTCAAAAAATGTTATAACAATACATAAATAACCATATATAAAAATAGTTTTCCAATCTTACAAAATTCTAACATCAATATCCCACGAGGTAACAACATATCGTTGATGTCTAGAAGCATAACATCAACATTTCAACATGCTAGAAAAAATAGCGCGCTATTTTTCTCTAACGCTATGACTTTTTAGCGCGATATAGCATGGTATTTCGCAAATAGCGTCATAGCGAGCAAAAATGCTAAAATTTAGCGTGACATTTTCAAATATGCTATAGCGCCAAAATAACGCGTTATTTTTTTTCCATGGTACAGTCATGGAAGCTCGAAAGTGACATGGCACCGTTCTTTGTGGTTAGTGACGCTGTAAAGTGTACTCGCCACTTGGTTACTTTGAACGGCCAAGCATGAAAATTAGTAAGGGAGGAACTCAAGTGCCGGAATGTGTGCATGGCATTGTTCTTTGGTTTAGGTAGTGGAATATCCTGAGTGGGCACTAGAGAGCTGATGACAGTGCTCCAATAATTGTACTCCACGGAGTACTTACAAAAGGTGCCTTCAGCGAAAGGAATGACGCAGTCACTGTCTTACACTAGTACAACCCGTGGATCTCAGCCACCAAAATACTACACGGATGCATCGACACAGCCACACGGAAAAAAGCAAACAGGAATTGGTGTGCGCTTTCGGACATAGCATCGCACTAGCCTTTTGAACTCTTGTAGTTATATGACTATATGAGCGGCGGTGTGTTGCAGCTCAACTTGACCATTCGTTTCTTTCTTTTGGCGCCTCAAACTTATCATTGAGCACTATACTTACGCTGCAGGAGAAGACGGATACGCCGACGGCCGGCGTAGCCTCTAAATTCCGTTGGCGTAGGCTGGCTCGAAGGTGTAGAAAAGCTGTGGTGTATATAGCTACGCCGACGGCGTTGACGTCGACCGTATGAGTTCCACCAAGATGACTAACGGCTGTTTGGCTACACTGACGATTTTGTTATCGGCCTAGATTTTTCTAAACAATTTTTTTTTCATTTTTTTAACATTTTTGAATTGTTTAACTTGTTAATCTCACATGGACATTTTTAATTCTAAGTACATTTAGTCTCAAGTCAAATTGTACAAGTAGTCAAACTTCCCAATCGGTCACCCATCCTAACACTACTCCAGCCCCAGCACACTTAACTTCTTCATTCCTTCCATATGAGCTTTCGACAAAGAAATTAGAACTTGTTGTGAATATTATTATATCAATCCTATTAACCATTGGATTATAATGTTAATCTTTTTTATTTTTTTACATTTCATACAATTATTTGAGTAAACAACAATGAATAAGTAATAATAATCTTGAATTCAAATAAAAATAAAATAAATTTTATTTATTTTGCCTTTTTCTATTTAAAATTGAATAATTCATATCTATAAATCATAATTCGACAAATAATATATCTAAATCGATCAAAAAAATGAGAGGATTCCAAATATGACATCCCTATCATCTATTTAATTATATGTAATAACTTTTAAATATAGACCAACCGAAACTATGTCCGGAATTCATGAAACATCCCGTTTTTGGCACTCAGAAAATAGAAAATAGCCTTTTCGTGTGACAAAAAGGAAACCTTGCATTAGATCTCTGATGAAATAGCATATTATGAACCTAAAGATGATTTTTACAAAAAACATGAGCATCATATCATGTACCTCTGGTTCAAATCTAACTCACTTCCTATAGATTCGGCAGGAATTTTCTTTTTCACGAGGGGTGGACGAAAAGGTTTGAGATACCCCGATTGGGGAAATTGTACATTCAAAGTGGTATAGTATTTTTGAAAAATGGGGTATATCATTTTGAAACTTTCATTTGCTGGTTGCTTCACAAAACACCCCATTTTTTGCACTCAAAAAATAAAAAATGACTTTTTGGTGCGATAAAAAGGAAAACTTCCTCCTGTAGCATTGTTCGCCATCCCATGATACACATGCGTGCATAATATGTGCACATTATTGTAAACTATACCGCGATTCTAGCAATAACGTTGGTCATTTGACCTGAAATCCAAAAAACCTTGATTGAGATAGGTCATTTTATGAAGGTTTTTTGAGACACAATCAATATAGCAAGTTTGGTATTTTCCATGCAACTATGTCACATAATATGACACCACGCGAAGGGTTTGCATTATTTCGATCGTTTTTGAAATATTTATGCCCGTTTTAAACTATCGTTAAACTTTCTAAATCGGCGGGCATGAAGATTCTTATCTCGGGGTTGAGCCTCGCTAAACTTGCATTGGATCTTTGATGAAATAGCATATTATAAACCTAAAAATGATTTTTGCAAAAAATCATGAGCATCATATCGTGTACTCCCTCCGATCCTAAATAAGTGTCGCGGTGTTGAACTAGAGTTAATTCAAAACTATTACATTTATTTAGGATCAGAGGGAGTACATGTAGTTAAAATCTAACTCATTTCCTTCCGATTCTACATGAATTTTTTTCCACAGGGGTGGACAGAAAGGTTTGAGATACCTAGGTTGGTAAATTTTCCATTCAATATGGTCTAATATTTTATAAAAATGGGGCATTATCATTTTGAAACTTTCATTCGGTGGTTGCTTTACAAAACACCCGTTTTTTGCACTCGGAAAATAAAAAATGATTTTTTGGTGCGACAAAAAGGAAAACTCCCCCCTGCAACATTGTTAGTCATGCCATGATACACATGTATGCACAATATGGGCATATTATCATAAACTATATTGCTATTCTAGCAATAACTTTGGTTATTTGACATGAAATCTAGAAAACCTCGATTGAGATAGGTCATTTTGTGAAGGTTTTTTTGAGACACAATCAATATAGTAAGTTTGATATTTTTCCATGCAACTATGTCACATAATATGGCACCATGCAAAGGTTTTGCATTGTTTCGATCGTTTATAAATTTTTTATGCCCGTCAAACTTTCTAAATCGGTGGGCATGAAGATTCTTAGGTCGGGGCTGAGCCTTACTAAACTTGCATTGAATCTCTCATGAAATAGCATATTGTGAACCTAAAAATGATTTGTACAAAAATCATGAGCATCATATCATGTACTTATACTTCAAATCTACTCCCTCCGTTTAAAAATATAAGATGTTTTAGGTTTGTGAAGGAGATGTATCTAGACACCTTTTAGTGTATAGGTCCAAATGAATCTAGACACTAAAAGATGTCTAGATACATCTCATTCACAAACTTAAAACATCTTATATTTCCAAACGGAGGGAGTAACTCACTTCCTATCGATTCAGCAGGAATTTGTCTTTTTCACGAGGAGTGAACGGAAAGGTTTGAGATACCTCGATTGGGAAATTGTTCATTCAAAGTGGTCTAGTATTTTTGAAAAATGGGGTATTATCATTTTGAAACTTTTATTTGGTGGTTGCTTCACAAAACACCCATTTTAGCACTTGGGAAATAAAAAAATGCCTTTTTGGTGCAAAAAAGGAAAACTTTCTCCTGCAACATTCTTCATCATACCATAATACACATGCATACACAATATAGGCACATTATCGCAAACTATGCCACGATTCTAGCAATAACATTGGTCATTTGACCTGAAATCCAAAAAACCTCGATTGAGATAGGTCACTTTGTGAAGGTTTTTTGAGACACAATCAATATAGCAATTTTGGTATTTTTCGTTGCAACTATGTCACATAATATGACATCATGCGAATGAAGGGAATATGCCCGAGAGGCAATAATAAAGTGGTTATTATCGTATTCCTATTTATGATAAATGTTTATTTTACATGCTATAATTGTATTAATACGGAAACGTTAATACATGTGTGTTTAATAAACAAAAGAAAGTTCCTAGTTATGCCTCTCTTATAAACTAGCTCGTTGATTAACAAGATGATCATAGGTTTCCTGATCATGGACATTGGATGTTGTTAATAACGAGGTCACAACATTAGTGTAATGGTGTGATGAACATTCATCCGAAGTATAGCATTACGATCAAAGTCATTGAGTTTATATTGCTATAACATCTTACAGTGATCCTAATCCTTAGACCATGAGATCATGTCAATCACTAACAGGAAGAGTTTCTTGATAACATCAAACGTCACACCGTAACAGGTGATTATAAAGATGGATTCGAACTACTAAAGTGTTATGTTGAGGCCCATGGATCGAGTGGAATTTGTTCATCCCGATGACGGATAGATATACTCTGGGCCCTCTCGGTGATATCACATTGGTTAGCTTGCAAGCAAGTGATTTGATCACTAGAATGTTATATCACGAACGAGAAAGAGTGCATGTCGATGCGAGATCAAACTAGGTATGGATATACCGATGATCGAATCTCGGACATGTAATATATCGCGAAACAAAAGGATTAAGATACTAGCGTAAAAGGTTCTGACGATCACAAGAAAGTCATCGTTGAATGTGTGGGAGTCAGTATGGGTCTCCAGATCCGCTTCGATTATTGATCGAGAGGGTCTCGATCATGTCTGCATTATTCGCTGTAGGGTGACACACTTAAGAGACACCGACATCCAATTGGAGCAAAAGTTTCATGCCGAAAAGAAAAGGAAAGCGCGAATTTATTTCACTAGACACAAGCTGTTTGTTGAAATTGCTTAAACTGGTTACGCATGTGAAATGGAATACTAGCAAGGGTTTTATGTGAATGTTTGTTAATTAAAGTAATTAACAAAATTCTGAATAAATAAATAAAAGAGTTTTATTTAAATGAGAGCTTGCATTAAATTTGGTGGAAATTTAATGCATGTGAGTGATTTTTGAGTGGAGGCTTTTAATGGGAGTGGAGGCTTTTCATTTTTGGAGCTCCACCCACATGAATGTGGAAGAGGTGGGGCAGCCCCCATGGCTGGGCGCCATGCCCTTGGGTGCCCCTCTCCCCTATAAAGGCCCCTCCTCCTCTCACACCACACCTCCTCGTGAAGGATCTCTCTCCCCTCTAGAATTTATCCCCATGGTCTCGGACTAGCGAGATACATGTTCCCGGTGGCTATTCGGCAAGAAAGAGTTGTGCTTCCATTGTCGCTGGGCGAGGAGGCGGAGGTTGCTCGGTGCCTCGAACGTGTGTGCGAGCACGGATGCGCTGCTGATTTGCGGCGCTATGACTTTCTCTCGATCTTGAGATCGGCAAGAGATCGTCTACATCAACCACGCGTTTGGACTCGTTAAGCTTTGTCGGTCTTCAAGGGTATGTTCTCTACGGATATACATCCGCCCGTTGTTTGTATCTAGTAGATAGATCTTGGTACTTAGTTGTTTCCATCGTAGAATTTTTTTTGTTTTCTATGCTGCGAACCCTACAGCGAAGGTTTTACATTATTTCGATCATTTCTGATTTTTATGTTTTTTTTAAATTATTGTCAAACTTTCTAAATCGGCGGGCATGGAGATTCTTAGCTCGGGGCTGAGCCTCACTAAACTTGTATTAGATCTCTGATGAAATAGAATATTGTGAACCTAAAAATGATTTTTGCAAAAAAACTTGAGCATCATATCATGTAACTGTAGTTCAAATCTAACTCGTTTCCCGCCGATTCAGCAAGAATTTGTCTTTTTCACAAGGGGTGGACAGAAAGGTTTGATATATATCTAGGTTGGAAAATTATCCATTCAAGATGGTCTACTATTTTTTAAAAATAGGTTAGTATTATTTTGAAACTTTCATTTGGTGATTACTTCACAAAACACCCTTTTTACTTTTCGAAAATGAAAAATATGTTATACGAAAGTATTTATATTTTTTATATAGAAATATATAATATTTGAGTTTATATAGATAGATCTTATTTTTTTGCAAATTGATATATTATATGTATTTTTCTAAATTTAAATAATTTAGTTATGATTTTTTAAGATTAATGTGGCGAAAAGTAAAAATAGCTACACAGTAGACTTGATGCCGTCACTCTGACTTTAGCATAATAGGCTACGCCGACGGTTCCGTTTACGCCGACGGTTGCCGTTGGCCTAATATCCTACGCCGACGGCATAACTAGGCCGACAGCCGTGCAACCCGGTTGCCGAGCCCGTCAAGCTGCGCCGACGACTCCGATCTTTTATCGTCGGTATATAAAAGGGCCGTCGGCCTATCTGGTTATTTCCCGTGTTGTTAACTTGGGACCGAGAAACTCGAGGTGAGACGTGTGCACACCCGTACGGTAAACTGATCCGTCTGGTTCACTCGAATATTCCATACGCAATGGTACGATATAGCTGAGCTTTCGAGCATTTTTTTTGTTGCGAAAAGCTTCTGTGAACATCTGACAAGCTTGGATTATATCTTGGAAAATGATACGACTCCCCCGGGGGATCGCATCCCCCGCCTCCTGCCCGTGAGTCGTGACGCGCCTCTTGTGTGGGCCCACGACACGACCGTGCCTTATCTCTCAATCCATCTTCTACCTTGCCCTCGTCTTTTCCCCCCATTCACTCCATGGATCTCCTCGCCGCTAACCACTGCCCCCTTCCCCGTCGCCGCCGGTCCCCCGAGTCGCCGCCACCATTGATGACTTCCCCCGGACTTCTCTCTCACCATCACCCCTGGATCCCCATCTCCGGCGCCATCCTCCCCCATCTCCCCATGTGCTGCCCACGCCGGTGGTGGTTCTGCTCGCTGGTGGTGGTACCACCGCGAGTAGGTGTTGCTGGTGTCGGGGTGGTGCTGCCCGCGTAGGTGGTGGTGACGCCCAGCTCCGCCTCCACCACCGGTGCTCAGCGCCGCCGCTCGCTGCTGGTTTTCCTAGGGCCAGAGATGCTACCAACAGTGGCAAGCTCTGCTACCTACGGAGCCGAGAATTGCTACTTACTACCTTGGGAGTTGCTATCTATGCCGGCGCGCTCTGCTACCTACCACGGTGGGCTCTGCTACATACGACGGCGGGCTCTGCTACCGGAGTTGCTCCAAGGAGCTGCAGACGCTACAAGGAACGGGTGGCGCATCTACAAGCGTTTAATTTGGGGCTTGCTACAAGTGGCAGCGGCGCTGCTACATGGGCAAGGGCCGCTACATGGAGGCGGCTCTGCACGGGCGGGGATCTCGCTACATGGAGGCTCTGCTACAGTGGCGGGATCTACATGGAGGCGGGCTGCTACACGGGCGGGATTTGCTACATGGCGGTGCTACGGTGACGATCGTTTCCGTGAGCTGAGTTTTGAACTCGTTTTTGGTACTTGCTACTTGCTACTCTGTGTTTTGCTACTTGCTACTCTGTGTTTTGCTACTCATGTCAAACAGATTGGCCCAGAAAACGGATTGTAGCAAAACAGAGGGACAACAATGGTGGAAACCTAATCTAGAGCTTACCGATGGTGCCGGAGGTTCTTCCTCAGGATTTTGATTGAAAAACACTAGAGGATTTGTGTGCTTGGCTAGATTATGTTGCTGCGCTCGATTGGAGACATCGCCGTTGGCCGAATCGGAGCGCCGCCGGGTGAGAGGATTTGATCCCCCACTAGAAGCTACGATTGGCGGCGGGATAAGGTGGTGAGGCTGACCAGGAGGGGGGTAGAGTATGGTCCCTCGAATACGGCTCATCTCCGGCGGCCGGTGAAGGAGATCGACGGTGCAGACTCCTCCGTCGTCCTCGCGGGCGCCGCACGCGCGACTCCCAGCTGGTCAGCCTCTGTTTTGCTACTCTGAAACGGTTTTTGCTGCGACGTAGCAAAAACGGGCAATAGCTTCACTTGACGGTGCGATCGGACGATTTAAAAGTTTTGATCGGACGGCTCCGGACCCGGGGGATCGGATGCAAATATTCCCCGGAAAACGCGTAGCGCTGTCCTTATATCTTTTTGACCCCGCCCAAGCAAGGCGCGGAATCCTACCGAGGGAACCCACACGTACATGTTGCACAGCATGCTGTAGCAGACACCAGAGCAGTAGTATGTACGTGTGGTCCCTGTTCATGTACATGTACGTACATGCACGGATCAAGGACACTATTATTATTTGTCACGACATGAAGTGTGACTCCGCTCGTATGTCTACGCAGTGAGACACGGATCGAGGACAGTGCACGCGTGCGTGCATAGCCCATGTGCACGTGCTGTTAGAGCATCTTCACTCGTTGGCCGAACCTATATCAAAATCTAGACTAAATTTAAGTCGGATGGCGCAAGTTTTCGGCTTGGTACGCCTAGTTTCCTACTTGCGTATCCAGACCGAGTTTTCGTGTCGTCCGTTTTTGCTAGAATTTGGCTCAAATTCGGCTAAAGTTTGTCCAAATTTCGGCATTGTACTTCATACGATGAATACATAACACTATAAGACCAATATTCAACGAAATTTTAAACAGAGTTTGACGTACTGTAAACATAGTTCGTCCTGCAATAAAATTACAGCATATTTCGGCTAAGTTCGGCCAGTTCATGTTCAGCATCTATGTCGTGTTGCCCCTGCGTGTCCATAGGTGCTCGACAAGATCATCCTGCAGCTGTTGATGCATCGCCGGATCTCGGATCTCTGACGCATGCGATGAAGGCAGCCATGTTGGAGGCACTGATGATCGAGACTCGGCAAGAGGACCTTGTAGATGGTATGGCTCGTCTCCTCGAGCAAACTCATTGGATCCTTCTTCTCATCCTCAATGATCATGTTGTGCAAGGTCACACAACAGTTCATCACTTCCCACATCGATCTTTCGACGGTCATAGCAGGAACCGGACAACCGCAAACCTCTGTGGAGCACACCAAATGCCCGCTTCACGTCCTTCCCGCAAGCTTCCTTTCCTTGCAAGCGAGAATGCTTGGGGAGCATTGGGCCTGAGATAGTCTTCACAAATGTTGGCCATCTTGGATAGATGTCATCTGCTAGATAGTATCCCTTGTTGTAGTGATGCCCGTTGATCTCAAATTCCACAGGGAGAGCATGACCCTCAACAAGCTTGGAAAAGACAGTTGAGGAGTTGAGGACGTTGATGTCGTTGTTCGATCCTGCCATGCCAAAGAAGGAGTGTCAGATCCAAAGATCATGTGTAGCAACCGCCTCAAGTATCCGTGCATCCTCCTTTGTGGCATTTGTACATTCCTTGCCATTCAAATGGACAGTTCTTCCACTCCCAATGCATGCATCTATGCTTCCAAGCATACCAGAAATCATCTACTTTCATTATTTGCGAGGATCCGAGCGATCAAGAAGGTGATTTCAAGTACTCTTCCGAACACCGCAATCAACATCTGGAACTGTACGTACAAAGCAATCAAGGCGGTGGACTCGGCGATGCGGAGATAGTCATCACCTTGTCGGTAGGCGCTCCATATGCAAGCAACCTCATCGCCACGGTGCACTTCAAGCGAGAAAACCCAACCAAGCAGTGCATCCTTCTTGCAAAGGAAATATGGGTCGAACTTCGGATGACATGCACGATCTTGAGGAAGAGCTTGACTCATCACGAACGTGGCGAAACACATCCTCTCCATGGAGTGGCTGGTCGGTAAGTAGTCGGCGACAACATGCAATAGACCTCTATCCTCTGCTCGCCTTGCACTTCATGCGACTGGCGCGAACCATCGCTTGACCCGCCATCTGCATGTCTGTTGGAAGGCGATGCGAATATGCAAGTGCTCTTCACTTTTGGCGACCTCGGCTCTCCTCCTCCAGAGTTCGTGAGCAACTCCTCGTCGTCGGAATCCACGGCGAGTATCTCGCCCTCGTCGGTCGCCGCGATACCTCGTCGCCGTGGAGTCCATGGCGAATCCGCCAAATGTCGAACCTGGCGGGCATGGTGGGCGGGCGAGCCAAGCACAGCTACGGCAAGGTAGGTCGGCGGCGGGCGTGGGGCTGGCGGCAACGACGGCGGCGTAGCTAGAGGCGTGGGCATGTCTCGGCGAGGGAGTTCCGCCGGAAGTCATGGCGGCGAGCTCGCGGCAGTCTAGGCGAGTGGAGTGGGTGGAAATGGGACTGTCTCGCCGACAGAGCTGGCCCACGCCCTTTTTTGCGGCGTCCGGCGTCCCTAGGGCGTACCTGGGAACCTGGGTTCGGCATGCGTAGGCCGGACCAAAACACGCCAAAATCCGGACGAAAACAGGTCCTGAGTGCGTGATCGAGCGATTTTGCATCCGGACTGAATTTCGGCGTCCGGACCGACGTCCTGGGTAGGCGAGTGGAGATGCTCTTAACGCGATGTCGATATTTGGTGCAGTTTTTCTGTTGTCGCATGCTAGGTTAGGCCATGCCTAGCTTTTTTTTTAATCATTGAACGGGTGCAAAGCACCCGGTCCCTAGAGTACATACAAGCTAGAAAGATAAATATTACACAGAGGTTTAGGAAATTGTATTAAGGACCCTAATTTTTTTGAAAAAGCAATCAAATCCTTCATCCTTATCCTCCTCTAGATCAGAGACAAAGCTGCGGCGCCGGCGAGCATCCTTGCCATAGAAAGCAAACGAAAAAAGAAGCAGAGCAGCAGAGGAGAAAATACGCTATCAAAGGCGTTCCATGTGTCTCACCAGCTGCAGGCACGAGGCACTAGTCATGAGCAAGAAAATACGCTCACGATTCCCTCACATAAAGGATAACAAAAGGATACTGCATTGACTAACTTGGGAGAGTTGATTACATTCATTCATGGACTTATATACCCAACGTGCGCCGGATCGCACATACTAAAAGTAAAGACAATATTATAGCTAGCAAGTTGGCTATATAAGGTCACCATATTATCAAGAGCTAGCTTATATAATAGTTTGCTATAAGATTGGCTATTAGATTTGTATTACTTCCTCCATCTCAGTTTAAAGAACATAATTTGTAATTTTCTGGATCCTAGGTGTCCTCTAATTGGTTTATTTACTAGTGTGGAGAAGAACATGCATAAGGAGAAGAAAAGCCAGCAAAACATTCATATTTATTCACACATATGCATGCAAGCATTTTGTTCTTTTTACACTGGAATAATTACAAAGATTAAACGCTTTTGTGTCTAAATATTTTGATATTGCATGGTTTATAAGTTGTGTCCAACCGGGCGGGAGGGAGTAGTTGCTATCTTCTCTCTTCTCTTTCCTCTCATTTAATGTTTTCGTCTAGAAGCAAGTGTAGAACTGGTTCTTGCATAAGAGCCAATAACTTTTATTTTTGTTTATCTCCCTTCTTCTCATAGACAAAAATGCCTAGTCAGCAGGCTTATAGCCTAGTATTGTACTTGCTCTAACGTCGACGTCATAAAGTGCCGCACGAAAACGACGAAGGGCATTATTGTGGAATCATTGGGAGAAAGACTTCACTTGACTAGCAAAAGATGGAGCTCGACTTGCGGCGCACGAATCTGTAAATCTTCCTACCTGGTTGGCTTGTTCCGAACTTCCAATTGATTGCGTGGCTGCGCATTACGTACGTCCAGCTTTGTAGTATATCTAAGGTAATTTAGACTATTGTACTTATGAAGTTTCGTCGATGGTTCCTTTCCTTGTTTGTACAATCATGGAAGCTCGAAAGTGACATGGCACCGTTCTTTGTGGTTAGTGGTGCTGTAAAGTGCACTCGCCACTTGGTTACTTGAACGGCCAAGCAGGAAAATTAACATGCGTGGAGCTCAAGTGCCGGAATGCGTACGTAGATGACGATGTTCTTAGGTGTAGGTAGTGCAACATCCTCAGTGGCCACTACTGTAGAACTAATGACATGGCTCCAATAATTATAGTACTTACAAGGTGCCTGTCAGGGACAGGGATGACGCAGGCAGTCGCTGTCTCGGCCACCAAACTACTCCACGGATGCATCGACCGCCACACGAAGAAAAGCAAACAGGAATTTAACTCTTGTAGCGTCCTATATGAGCGGTGTGTTGCAGCTCAACTTTCATCATTCGTTTTAGAGCATCTCCACTTTAGGCCCTAGCCCCTCTAAAGGGTTACCAGAGGCGCCGATGTTTAAAATCTCGCACAACCGGCTTTTCTCATTAGTGGAACGGCGCTTTCGTTGGCGCGAAAATGGATGGAGGAGAGGGGAGGGCGTGGCCGTGCAAGACCCCTTTAACACCGGTTCGTAAGCGAACCGGTGTTAAAGGTAAAGGTCCTCGCACCAATGCTGAAACCCTTTAACACCGGTTCGTGGCACCTGTGTTAAAGGGGCTATAGACACCAGCCCACATCCCTCTTCCATTTTTTCACTATCTCATTTTGGAGCCTAGCAAGAGGGTGTGAAGTGTGCTAGTTTGTGTTTTTTTCGTATGCACAAGAGGTGTTCGGTGAAATGCCCGAGAGCTCAAAATAAGTTTTCTTGTTGCTCTTTCCTTCTCGGTCGAGGTCGGCAACTATCCTTTCATGTGTCATTGATGTACTATATATAAAAATGGTCATCTCCCTATTAATTCTTGATATATACTATATATTAATGCAGATGAACCGGCAATGGATGTACGGTGACCACCACACTTCCGAGTACATTACGGGCCTCCAAAATTTCATCGTTGTGGCTAATGCAAACCGTGGTCACAATGGTTTTATGTGCTGTCCGTGTGTTCACTGTTAGAACAAGAAAGACTACTCAAATACCAGAACCATTCACGCCCACCTTGATCCGGTTTCATGCCCAGCTATAATTCTTGGACCAAGCACGGAGAAAAAGGGGTTGTGATGGAAGACAACAAAGAAGAAGAGGATGATAACAACTATCATAATATGTATCCTGAATATGATGATAATCAAGAACGGGGGTAGATAATGAAGATCAAGAGGCAGCAGATGGGCCCGCTGATGACGATCTTGGTCGGGCCATTACTGATGCAAAGGAAGAATGTGAAACTGAAAAGGAGAAGGAGAAGCTGGAGCAGATGTTAAAGGGTCACAAAACATTGTTGTACCCAACTTGCGAAGATGGCCACAAAAGCTAGGTACCACACTGGATTAGCTGCAATGGAAGGCAGAGAACGGTGTGACTGACAACGCATTTTCAAAGTTGTTGGTAAAAATGAAGAATCTTCTTCCAATAAATAATGAGTTGTCCGACAGTACATACCAAGCAAAGAAGGTTGTCTCCTCTAGGATTAGGCGTGCGGAAGATACATGCTCGCATTAATGATCGCATCCTCTACCACGGCGAGAAGTACGAATTTGGATGCATGTCCGGTATGCACCTTGCTGCTGCGGTATAAGATCGACGAGACGATCCTGGCGATGTTGAGGGCGAGGCCCCTAGGAAGAAGGTTCTGCCAAGGTTATGTGGTATGCTCCTATAATACCACGGTTAAAACGTCTCTTGAAATAAAGAGCATGCCAAGTTGTTGCGATGGCACATGGAAGACCGTAAGAAAGACGCGATGTTGAGACACCCGCTGATGGGTCACGGTGGAAAATTCGGCGAGTACCGGACTTCGCGTGACGCAAGGAACTTAAGGTTTGGTCTAAAATGCATGGCATGAATCCTTTTGGTGAGCAGAGCTGCTGTCACAACACCTGGCCTGTGACTCATGTATCTATAACCTTCCTCCTTGGTTGTGTATGAAGAGGAAGTTCATTATGATGTCAGTGCTCATCCAAGGCCCAAGGCAACCCGGCAACGACATTGATGTGTACCTAAGGCCATTAGTTGAAGAACTTTTACAGCTGTGGGCCAAACTAGGTGTACGTATGTGGGATGAGCACAAAGGGGAGCCATTTGACCTACGATCATTGCTTTTCGTAACCATCAATGATTGGCCTGCTCTTAGTAACATTTCAGGGCAAACAAACAAGAGATACAATGCATGCACACACTGTTTAGATGAGACTGAAAGTGTATATTTGGATAAATGTAAGAAGGTTGTGTACCTAGGGTATCGTCGATTTCTTCCGAACCTGCATCTAGTAAGAAAGAAATGCAAGCATTTCAAACGTCTGGCAGAACCCCGGAGGAAGCCTGTCCTCCGTACCGGTGAGGAGGTATTTGGTATGGTCAAGGATCTAGAAGTAATCTTTGGAAAAGGTCCTGGCAGTCTATCTGTTCCGAATGGCGATGCCGAACACGCGCCCATGTGGAAGAAGCAATCTATATTTTGGGTCCTACCCTATTGAAAAGTCTTAGAGGTCCGCTCTTCAATCGACGTGATGCACGTGACGAAGAATGTTTGCATGAACATGCTAGGCTTCCTAGGAGTGTATGGGAAGATAAAAGATACACCGGAAGCACGGCAGGAACAACAACGTCTGAAAGACCCTGAAGATCCTATGCATCCTGAGAACGAGAAGGGTAAACGGTGCCACTTAACTCCTGCCAGCTACGCTCTTACCAAAGCAGAGAAGGAAATCTTTTTTGAATGCCTGAGCAGTATCAAGGTCCCGTCTGGCTTCCCGTCGAATATAAAGGGAATAATAAATATGGCAGAGAAAAAATTCCAAAACACAAGTCTCATAGCGCCACGTGATTATGACACAATTGCTTCCGATTGCATTGAGGGGCTTCTACGAAAATGTTCGAGTACCCATTGTGAAGCTATGTGCATTCCTCAATGCAATGACTCGAGTAATCGATCCGAAAGCCTACGAGTTACTGCAGATGTGGCCCAATGTCTTGTCGACTTTGAGTTGGTGTTCCCACCATCCTTCTTCAATATTATGACGCATCTCTGGTTCACCTAGTAGAAGATATTGCCATTCTCGGTCTCAGTATTTCTACACAATATGTTCCCCTTTGAGAGGTACATGAGTCTTAAAGAAATATGTTCATAACCGTGCTAGGCGAAGGAAGCATCTCCAAGGGCTATGTATGAGAGGAGGTCATTGAGGTGCGTGTTGATTTTATTCGACCTTAAAGGCGATTGGTGTTCCAGAATCACGACATGAGGGGAGACTGCGTGGAAAAGGCACCCTAGGATGTAAAGCAATGATATGTAGGGACGGGCATTCTCTCAATCAAGCACACTACACGGTTTTACAAAGATCTATCTTGGTTACCCTGTATATCAATGAACACAAGAATTTAATACGCCTCAAACACCCGGGGCAGTCCGATGAATGGATTATAAGTGAACACATGGCGAGTTTGGGCGGCTGGCTACAAAGACTTCTCACGAATAACACCACTATTGGGGATCAGTTGTACTTGTTGGCCAGGACACCATCTTTGACGGTATGTACTTTCCAAGGGTACGAGATAAATGGGAATACATTTTACACGATAGGCCAAGATAAAAAGAGCACCAACCAAAATAGTGGTGTCCGCTTTGATGCAGCAGAAGACAATGGGCAAAATACCACATATTATGGATTCATAGAGGAGATTTGGGAACTTGACTATGGACCTAATTTTAAGGTCCCCTTGTTTCGATGCAAATGGGTCAAGCTAACAGGAGGAGGGGTTGAGATAGACAAGAAGTACGGAATGACAACGGTGGATCTCAACAATCTTATGAAGGTAGACAAGAACTTAGACGAACCATTCGTCTTAGTCAATGATGTGGCTCAGGTTTTCTATGTGAAGGACATGTCTACCAAACCAAAAAGAAAAAATAAGCAAACAGATACATCACACGATGATTCAAAGCGTCACATAGTTCTTTCAGGAAAAAGAAACATCGTGGGAGTGGAGGACAAGACAGACATGTCAGAAGATTATAATAAGTTTGATGAAATTCCGCCCTTCAGAGTGAAGACTGACCCAACCATCCTGTTAAACGGTGTTGATACTCCATGGTTACGGCCGACGCGATCATAAGATTGACTATATGTATTAATTGAGCCATTTTTGGCACACATATGTATCTCAACATGGAAATCAATGTTATATTTATTCTGTTAACAATATATGTATTAAATGAGCCATTTTTCTTCCTTCTATTTCTTTCCTCCGTTTTTCTTCCCGCCATTTTTTCCCGCCATTTTTCTTCCCGCCATTTTTCTTCCCGCCAGTTCTTACCTCCAGTTCTTCCCGCCAGTTCTTCACTATATACATATGTAGGGTTGGCCTCCATTGTCATTGCACATCTCTAGAATCATATCTGCAACCTCATCACTCTTTCCTATGGCTTCCATCGTAGCACTAACCCCCAGGGAGGCGGAGGCGCTTTGCGCCTCGAACTACCCCTGCCCGTCGGGCTACTGTGTCCCCGCCTTTGGATCTCGAGCCGGGCGTGCCGGTTCCTCCTGTCCCTCTAGGTGAACCACTACTACTTCGAGCTCACGCCGGAGCAGCGGAGGAATCCCAGATGGCATCCCGACTATTTCCCTACTTGGGAAGCCTTCTTCGTGGATCGGCGTGAGAGGGCGCTCGCCAGGAACGAGGAGGACGGCCCACCTCCTCCGAACTTCAATGAGGCCGACCGTCGGATATGGTGGCGCGATCGGACTCTCCAGAGCGTCATGGCCTATGACATCGCCACGACTCTAACCCCGTCTGCTACCTCAAGTCCAGCCCACGCGTACTCAGCCTTCAAGGTTCAATTACGGCGACCACGGCGACAACGATGACGGCGGCGGCAGTCACGACTACTACAAAGGGCGAGTATTACAGGTGTAGGCAGGAGCATGACTGAATCACTCCAACATTCTGAAACAAGTTCGGCCGATTTTACTTAATCTGGCCATGTATCTTAATTTTCAGTTCTTTTATGTATCTTAATTTTCAGTCGTGCTTTATGTAACTTACTATTAGTTGCATTCTGTATTTTAATTCTAGTTCTATCTCCTTCACAAAATGACCTATCTCATTTAAGGTTTCTTGGCTTTCGGGTCAAAAGACTAATTCCTGCCGAATCGGCAGGAAGTGGGTCAGATATGAACTACAGGTACATGATACGATGCTCATGATTTTTTACAAAAATCATTTTTAGGTTCACAATATGCTATTTTATCAAAAATCCAATGCAAGTTGAGCGAGGCTTGGCCCCGAGCTAAGGATCTTCATGCCCGTTGTTCGACAAAGTTTGACGATAGTTTAAAACAGGGATAAAAAAATAAAAAAGATCGAAACAGTGCAAAACCTTCGCGTGGTGTTATATTATGTGACATAGTTAGAAGGAAAAATCTCAAACTTGGTATATTGATTATGTCCGAAAAAAACCTTCATAAAATGACCTATCTCATTCGAGGTTTCTTGGCTTTCGAGTCAAATGACCAATGTTATGGCTAGAATCAAGGCATAGTTTGTGATAATATGGCCATATTGTGCATACATGTGCATCATGGCATGGCAAACAATGTTGCAAGAGGAAGTTTTCCTTTTTATCGCACCAAAAAGACATTTTCCATTTTCCGAGCATAAAAAACGGACGGTTTTGTGAAGCAACCACCAAATGGATAATTCAAAAAACCACCACCACATTTTACAAAAATACTAGACCACCTTATATGGACAATGTACCAATAGGGGAATCTGAAACCTTTCCGTCCACCTCTGGTGAAAAAGACAAATTCTTTAATCCAGGAAGTGGGTCGATGAACTACAGGTACATGATACGATGCTCATGATTTTTTACAAAAATCATTTTTAGGTTCACAATATGCTATTTTATAAAAAATCCAATGCAAGTTGAGCGAGTCTTGGCCCCGAGCTAAGAATCTTCATGCCCGTTGTTCGACAAAGTTTGACGATAGTTTAAAACAGGGATAAAAAATAAAAAAAGATCGAAACAGTACAAAACCTTCGCGTGGTGTTATATTATGTGACATAGTTAGAAGGAAAAATATCAAACTTGGTATATTGATTATGTCTCAAAAAAACCTTCACAAAATGACCTATCTCATTCGAGGTTTCTTGGCTTTCGGGTCAAATGACCAATGTTATGGCTAGAAACAAGGAATAGTTTGTGATAATATGGCCATATTGTGCATACATGTGCATCATGGCATTACAAACAATGTTGCAAGAGGAACTTTTCCTTTTTATCGCACCAAAAAGGCATTTTCCATTTTCCGAGCATAAAAACGGATGGTTTTGTGAAGCAACCACCAAATGGATAATTCAAAAAACCACCACCACATTTTACAAAAATACTAGACCACCTTATATGGACAATGTACCAACAGGGGGATCTGAAACCTTTCCGTCCACCTCTGGTGAAAAAGATAAATTCCTGTCGAATCGGTAGGAAGTGGTTCAGATATGAACTACAGGTACATGATACGATGCTCATGATTTTTTACAAAAATCATTTTTAGGTTCACAATATGCTATTTTATAAAAAATCCAATGCAAGTTGAGCGAGGCTTGGCCCCGAGCTAAGTATCTTCATGCCCGTTGTTCGACAAAGTTTGACGATAGTTTAAAACGGGAATAAAAATAAAAAAAGATCGAAACAGTGCGAAACCTTCGTGTGGTGTTATATTATGTGACATAGTTAGAAGGAAAAATCTCAAACTTGGTATATTGATTATGTCTCAAAAAGACCTTCACAAAATGACCTATCTCATTCGAGGTTTCTTGGCTTTCGGGTCAAATGACCAATGTTATGGCTAGAATAAAGGAATAGTTTGTGATAATATGGCCATATTATGCATACATGTGCATCATGGCATTGCAAACAATGTTGCAAGATGAAGTTTTCCTTTTTATCGCACCAAAAAGGCATTTTCCATTTTCCGAGCATAAAAAACGGACGGTTTTGTGAAGCAACCACCAAATGGCTAATTCAAAAAACCACCACCACATTTTACAAAAATACTAGACCACCTTATATGGACAATGTATCAACAGGGGGATCTGAAACCTTTCAGTCCACCTCTGGTGAAAAAGACAAATTCCCTTGAATCGGAGGGAAGTGGAGATATGAACTAGGTGTACAAGATATGATGCTCATGATTTTTTACAAAAATCATTTTTAGGTTCACAATATGCTATTTTATAAAAAATCCAATGCAACTTGAGCGAGGCTTGGCCCCGAGCTAAGAATCTTCATGCCCGTTGTTCGACAAAGTTTGACGATAGTTTAAAACGGGTATAAAAAAGATCGGGTTAGATTCCTTTTTAGATGCTTAAATTAATATTTCTTATGTTCAAAGTTTTAGGGTTTGTCTATTTTATTTTTGTTTGAATTGAATAATCAAAATTTATATGTAAGTGTTTTAATTATTTTGAAAATTTTCATCTAAAGTAAATATAAAATGTTTTTACACGAATGGATAGATATTATGTTTCTGAAAATTATGATATATTATTCATATTTTTCTGAGTTAAAATGAAAAAGATATGAATTTTCTAAATTCATATCCTATTTTTTAAGTTAAAAATGCCTCCGCCGCTTTAATGCATGAAATAAACGCCCCTCCCACGAACCGGTGTTAAAGGGGGGGCACGAACCGGTGTTAAAGGGGGGGTGTGCGGGCGCGAAACGAAATAAATGTCCCCCCTTTAACACCGGTTCGTGCCACGAACCGGTGTTAAAGGGGGGGCATTTATAACGCTACGCCTCTCTTCCTTCCCCGGCGATCGAAAATCGCAAGGCAGAGCGAGGAGAGCCGCGCCATCACCGTCTAGCCCGCGCGCCGCTCCCACCACGTCGCCGCGTCGCTCGGATCCGCCGCCAATCGACGCTTCGCTAGCACTGCCCGCCACCGGTTTCGCCCGCAGCGTCGGCCGCCACCCACGTCCACTGGCGCGAGAGTCGTCGCCGCCTCCGCTCGGATCCGCCGCCGCCAACCCGGAGCCTCCGCCGCCAACCACGCCACGCTGGGCCAATTCGCGCCATACCGCCAGCTTGCTCTGTGTGTATATTAGATAGATATTGGATAAATGTTATTTGTGTGTATATTGGATAGATGTTGCATATATGTATATATATATATATTTGTGTATGAATAATTTTATTTGTGTGTAATTTTATCCTAATATGTATATAAATGTTGCATATATGCATATATGTATATATATTGTTGCATATAAATATCCTAATATATATATTGGATTGAATAATTTTATTTGTGTTTATGAACAAAAAAGGATTATTAGGAAAGTGTATGTATATGTATATATAAGAAAGTATATGTATATATATTGTTGCGTATGAACAAAAATAAAGGGTATGTATATTTTTTTGTATGAACAAAAGAAAGCATTATTATGAAAGTGTATGTATTGTAGTGTTTGTATACATAAGTAAGTGTATCTATTATAGTTTCTTTATTTTCTTTATATAGGTCCTTTTCCTATTAATATTTTGTAGAGGCTTTTGTTATGAATTTGATTTACCTATATAAACCATAACTTATTAAAGGATGTATTACTATTAATTCATGAGATTTGATTCTTAATTAATAACTTATAATATTAAAAAAAAATATGGTGATCTTACTCTAGAATAGTTTAAAATTAAAGGGTATGTATTTTTTTTGTATGAACAAAAGAAAGGATTATTATGAAAGTGTATGTATTGTAGTGTTTGTATACATAAGAAAGTGTATGTATTATAGTTTCTTTATTTTCTTTATATAGGTACTTTTCCTATTAATATTTTGTAAAGGATGTATTACTATTCAAGATAAATAGTTTGTTATAACTTGCATAGAAGTTAGGGTTTAAAATTATAAATGTCTACCATGATCTTACTCTAGAATATTTATTATGAATCCAAGTCCACTTGAATGTTTACTCTCTTACTCTAGATAATATTATTGTTTTAGAAACTATGGATCCACTTAGTAGAAACCTTGAAGAAGAAGAAATAATGGAGAACATTATTCATGATGACACCTCACAATATCTAAACTTGGAGGGACATGATGACAGCTCAAGTAGTCATGGAGAAGATGAAGACTCCGGTGAACGCAATTTAGTGATTACAAAGTCCGGCGAGGTATATGCATTGATTAAGCCTCTGCTGACTTCCACCAACAATCTTCTTCTACATGTATTAATTAACGCTTCTTTCTTATTTTATCCCTCTGGATCGACTAGCCAGCAACAATCTTTTTCTACAAAAAAGATCAAGCGAGGCGCGAGCCATCGGTTGAAAGATCGTGCAAAGTTCACGATCGAAGTAGTCCGTGTTGATGGCAGGCCGATGGAGCCCAAGAAGGCCGCAGACAAATTTGTACGTCAGGCTGGAGTTCTTGTTAGGGACCAAATCCCAATCATAATTTAATATTGGAATAAGCCAAAGAAGGGCGACGGTACCTTTGTCGATGAAAGATCCAAAGAAACGCTTTGGAATTCGCTGTTGGTAAATTTCACCCTTCCGCTAGAGGAGGATGAAAACAAACCGGTTATAAAGGAAAAGGTCAAAGAGTGGACTCTAAAGAAGATGGCTGACGCTTTCCGCGACTGGAAGACAAAATTGAACAAATTTGTCAAAGCTCGCGAGACTCCAGATTTCGAAGACGCATATTATGCGAAGATAAGACCTCACTGGCGCGAATTTGTGGCATACAAGGAAGGTGCTATAGCTACAAAGAGGTCAGAAACCAATACGCTAAATTCCCAGAAGAAGGAATATCACCAGAGGACGGGGTCAGGTGGCTACATATCTCAGAGGCCTAAGTGGGAGGAAGCTGAGAAGGCCCTGCGCGACAGAGAGATCACACCCTAGACACATGGGTGGGACCTACGTGCAAAGACTTGGTTCTATGGAATCGGGGCAAGGTTGGACCCAGAAACAGGATTGTGTATCTTCCCAACCCTCCCTGCCAAACCCGTCACTGAACCCATCACGACATACGAGGAAACAACCGCTAGGACCTTCCATCCCGACAAATAGAATGACCAGCTCACACGCGCCATCGGTAAAAAGGAACACCCTGGACATGCACGAGGCACAGGGGGTATGACGTGGAAGGATGGGTTTGCCGAGTTGGGCAACTCTTACAGATGGCGCGGCAGAAAAGAAAAATAGCGTACAAAGCGGATGACAGAGATAGAACATGCACTTGTGGCGCTGCAGGCGCAAGTGAATGCACAACAGATCCATCAAGCTACCGGCCCATCTCAGCGGCACGAAGAGCCTGCATTGGAAGCTGCCATGCCTGCATCGCATGAAAGAAGCATGGCTTCCACGGAGAACGAGCAGCCCACGCTTGAAATGGTGGGTCTCGATACCCGTGGATTAGATCACGGAGAGCAAACACGCTGCATGTGAGATTAATGGGCTTATCCATTAAGGTGGTCATCGGCTATGCCTTACCTCCTGTAGCTGGTGGAACTTACCACTGCCGACCGATTCCAGATGGCTATGCTATTGTCGGGGTGGATGAGGTTGTGAAGGAATATGAGGAAGCACAGCTTGACCAATAGGAAGCACAGCTTGACCAAGAGTTCAAAAAACTACGTCCCGCAGCCTTCCACTAAGCCATTGCCGGTTTTACCGTGGAATCGCAGCGACGAGGAGACCAATAGGATCTCGGAAGAAGAGGTCAAGAAATTCTTTGCACCTAGACGGGCCAAGCCAAAGGAGAAAATAGATCCGGCGGTGGTGGAGAAGTTTTACAAAAAACTTTTGAAACCTGAAACCCCACTTGTGCCGGACTACGAGCGCTAGATTTTGAAGGGGGATGCAAGGCGCCGTAGGGAGACTGAAAGTAGCGAATGCGGCACCCGAAACAGTTCCCATGCTCGGAGAGCAGGAAAACCAATCATGCGCCCCGCTCCAAGTGTTCGACACACGGGACGCTCCTCCCGTAAATGATTACGAGGAAGAGCTACAAAGGAAGGCCAATGAGATGGGGATGACTTACATTGCATACTTGAACATCATGGGAGACAACTTGCCCAAAGGCGATGCCAACCCCATACAGCCATGGAAGTATGGGAAGAATCTCGTCAAGAAAGAGGATCTTAAGAATCTACCAACAAAGATGCGAAGATTGCATAAGTGGTACCTTGATTTATGCAAGACGAGAAAGGAAGAATGGATCACGGCGACGACGCGGAGACGACGCGATCACCTTCAACATTCAAGACTTGCATTTTCTATTTAATCAGAAGGAACTCGACAAAGCTGCCATGAGCCTTTATTGTGTGTAAGTACTATTTCTTTAATTTCTATCTCATCTCATTCAATTCATTAATTGCATGTATATATATGCTCACCATATATTTATATATATACTATTATGCAGGAAAAAGGTTATGGAATGCATGAAAGGAGGCCCTTTTGACATTGGGTTTGTTGACCCAAATAGAGTTCATGAACAAGTGGTAAGAGACAAACCCAGGCAAACAGAAGATTTCTTGCTAAGGTCTTTACTGAGACAACAAACCAAAAGGGAAATACTATTGCCTTACAACTTCTTGTGAGTACTGTTACCTTCTCTTGTACACATTCTGTTTCGGCTTACTCGATGTTAAGTTTAACTGATGATGAGTTATGCGTGCGTAGGTTCCACTTTATTCTGCTAGTCATTCAACCTGACTCAGGAAAAGTCCTTGTCATGTACTCGTTACAAAAAGAAAAAAAGCTATGGGCAGACTTTAGAGAGATGCTCCAGAGGTAATTTCAATCATATTATCGCACTAGATCGGCAACTTTCGTGACAACAAGTAATTAATTACTCCTTTATCCATTTTCTTTGCCGGACAGGGTTTGGAAAAGGTTCACGGGAAGGGCCGTGGGTGAATGGTCAGAGGAACTAAAATGTGTAGACCAAAGTGTAAGTAATACTAGCTATCTAGGTCTGCGTATCTCTTTGATTCTGCTTCCAATTCCATTATATCATGCTTTATTGATTATTATTTTGATTGAACTCTCTATTCTCGTAAAGTGCGCGCATCAGGGACATGGCAATAACTTATGTGGGTACTATGTTTGCAAGTTCATTCGCAACACGATATGTGCGACGGGCCAAGCCGCACTAGAACAACTTAGAGTAAGTAAACAAAGTACACACATTATTTTATTACCATCAATTGTGTTGAGTTTTATTCTTATATATATTGACCCCATTATTTATATATATTCAGATCGAACGGATGCGGGACCAACTCCTACCATTTGACCGCATACGAGCCATTTAAGAGGAATTGGCGGGGTTCATACTTGATGAGGTCGTCACGCCTGGCGGAGAACTCTTTAGATATCCACCAAAATGAACGTTGTATATATATTTGAACGTGTTTGTCTTGTACTTGATGCTTCAACGTTTACGGTGAATACCACACAATGACGATGTTGTGTATAATAATAGTTGCTTAATTATTCATGTACTCGTATGTACCGATGACGATGTATGTGTATATCGCTCCCGATCGATTCCCCTCCCCCCTCCCCGTCCCCGCCACACCGCAGAAATACGCCGTAACGGGCAGCGTAACTTGCCGCGGCGTAGATTTAGGTTTTTCTGCGCGGTAGAACTTCGCCGGCGGTAGATTTATCTCTTTTTCTGCGGCACAAAACCTATAACACCGGTTCGTGTTAAAGAAGGCCAGCCTGAAGGCTGAGAAATTTCGTCGCCACCCTTTAACACCGTTCAGAGTATAAGAACCGATGTTAAGGGAGGGTTTAACATCAACCCCTCAACGGCGGTTCTACAACCGCTGTTAGGTGTTCAACCGTTAGAGGTAGTGTTCTGCACTAGTGTCCAATCCTTTTCTGTGCTGACGTGGCCTGTTTTATTATCTGGTGCCCTCAAGCAAATCTATACCATGCGCACACTCCTCTCCGCTATATCTAGGGCGGTGGCCGGAGATGCTATTAAAAAGGTCTCGTCGACGTCGTTTCACATAACCCGCCCACAATCTTTAACGTCAAAACCGTAGCCGAATCCCCGCCGTCGATGGAGCATTTTCTATAAAATGGGTCCTCGCTTTGGGTGGCGGTGCCTACGCGTCCAGGAGGCGCATGCGCTCTGGGACGCCTAGTACCCAATCCCTCCGGACTTTCGACTGCCAAGGGGATGGGTGCTCAGCGCTGGTGGTCTACCGGTACTTCCGGTGCCGATGGTGCGGCCATCTTCGTCCACTTCTGGTTCGGCCTCACGCCGGAGGAGAGGAACCACCCCTAGTGGCATCCCGATAACCACCACAGGTGGACAATCTTTTTCGAACACCAGCGCGCGGGCCGTGTCATCGCCTACGAAGACGCCGACCCTTCGCCGAAGAACAACAATCTCGTTGCCTGGCGGCGATGTTGGAGCGCACTAGGGCGCACAGTTGCCTGGGTGCTCGACTACATCGCCGCCGGGAACCACCCGCGTCTGGCAATGTCACCGCCACAACCGAATTAAGAGTCTCCAGGCTTGGGCTCCACGCCTGAATTGACCTCCTCCTCTCCCATGACGTGGCTGAATAGTTCCGTATTTTTTCTTGTTTGTTCAAATTATGTGTAAATTTGTTTGAACTGTCTATGAAATCATTGTTAATTTTGTTTTTGTTAATTATTTTGAATGTTTGAAGTTTTTGTATTGGGATAGCCAGCATCCCTGAAATATGTGATCTATCGGGCGACCCCATACGAATGAAAATGGCCCCACCGGACCCGTATTAGGGGAAAGTGGAGATGCTCTTAGGGCATCTCCATCGGTCCGAACCATCCGGTCCGAGCGTGTCCGAACTTGCCCGTGCGGACACGCGGGGCGTGCGCGGCACCCCAGCGGGCCGACCCATCCAAAGAAACGCGTCCGGCTTGATCCATCCATGCATCTAATCCGGTTCACGGTTGCATCGGTTTGGACAGTGCGCTTGTCCGAGCGTGTCCTCCCTTTATCTTTGGCGGTCTCTCCCGCCAATGGCACAGAAACCACACCACTTCTCCCTCCAAAAAACCTCTCCCAAATTTCCACTAGGGGAGCATAAGGGAAGGCGATGGATCCTGCCGCCTTGGTTGATGTTGCGCCCTCCGCCGCCAAGAAGCACGGCCGGCCGAAGAAGCCGCAGGAGGAGCGGAAGATCGAGTCGGACAAGCACGTGGGCCGGCGGTTGGCGGCAAAAAATCGACACACCGCTGCTAGGCTCGAGACGGAGCGCCTGGAGGAGAAGGAGCGCCTCCTCGCCACCCAGAATAGGGTCGACACCAACGAGATGGCAGTGAATGCCGCCAATCACGCCGTCAACATGATTAAGAAGGAGGCGCTCAACACTGTTTTTGGTGGCGCGTCTCTCTTCCCGGCCTGGCCACGCCCGACACGTCCTCTACCAGCTCCGTCACTTCCACGCCTATCGGCCGACCTCTAGCTCAGCCGAGGACGACAGGGCTGCACACGCCATCGCTTGGAGGTCACCAGTTGTCCCGTCTCAACCATCCCCACACTACATCGTCAAATGCGGGAGAGCCCGCATCGACCTGAACCGCACTCCATCCAATGCGGACACAACCCCGGAGGCGTCGAAGAAGCGGCGGACCATATCTGCCGCCAACATGCCGACGCCATTCAACCTGTTCGGCGAAATGCGAGCCGAGCTGCCGTCCGCGTATGATTGCCACATTTCTTCGCCAGTACCAGTGCACTAGTCGTGCCGCTTTAATGATGGCAAAATTGGGTGTAGGATTTATGACTACGAGGGCGTACTCGGTGACATGATCAACGAGGGGCTACATGCTTATGCCGATGGCGAGGCGAGAGACACAAAGAAGATACCCAAAGAAGATGCATGCAACATTGCGGACAAGGCATTGTTTGGGAACGATGGCACTTCCATGGGCGAGGCGCGGATGGACGCGTCGATGGCCTCAATTATCGCCATTATCGACGGCAAGAAGGTGAGCCAACGAACCGGGGGCTACACCCCCGCCGAGGACAAGCTCCTATGCAAGGCATGGATGGAGATTTCACAAGATCCACTATGCGGCGCCGAGCAAAAAGGCTTTGCCTATTGGAAGAAGGTGGGCAAGTTCTTCCATGAGCATAGGAAATTTGGGAAGGACTCCTTTTTTAGCGAACAAAACAATCTCTCCCTATCCAAGCGTTGGGGCACCATCCATGCCGAGTGTAGCAAGTTCCAAGGCTCCTACGAGATGGTCGAAAAGGAAAATAAGCATCTTGCGGTCGGTTGACATGGTAAAACCTCTTCCTCTCTTTGTCGATGTCTTGCATTTGCGTTGAGCCATTGTTGGCATCCATGTGTGTAGACCATGAAAGCAATGGAGCATTTCAAGACGGTGAACGATAACAAGGCCTTATCGTTGGGTCATTGTTGGACGTTCCTCAAGGATACCAAAAAATGGGAGACTAGCTTTTCCCTTTGGAGAGAAACGAACAAGAAGAGGGGCAAGGTCAGTGCTTCGACGGGCGGTGTCGGCGACATATACGCCGACAATGACGATGGCTTCGTTACCTTTGAAAGCGACGGATCGGCCGCATTCACTGGTGGCCGCTAAGGCCACAAGGCCGACCTCGCCCGCCAGTCGGTTCCATGCCCAGAGACCTTGAAGCGAATCGGAGAAGAAGGAAGAGGCCATCACCGAGAGGGAGGAGAGGCGGCGCAAAGAGAAAGAGGCCACCGCCAAGACCTTTGTCGAGCTGCAGACGAGGTCCATCGAGGTGGATGAAGCCAACGCCAAGGCCAGGCTAATGGAAATCGAGGCCAAGGCGAAGTCGACGGAGGCCGAGGCCAGGTCTAGGGTACTGAAGGCCGAAGCGAAGGCCAAGGAGGCCGAGGACAGGTCTAGGGTACTGAAGGTCAAGGCCAGAAGGCGGCGAAGATCATGGCCGAGGAGAACGACATCATGATCACCGACCTGGATAACATCGCCGACCCAGATCACATGGCTTGGGTTGCGAAGAGGCAACATGCCATCAGGGCTCACGATGCCTGAAGGGCAATGGCGACGACAGTTGCAATTTTCTAGGCAGAGAAGCTGCCATCTTTTGGATATTGTTTATGATATTGCCCCTTTTGCATAGTTTAAATCCACTAGCCACTGTTGGTGATGGGCACACCTATGTTATGTTATTTGCCAGCAAATCTGTATATCTTTGACCAGCGATGACATTATTTTTAACTGATTTACATTCCTGTCTAGCGATTACGCCAACCCTCGCCTGTCCGAACAAACGGTCGCGCTGCTGGGCGCGATCGGCCGGTCAGGCCGGAGCCCCTCCCCAAAACAACAGCTGCCAAACCAAAATAGACAAAAACAAACTATTTAGGACAACCGAATGGGTGCTCCGTGGAGACGCCCTTATTTTTCATAGGTCACTGAAAAATTCGAGGTATGCAGAGAGAGTCGCACAGCCGTACGGCAACCGTTCCGGCCGGTTCCCTGGAATATTCCACGCGCAAGTGGTAGCTGAGCCTGAGCTTGCACATGCTGTAGCACTAGCAGATAGGTACTCAGATAGTACAGTGCTACGTGCACAAAGGTCGACACTCGTCTGTCACGACATATATAATACAGTACATCACTGTACTGTAGTACACGCAGTGAGACGCGTACGGATCGAGGACTGCACGGGTGCGCTCATAGCCCACGTGTACGTACTCTGAACGTGATATCGACCTGCAGTACCTGCTGGGTGGGCCATGCTCAGCTGTAGAAATTGCTTCCTTTGTCATGGTCGACGTCGAGCATATCGCGCCCACGCCTCCGCCTCGCGCCGATACTCTGTTGCCGAAAGAAGCGAGCGTTAATTTAAGCCGAAACAAAAAACGACTAAATTAGGCGCGGCGTACGTACGAACATGGACTCGGGCGATGGAGCCCACACTAGACTCTTCGATCGATCAATCAATTAAAACGGAGTAGTATAGTACAAACGGCGCCAGTTCAAAAATAGTACAAACGGCGACTGACCTACATCGATCGGCGCCACCAGTATATCATGGGGCCGTGAGCGAGCGCGATCGAGCAAAGCTATCTCGTACTGTACGTTAGCGGATCGTGCACACGACAAGAAACAATAACTAAGCAGTGACGACATCCATCCATCGACCGCTCCAGAGTGCACAGTGGCTGGCGCCGGACCCGCACAGTCTGTATCCACCGGCCCGGCCGGAGCGAAAATCCTGCATACAGTACGCTCGCTGGGCATGGACGATTTGAACGGTCGTCCTAAACTGACCGTTTAACCTAAAATGTTCGTTTATTTTTGTTCATGATCGGTATGGTAGGGGTCCGGTTTGTCCGGTCAGCCGCGCCTAGCGGCGCGATCCATTTGTCCGTGTTGGACGAGATAACTTTTTTTAAAGTTCGCGCTAAAACAGACCAGATTTAAACTTAATTTACATTCAAAATATATATAATGGAATTTAAACTACTACTAGTCCTAGGTACTGAACTACGCGTGCCTTCGCCACCTCGACCATCTACGAGTCAAGATCGATGTACTCCGGCGGCGTCCAGAGGTTGGCGGCAGCAGGGCCGGAGCGGGAGCGGGAGCAGGCGGGTTTTGACCACCTACCCAGGCCACAACTCCCAACCGTGTTGGAGGTGTGCCAGCTCCATCTCCACCTACGACGCGATCATAGGCGCCCAACCTGGCAGCGGCGGCGGTGGAGGCAGCTGCGCGTCGTCTCCGCTACCATGCGGGTGAGATGGAGGGCCTCCTCGTAGTCGCGCCACTAGGCCTCCTCCACGCTGCTACCGGGCTCGCCGGTGAAGACGCCTCATCGTAGCCCGAGCCTACCGTACTCTGGCGGTTCACGGCGGCGCCGCGCCTCTTGTTTGATGACGACGACGTCGTCGTAATCGCTGCTCATTCTCCGCCGAGGTCGGGCGTCGGATGGTGTGGGCGCCATCGTCGTCTCGAGTCGATGTCGAGGACGCCGTGACCTCCCACGATCGCAGTCACGGCGGATGGTGGCGCCTTGTGCTCCCACTCGAGGAACTTGACCCAAGAGGCTTGAGGTAGCCTCTCACCGCTGGTCCCGGAGAGGTTGATGATCCGGCGGATCTCCTCCGCCAGCCTCTGCCTGCCTTGGCATGAACCGGACACGGTCCCGGTTGAGGTGCCAGCCGGTGGGGAGGGAAACATCCCTGCGCTGGATGTTGCGACCCTCCCTCCAAAGGCGATCGCACTCGCCGGCGCGGTAGTATCGCCTGGTGCGGCGTTCCTGTGGTGGCGGGTAGTCCGCCACGGGGTCGCTCCGGAACTCCTCCGGCCGTGGCGGAGTGTGGCATCCCGCAAAACCACTACTAGAAAATCGCGTTGAATTTGTGCATTGCATCGTCATCATCATGCATTGTTTGCTAAAACTATTTTTCGCAACACCCGATTTGTTTTCCAAACGCCCCATCTCTATTCAAACGCAAAACCCCGGGTCTCCGGAGTATTTTGTTTTGTTGCTATCGGGTTGCAGACGGCCCAATTAAAATAAATAAAAACATTAATTATTTTAGTGGGGGCAGTCGAACGGGCCAGATCGACCCGAACGACCACCCCCAGGTTTTTAAATCGGTCCAACTAGTCTGCCCCTCTAATTCCTAAGCTACCCAGAAAGCTACCCAACCCATCCCTCCACCTCACTCCCTCCAATAGTAGCACCGCCACACTTAACCCTCCCCTAACCAATCTAAACCTGCCACCTCACCTCCCTATCTCTCCTCTCTCTCTCTCTCTCACTCAAATTACACGCCCCACCCAAAACACACGATGCACTCACACGCCAACCCACCCATTCTTTTTTTCCTCCCCACCTCTTTTCCCTGGCTCAGCCCCACCTCGATCCCGCCTGCCCCACCGTAGCGGCCCCGCCCCTCTCCTTCCGCCTCCTCTCACCCACCTCCCTCGTCTCACGCCATCGCCCTCTCTCCGCCTCACCGCCACCCCTCTCCTTCTCTCTTTTTTCCCCACCGTCTGACCCACAGTCCCACCCCTGTCGCCCCTTCCTCACGCCCCAGCCTTCGCAGCTTCTCTTCCTCCTCCAGGCCGTCATTGGACCACCTCCTTCCCGCCGCCTCCTCCGACCACGCTCTGAGCTCCCCGCCGCCCGAGCTGCTCCTCCTTCCTTCCGCCCGGACCTCCCGGGCCACCGGCCGCGCCCGCCATCACCGACGCCAGCGCTGGCCTCGCCTCAGCGGCGTTCCTCGCCGGGCGACCCTCCTGCCTGCCTCCCTAAGCTCCGCCTCATGAGCCCCCACTCAGCCTCATGCTGGCTCCACCTCGCCGACCCGCCAAAGAAGCTCTGCCGCCTCCAAGGCCCTGCCCCGCCGCTAGCCCGCTCCCGAGCTCATTCCGCCGCCCGCCAAGAACCACCGCGACCACCTGACCCTGCCCCGGCCCATCCACTGCACCACCTCCGCCATCACGCTGCTCCGCCCACTCACCGCTTCCATCAAGGCCCTCCGCCACACGCTTTCACTGGCCAGCCCAGCTCCTTGGCCGCCACTGGCCCTCCAGCCTGCCCGAGCGCTCTCATTGCATTGCTGGCCCGACCTGACGCCCCAGCCGCGCTTCTCTCCGTCAGCGGCCGCTTCGGCCCGTCCTCTCCGCCCGGCCTGGCCGCACCATGCTTCCCCAAGATCAAGGCGCACGAAGGAGTCACCGCCTCGCGACCATTCGTCTCACAAGGCCGCCTTCGCTCCTGGCCACCCGACGCCTCCCATCCATCCTGTGGAACCCACCTCTCCTCTCGATCCCCGATGCCCGCTTCTCTTGTTTTCTGGCGGCGATGTCTCCGACCATGATTCTTGGGCCTTGTGCCACTGTTGCCACCATGAGCATCACACCAAAGATGTCCTCGCCTCTTGACACCCGCCGATAGAGTCATATCGCTAGGCCCTGCCTTCCTTGTGGTCAGACGTCACAAGACAAGCAATCGCCGACCAAGCTCATGGGGATCCGCACCATGAGCTCGACCCAAGTCCGTCACCGACACCCGATCCTCGACCAAGAATTTCAAGGCCTCCATCAAGGATACCACAAGATCTTCCTCACGGAGTCAAGACATCGAACCTCGACGAACCCCAATGGAACCTCAAGATCTTCCCGCCGAGATCCAAGATCGACCGAGGACCGTCCACGAACGCCAAGATCGCCACACAGAACAACGAGCACATCGCCGCGGAACGCCAAGTTCTACTTCACGGGCATCGAGCGTCAAGATCACCTTCACGGGAAAACCGCAAGACATCCTTTCCGGGATTGAAGACCGAACTCTAGGCACGCCGAGATCTTCTCCTCGGAACATCGGAATTCCCCCCCCCCCCGACACCGAGAACCTGGACAACAAGTGCTTCCTCCCGGAACGACGAGATCTACTCCGCTATTTGAGAACGATCCCGGAGTCCGAGAACGTTGCCGTCAGAACCCTGGACCCCGAGACCGGACCCTGGACCCTGTCGAACCCCGAACCCCGGAAGCCCAAGATCGTCGAGAACCCTAGATGTGTGAACCCCTCCCCGAAACCCTATTTTATCATATAAAACAACTTGTTGCATATTAACTGCCATACTTGCAAGCATAATCATGTGGTTTGGGGGTCTTATGCCGATTCACCTAATAATTAAATATGGGGCCATATGCGGGCAATCCTAGTCTCATATCGGCCTCATTTAAACTTGTGTAGCGAACCGGTATCTTATCTTGCCTTGTTTTAACAACATTTAATTGCGGGGGTTCTAAATAACTTGAACCATCTAAGTAATTGTCGGACCCGGTTCCACTTAATATTGACCTAATTGCATCGCTGCCATGTCATCCATCATGCATGCATCATGCCGATCTTCCGCCGTTGTATTAAATATTGCATCCGTGTTTATTCTAGTGTTTTGCTTCTTCATGATAAGGCCGTTGAGTTGATGTGAGCTTACGCCCGATCTTGGTTGAACCTTTCGACAATGTTTTCAAAGGTAGCATCTCCTTTCTACCTATCTTACTTTTATAGTATTTATTCCCTCCTGTTGATCTATTGCTATACGTATTTGCGATGCTCTAGTTTCCGTGATATCCCTTGCAGCCTATATTGCCTTGGACACACCCTATTACCGTTGTTTGGTAGATAGTTGGACTTGGCGTCGTAGATGCTTGCTCGATGGTGTGTGTCGTCATATGCCATTGGCGATGTATTGCCGCATGTTGATGATGGAGATGATTCTAGTTTTACTTATCGTCACTTTAATTTCTGTTTAACAACTAAAATTGAAATAAGCGAGGCATCGGTGGGTGATAGAAAATATTTGGTTTCGACGCCCACTTGTGTCCCGTAAGACCCCTAGTACTTGATACTGTTCCTTGATTTTGCGCGCTATCCACATCCGGGAGGTATATGGGACCCCTAAGCGAGCTTGATTCATTCTTATTTCTTGGGGCCACAAACTAGTTTGAGGTTTTATTTACGATCTGTACTTATGCCATGCTACTTTACGTATTTAAATTGTGCGAGTGCGCACCTTTGTCATTTAGGATGGCGGAGTGATTCTGTGATATCGACACCCGAGTTTTCGGGTTCCCGATCGCCTGACCATTGGCTAACCTTGAGGCCGCCTCGAGCTTGCTTACTCCGTTGCGGGATCTACTCAAAGGTGGCCCCGAAATATTTGAATCTGCGATTGTTCGGTCGTGAAAGCCTCGTTGGGTTTTGATTTGGTTTTCGAGGTTGATCGGCGTGTGTTGCTATTGGTGCACCCGGCGGGTAAAACTTTCTCAAAGCCGTGTCCGCGGATATGGACGACTTGGAGCCGCGATATCTCGATCATAGACAAGCATAACTAAAGTTTATTGCTATAAATTTGACTTATAATGACTAGTAATCAGCTTCACTATAATGGAATGGCTAATTAATACTGCCCACAATTGCTTGTTTGGTTGTCGCTTGCGACAATTGTATCTGACTAGTAAGTATTGCAACTACAACGGAATGGCTGAATAAAAGTACCAACAACTGCTGGGTTTTGGGTTTATCTCATGCTATCGGTATCTGATTAGTAATTGTTGCCACTATAACGGAATGGTCAATTAAAAGTGCCCACTGTTTACTTTATCAGGATGATTACCTAAACCTGACTAGTAATTGCTGCAACGACAACTGAATAAGTAAAACTGCCAACGGTGTGAGTTCCTCGGTTGACTTCCTCGTTTGGTCTCGAGGGGGAAACACCAGGATGGGTTTGTTTGGTGTTAGCTTCAGGTTGGATCCGGTTAGGTCTATCCTACCCCTCTCTACTTGCCGCCAGTTGATTCGAGTCTCTATAGGTTGTTTAGTGCATGCTGCCGCTGCCGCTCAGTCCACCATACCTATGTAGGCGAGGACCGCCGAATTCTAGCCTCGCTGTCTTGGCCTCGATCTTGGCTCCTTCTTTTTCCTTTGCCCTTTGCCGGCACCCCTTTTGTTTAAGCGGTTTGAGATCGGCGTCGTTAGCGGTTACCCTCCGGCTTGGCACAGGCGGGGTTATGGGCGCCATTGGTTATTCTTGAGCTCTTGGCCCCATTTGCTTCTTGTCCGTGGACGCTCTACCGTTTTCAAGGTGATTTGGATCTTTGTATATGATATCGGTATTCTTGACTCTTTGAGTCATTTATATATATACATTACGTGGGTCCCATCGAGGCTGTTGTGTAATGTTATTACTTCGTTTTCCACCCGCACGAAAGTGCCTGGTGGGCACCTTTGAATCGTTTCTATGCGGGTTTGGCGAATTTTGCTCAAACTTGCATAGGTCCGATCGAGGGTGTTCTGAGTGGTATCGAGCTCGGCATTGCGATACCCCACAAGTCCAGCCTGTAGGATAACCTAGCTAACGGCCGAAGTAGAGTGTCAAAACTATTTTGCAAAATCGGTTGGATAGTTCTGATTAGGTCTGATTTTACTCCTTACCCCTCTGCTATTCTCCTCTTATCTCGACGTGTTTTGAATCCGCTCTCTTCTCTTTCTTCGAGTCCAGGAATTCTCGTGGTTGGGTTCCGTCGTACCTTCAGGGTTCCGCTCCCTCCTTTGATAACGGTGTTGCTACATCTGGTCTTCATGCTATCTGAGGAATCCTTCGTCTGTGGTGCCATCCTTTGTTCCTTGTTGGTGCTTTCCGGTGGTTCCGACGCGACAACATCATCTACGCCAGATCCGATGCAGAGTTTGCATCGCTTCTTTGTTTCCGAACCTCGCTTGTCAAGATCTTCAGTCTAATTCCGAGAATGGTTGCACGCTCTTCTACTGATTGTGCGGAGTAATAGTTTGGGTGCGTGATGGATTGGCCCCCACGCCGACTACCCCTTCTATTCGCTTTTGTACATTGAAGTGGATGAGAATGCATCGGTTCCCCCTTCCCATCGGAGCTAGAGGTGGCTTTATTTGTTGATACCTCTACCTTCGACCTTTTGTTTCCGGAGTGACCTCTCGACGATCACGGACAACGATCTCTTGTTAGTGGTGTCGCGAGGATCTACCCGAAGCGTGAAGACGGAGAACGCCGACCTTCCTTCCGGTACCATGAGGCGGATCTCGAGGGCGAGATCCATTGTTAGTGGTGTCGAATTGTGGCATCCCGCAAAACCACTACTAGAAAATCGCGTTGAATTTGTGCATTGCATCGTCATCATCATGCATTGTTTGCTAAAACTATTTTTCGCAACACCCGATTTGTTTTCCAAACGCCCCATCTCTATTCAAACGCAAAACCCCGGGTCTCCGGAGTATTTTGTTTTGTTGCTATCGGGTTGCAGACGGCCCAATTAAAATAAATAAAAACATTAATTATTTTAGTGAGGCGTCGAACAGGCAGATCGACCCGACGACCACCCCTGTTTTAAATCGGTCCAACTAGTCGCCCCTCTAATTCCTAAGCTACCTGTAGCTACCCAACCCATCCTCCACCTCACCCTCCAATAGTAGCCTCACCTCACTTAACCCTCCCCTAACCAATCTAAACCCACCTCACCCTCCTATCTCCTCTCTCTCTCCTCTCTACTCACCGACCGCCTACCCACCCAAACACACGATGCACTCACCGGCCAACCCACCCATCCCTTTTTTTTCCCCAGCCCCACCTCTTTTCCTCGGCCTCGGCCACCTGGATCCCGCGGCCCACCATTCCCCCTCCTCTCCGCCTCCCCTCTCTCACCCATGCCCTTCTCTCCCTTCCGCCCCATCGGCCTCCCTCGCCTCCGCCCTCCCTCCCATTCCCCTCCCTTCTATCTCTTTTCCCCCCAGCGTCCCACCTGGACCGCCCGCCCCTCCTCTTTCCTCACGCGTCCCAGCCCGCCGCCTCTTCCTCCTCCGGCCCGCGCCTGGACCACCTCCTTCCCGCTCCTCCGACCACGCCCGGAGCTCCCCGCCGCCTGAGCAGCGTCGCCCTCCCTCCTCCTCGCCCCGTACCCGCGCCACCGCCAGCGCCGCGGCCTCCCTCCCAGCGCCACTCCGGCCTCGCGACCTCCGCCCGCCGCTTTCGCCGCTTAAGCCCCGCCTCACTGCTGCTCCCACCTCGCCGACCCGCCCAGCAAGCTCTGCCCGCCTCGATCGCCTTGGCTCCTCCGCCCCGCTCAGCCGCCCGTCGCTTGCCAACTCCGCCGCCCACCGCTTCCACCGCCGCCGTCCGCCCACCCGCGCTTCGCTGCTCGCCTCCGCCTCACGCTCCGCCTGGCCTCCGCCGCGCTCGTACCCGCCTCCGGCCGCGCCCTCCTCCGCATAGCGCGTCCAGACCTCGAGACTACGCCGCTCGCGCCCGACCGGCGTCCCCAGGCGCTTCTTCTCGCGTCCGGCGCCCGCTTGCCGCCCGTCGGGCCTCTCTCCGGCCCTTCCGCGCCCGCTGCGGCCACTCACGGCTTGCCGGCGAGGGAGTCATCGCCTCGCGACCATCCTCTGTCGCGCCTGTATTTCGCCTCTACCACCCGCGCCACCTCCCCATCCATCCCGTGGAACCCACCTCTCTCCCTGCTCTCGATCCCCGATGCCCCTGCTTCTCTTGTTTTCCTGGCCGGCGCATGCGTCTCCGACCATGATTCTTGGGCCTTGTGCCGCTGTTGCCACACCGCGAGCATCACACCAGCATGTCCCTGCTCCTCTGACACCGCGCCATAGAGTCATATCAGCCCTGCCTTCCTTGTGGTCAGACGCGCGCTACAAGAAATCGGCCGACCAAGCTCATGGGATCCGCACCATGAGCCTCGACCCAAGTCCGCCACCGACACCGGATCCTCGACCAAGAATTTCAAGGCCTCCATCAAGGATACCACAAGATCTTCCTCACGGGTCAAGACATCGAACCTCGACGAACCCCAATGGAACCTCAAGATCTTCCGGCGCCGAGATCCAAGATCGACCCCGAGGACCGGTCCACCGAACGCCAAGATCGCCACACAGAACAACGAGCACATCGCCGCGGAACGCCAAGTTCTACTTCACGGGCATCGAGCGTCAAGATCACCTTCACGGGAAAACCGCAAGACATCCTTTCCGGGATTGAAGACCGAACTCTAGGCACGCCGAGATCTTCTCCTCGGAACATCGGAATTCCCCCCCCCCCCGACATCGAGAACCTGGACAACAAGTGCTTCCTCCCGGAACGACGAGATCTACTCCGCTATTTGAGAACGATCCCGGAGTCCGAGAACGTTGCCGTCAGAACCCTGGACCCCGAGACCGGACCCTGGACCCTGTCGAACCCCGAACCCCGGAAGCCCAAGATCGTCGAGAACCCTAGATGTGTGAACCCCTCCCCGAAACCCTATTTTATCATATAAAACAACTTGTTGCATATTAACTGCCATACTTGCAAGCATAATCATGTGGTTTGGGGGCCTTATGCCGATTCACCTAATAATTAAATATGGGGCCATATGCGGGCAATCCTAGTCTCATATCGGCCTCATTTAAACTTGTGTAGCGAACCGGTATCTTATCTTGCCTTGTTTTAACAACATTTAATTGCGGGGGTTCTAAATAACTTGAACCATCTAAGTAATTGTCGGGACCCCGGTTCCACTTAATATTGACCTAATTGCATCGCACCTTGGCCATGTCATCCATCATGCATGCATCATGCCGATCTTCTGCCGTTGTATTAAATATTGCATCCGGTGTTTATTCTAGTGTTTTGCTTCTTCGCGGATAAGGCCGTTGAGTTGATGTGAGCTTCGCCCCGATCTTCGGTTGAACCCTTCGACAATGTTTTCAGGCGAGCATCTCCCCCTTTCTACCTATCTTACTTTTATAGTATTTATTCCCTCCTGTTGATCTATTGCTATCTGTGTTGCGATGCTCTAGTTTCCGTACCCGTGATATCCCTTGCAGCCCTATATTGCCTTGGACACACCCTATTACCTGTTGTTTGGTAGATAGTTGGACTTGCGCGTCGTAGATGCTTGCTCAGGTGATGGTGTGTGTCGTCATATGCCACAGTTGCTGATGTATTGCCGCATGTTGATGATGGAGATGATTCTAGTTTTACTTATCGTCACTTTAATTTCTGTTTAACAACTAAAATTGAAATAAGCAGAGGCATCGGTGGGTGATAGAAAATATTTGGTTTCGAGCGCCACTTGTGTCCCGTAAGACCCCGAGTACTTGATACATTCCTTGATTTTTGCGCTATCCACATCCGGAGGTATATGGGACCCCACAGGCGAGCTTGATTCATTCTTATTTCTTGGGGCCACAAACTAGTTTGAGGTTTTATTTACGATCTGTACTTATGCCATGCTACTTTCGTATTTAAATTGAAGTCTGCATAATCGTATTTAGGATGGCGGAGTGATTACGTGATATCGACACCCAGTTTCGGGTTCCCGACCGCCATGACCATTGGCGCTAACCTTGAGGCCGCCGAGCTTGCTTACTCCGCTATGGATCTACTCAAAGGTGGCCCCGAAATATTTCGAATCCTGCGATTGTTCACCGTGAAAGCCTCGTTGGGTTTTGATTTGGTTTTCGAGGTTGATCGAGCGTGTGTTGCTATTGGTGCACCGCCGGGTAAAATTTCAAAGCCGTGTCATGGATATGGACGACTTGGAGCTGATATCTCGATCATAGACAAGCATAACTAAAGTTTATTGCTATAAATTTGACTTATAATGACTAGTAATCAGCTTCACTATAATGGAATGGCTAATTAATCGCCCACAATTGCTTGTTTGGTTGCCATGCGACAATTGTATCGACTAGTAAGTATTGCAACTACTTCTAGCGGAATGGTGAATAAAAGTACCAACAATCGCTGGGTTTTGGGTTTATCTCATGCTATCGGTATCGATTAGTAATTGTTGCCACTATAACGGAATGGTCAATTAAAAGTGCCCACCGCTTACTTTATCGTGGATGATTACCTAAACGACTAGTAATTGCTGTAACGACAATCGAATAAGTAAAATCGCCAACGGTGTGAGTTCCTCGGTTGACTTCCTCGTTTGGTCTCGAGGAAACACGGATGGGTTTGTTTGGTGTTAGCCAGGTTGGATCGGTTAGGTCTATCCTACCCTCTACTTGCCGCCAGATTGATTCGAGTCTCTATAGGTTGTTTAGTGCATCTTTGCGCCGCCTCGATCCACCATACCTATGTAGGCGAGGACCGCGATTCTAGCCTCGCTGTAATCGCCTCGATCGACGCTCCTTCTTTTTCCTTTTCCCTTTGTCGGCACCCCTTTTTGTTTAAGCAGGTTGCGATCGACGTCGTTATAGGTTACCCTTCCGCTTGGCCTCGGGCGAGTTATGGACGCCATTGGTTATTCTTCAGGGCTCTTGGCCCCATTTGCTTCTTGTCCGTAGTCGGACGCTCTACCGTTTTCAAGGTGATTTGGATCTTTGTATATGATATTGGTATTCTTGACTCTTTGAGTCGCTGTTATATATATATCTGTTCTGTGGGTCCCATCGAGGACTGTTGTGTAATGTTATTACTTCGTTTTCCACCCGCACGAAAGTGCCTGGTGGGCACCTTTGAATCGTTTCTATGCGGGTTTGGCGAATTTTGCTCAAACTTGCATAGGTCCGATTCTGAGGGTGTTACACGGAGGCAGCAAGAACGTGCCGCGGAGGAAGGCCGGCAGCAGAGAGCCACGGCTACCATGCTTCATGGTCGTTCTTGCTCCGCTTCAGCCACGACGGGGTCTTCATTGTTGATGGTGGTGGTGGCGGTGGTGACGGCGGCGATCTAGGTTTTGCAATGGCGAGAGGTGAGGATGACAGCACCGACGGGCACAGGGTTAAATATCCCGGACGCCTGTGAACGCGTGCAGCTTTCCGCTCCGTCGCCATCAATGCCGGCGCGAGAACACATGCTGCGTCAGAGTGTCGTCTCGTCGCCATTGATGCGCAGGCTGCCGCTGGTCAGCCTTCCGCGCAGCATCTCTGAATAGCTGTCGCGGTTGTATTTGAATCGGTGCCGCTGACCGTCTAAATCAATGCCACCGGTAAGCAGTGGCTGACGGGTGGGCCTGTGGACGAGTCCCTGCGCTGTCCTCGCGTCCAGGCCGACGCAACCAAGCCCTAGATAAGATGCATGGATGAGTCAGGCCGGTCGGACCAAACGCGTTTCGCCGGATAGATGGCCCGCTGAGACCCGTGCACGCGCACAAACAGTTTCGGACACATGTAAACCGTTTGAGTCGCGTCGGTAGGGATGCCCTCACGGTGAAACCACCACCTGCGCGTCCACGAATGCACATCGGTGCTCTATCACCTCGTTGCTAGCTAGCTGGAGGCAGCATTGCTCGTCTGCTCTCTCGCATCGCCATCCTCCGTCCGCCCGCCCGCTCCCGGTACGTCCTGCACCACTCGGTTCTCTCTCTCTCTCTCTCTCTCTCGCCCCTTTTCCTTTTGCGCAGCTCGCAGGCGTGACCATCCAGCACTTCTTTGCCGATAAAATACGACGGTGTAAAGCTTGTTAACCACGTCAGCTTTGATGCGCCACTCGATCGACGCTCTTAGTTTTAAACTGAGCTCACCACCACCAAGAAGACCTCGCTGTTTTACTACATGTTCGGTCGCGTTGGGTGGTGTTGGAGTATTAGGCTTGCCTTTTCTCTGCTCTATTTTTGTCCCGCTCTAGCCACCTCGGCGGAGATGGCTTTGGAGGCGTATTATCTTAAGTAAGATCGATCAGCACCTACACTACACGTGTGGTCATTTTCATGGAGTACTTCCGTGCTCAGATTTTTTTCTGCCGCCATTGCGGTGTATGCGTCGACCGATGCCGGATCAAAATCAGCGGAGCAGCGACGGGGAATATTTGGACCATGTTTGTTTGTTAGTACTAGCACTAGCACTAAAATCTGAACCCTGTAATTTTTGGTTCCGTATGCCATCGGCTCTCTTGTCCGTGCATGTGGTTAAGCTAGTTCTGCACGTACCTGCACTAGCTGAACTCCCTGCTTATTACTAGTATTAACTCCGTTTCCAAATGTAACTTTCTAACAGTTCTAGTAGTTTTTTGTAAAAACTTGGTCAAACTTGACACCATTTAATTTCCAGATAATTCATATAGTACCACTTCTTTTTCTGGAATAGAGGTAGTACTCTCCACTCCGTGAGAATCAATCGATAAGACAAACATACAGGTCCATGCACTGTGATGATGCACGAGTTAGCCGAGTTTTTCAACGGCATGTGTTGGCCCGACCTGCCGGGTGAAAACTGTCTGGACCCTCTGCCACATACTACAGGCCAAAACCGTAAATCACCATCAGGGTCTCGGGTCTCTCCACCTCCGATAAATCACCATCGCCACCTCTTCTCCCTCCCATTCTTCCCGCACTCGCATTGCCCACCCAGCCTCACTGCGCCATGGAAGGAGGAGGGTGGAGCCTCCTGCACTCCCCTGCTCTCGCGACGCTGCAGGGGATGTTCCTCCGGACGACGGCCTTCCTCCACGATTCGTCAGGTAAGGCTTGACCGATCCCCCCCGGCAGGTTCGTGTGTACTACCTCTGATTCGTCTCCCGGGGGATGTGTCCATGGCTTTCCTTCGCCCACCACTCGTTTTGGCATTGCTTTTCTGGTTCCTGCAAAACGATGGATTTTGTGAGAAATTTTGAGTCCCTGTTGAGAAGGGTTTGGTTTCTTTTTCTGTTTTCCAACATGGAGCAGAGCTGCATTTATTAGCACTCAGTGGTTTGATGAAATATTTTCATCTATGTAGCTAAGCTAAGATAATACCCACAAAGTTCAAACTTAATTTCCAGCGGAAAAATAGCTGCATAAATTCACCTATGGTTCCAAGCATGTTCTTGAAACATTCTTTTTAGCAAAACTGGGATGACCACAGTCAGGTCATGGGCAACGATCAGCTTTCAGTCTTCATCCTAGTATCCGTTCTGCAAAAACATAGCATCGGTCTGACTAAGAAACACTCATATGAAACCAAGGATATCAGCCTCTTAACATGACATTTTGGCCTTGTTGCTGTAGAGCTACTGAGCTAGTTTGGAAAAAAACAGAGAACTTTTTTTTTCTTAAACTTGTCCACCGGATTCCAGTCTGCAATTTTCATAAGACAATGTTGTCTGTTGTTTTCTTGAGTATTGACGATAAATCTGTAGCTTCTATGTTATATTCATATAAGAGAAATAAAAATTTACATATTAATTCTTTTGTTGTTTAGTTTTGACAAACAAACTTTGTGGGTAACATTGCAGATTCCATTTTATCACAATACCTGCAAAGATGGCCAGAAATATATTCACCTTGTTTCTGGACGAGCACTTTTGCATTGATACAGCTGTTCTTTATCACGAGTATGGCGGCCCAATTTCTTTTCAAGAGAATCAGATGGTGCAGGCAGAGACTGAAGACCGCAACTCCTGAAAGCAATAAACATTCTAATCAGGAACAAAAGAATGCAGACATAAAGCTGGGTGTCTCATATCAAGCGAGCAAGGTTTGTTGTCTGCTTATGTTAGCCAGTCATGTCATGAGGATGTCAGTATTGCAGTTACAAGGAAGAATAAGTGGTTGCAAGTACCCACCTTTTGTTCTGGGTGAAGGTTTACAGGTGCTATCCTGGATAATATTGTCACTAGCAGTATTCAGTCTACAAAAGACAAAATCTGCAAAGCATCCACTCACAATTCGGCATGGTGGATATTTAGCTTTCTGCAATCAATGATCAGTGTTATATTTGATCTCAGGTCCAGTTTATCAGATCATGAATACATAGGGATTGCAGAACTGGTTGACCTTTTCACACTTGTTATCTGCACTTATCTGTTTGCCATTTCAGCTAGAGGAAAAACAGGAATCACCTCAGTAAATAGCAGCATAACAGAGCCACTACTGAGTCCATCTGCAGGACAGCAGACAGAAACCAAAAGGACATGTCTGTATAGCAGAGCAACTGTCCTGGACCTTGTCACCTTCTCCTGGATGAGCCCTCTCTTTGCTATCGGATACAAGAAACCTCTAGATAAGAATGATGTACCAGATATTGATGGAGGGGACTATGCCGGTTTACTCTCAGATTCATTTAAAATGATCTTAGCAGATGTTGAATGCAGGCATGGTTTAAATACTTTATCAATCTATCGAGCAATGTTCCTCTACATTAGAAGAAAAGCAATAATCAATGCAGTATTTGCAATTTTATGTGCATGTGCATCCTATGTTGGACCATCATTGATTAATGACCTTGTGAAATTCCTTGGTGGGGAGAGGAAGCATGGACTGGAAAGAGGATATCTTCTTGCTCTTGCATTTTTAAGTGCCAAAGTTGTGGAGACAGTAGCTCAGAGGCAGTGGATTTTTGGGGCTCGGCGGCTCGGGATGCGGCTACGAGCTGCTTTGATATCCCACATCTATCAGAAGGGGCTCCGATTATCCTGCAGTGCAAGGCAGAAGCATACAAGTGGAGAGATCATAAACTATATGAGTGTAGATATACAAAGAATAACTGATGTTATATGGTACACAAACTACATCTGGATGTTACCCATACAGCTTTCTCTAGCAGTCTATGTTCTCTATCAAAACCTAGGGGCTGGAGCATGGGCTGGTTTAGCAGCAACACTGGCAATAATGACTTGCAATATTCCTCTAACCAGACTGCAGAAAAGGTTGCAGTCAAAGATCATGGCTGCTAAAGACAATAGAATGAAGGCAACAACGGAAGTACTTAGAAGCATGAAAATACTAAAACTTCAAGCATGGGATACAGAGTACCTTCAAAAGCTAGAAGCATTACGAAGGGATGAGTACAACTGGTTGTGGAAATCTGTGAGGTTGTCAGCTTTAACAACTTTCATATTTTGGGGATCCCCTGCATTCATATCCTCCATAACATTTGGTACATGTATTTTGATGGGGATTCCTCTAACTGCTGGTACTGTTTTGTCGGCTCTTGCAACGTTCCGGATGCTACAAGATCCCATCTTCACACTTCCGGATTTACTTTCTGTGTTTGCGCAGGGAAAAGTTTCAGCTGACCGAGTAGCACAATACCTCCAGGAAGAAGAACTGAAATTTGACACAATTACAGAAGTACCAAGGAGTGACACAGACTATGATGTGGAGATTGATCATGGAGCATTCAGCTGGGAATTTGAGACCACATCTCCAACTATAACAAATGTAAATTTAGAAGTAAAGAGAGGGATGAAAGTAGCAATCTGTGGAATGGTCGGCTCTGGGAAATCCAGTCTATTATCATGCATACTTGGGGAGATGCCAAAGCTAGCAGGGACTGTGAGGGTCAGTGGGAGAAAAGCATATGTTCCTCAGACAGCCTGGATCTTGTCTGGGAACATAAGAGACAACATTCTGTTTGGAAACCCATATGATAAAGAAAAGTATCAAAAGATAATACAAGCTTGTGCATTGACTAAAGATCTTGAGCTATTTGCAAATGGTGATTTGACAGAGATTGGAGAAAGAGGAATTAACATGAGTGGTGGACAGAAGCAGCGGATTCAGATTGCAAGGTCAGTGTACGAGGATGCAGATATATACCTCTTTGATGATCCTTTCAGTGCAGTAGATGCCCACACTGGAGGACAACTTTTCAAGGTTTGTTTATTTAATGTCCACAAAAACATAAAATGAGTTTATCTATGTTCGAATACTGTTAAATTTATCTTTCAAAACTTAGTCGTAAATGATTCAAACAGGATAAACACACTAGTTTTCCTCATTATTCTACGGTTTAGATACATCAGTCTGTATAAATGCTAATAGAATGAACTACTATATTCTGCAGGATTGCCTAATGGGGATGCTTAAGGACAAAACAATATTATATGTGACCCATCAAGTCGAATTTCTTCCAGCAGCAGACCTTATACTAGTAAGTATAAAATAATACTCTTTTGTTCGCAAGTACTACATATATGTTAGTATTGCTAAAAAAATATGTATAATAACCAAGGGGATACAAAATAATAGGTGATGCAGGATGGGAAGATTGTACAGAGAGGAACATTTGATGATCTCCTTCAACAGAACATAGGGTTTGAAGAAATAGTAGGAGCCCATAGCCAGGCAATTGAATCTGTCATAAATGCAGAGAGTTCCAGCAGAATTCTGTCAACAGACAGCCAAAAGTTCGAAGGTAGTGATGATGAGTTTGAGAAAGAAAATGACACTGATGATCAACTTCAGGGCATAATTAAGCAAGAGTCTGCACATGATGTCTCGCAAGGTATCAACGAAAAGGGAAGGCTAACACAAGATGAAGAGCGAGAAAAGGGAGGAATTGGCAAGACAGTGTACTGGGCATACCTGAAGGCTGTTCACGGTGGTGCATTAGCACCGGTAATAGTCGCTGCACAGTCATTCTTCCAAATATTCCAGGTAGCAAGCAACTATTGGATGGCATGGGCCTGCCCTCCAACATCAGCAACAACCCCAAGGGTTGGATTAAGCCTTCTTTTCTTCGTATACATAGCGCTATCTATAGGAAGTGCATTATGTGTTCTGGGTCGGTCTATGCTTGTGTCACTTGTTGGTCTACTAACAGCTGAGAAGTTCTTTAAGAATATGCTCCACTGCATCCTCCGTGCTCCCATGTCCTTCTTTGATTCCACACCTACTGGCAGGATTCTAAATAGGGTTGGTGTTCAGTTACTTCTCGCATCATTTTCATTATCTTATAGCCACGCACACCTTGAAATTAATAATTGTGTACTGTACTTTGTAACAGGTCTCCAATGACCAAAGTGTTCTAGATCTGGAAATTGCAAACAAGCTTGGCTGGTGTGCATTTTCAGTTATACAAATTCTGGGGACCATTGGTGTTATGTCCCAGGTTGCGTGGCCAGTTTTTGCCATCTTTATTCCAGTGACAGCAATCTGCTATGTGTTTCAAGTAAGAGCTCTTCACATGCACTAGAGTTAACTTGTCCTAGTAAAATGTATGCACCCAGCCCCTGTTTGTACCAAGTTAATTATGCACAATGAATTAGCCGTAAGTGCAGTTTCCTCCTTGATATTGATCTTATTTTCACAAAGAACTGACTAAAATATTCTCCTAATGATATGCAGCGGTACTACATACCAACAGCTAGAGAGCTGGCTCGTTTGTCACAAATTCAAAGGGCTCCGATACTCCACCATTTTGCAGAATCACTTACAGGTGCAGCAAGTATTAGAGCATATGGACAAAAAGACCGTTTCAGCCAAGCAAACATCAGTCTTGTTAACAACCACTCACGACCATGGTTCCATAACATCTCAGCAGTAGAGTGGCTTTGCTTCAGACTAAACATGTTATCTAACTTTGTCTTTGCCTTCTCTTTGACTCTGCTAGTGAGTCTTCCGGAAGGTTTTATAAATCCAAGTAAGTTTTAGATGCGCACAAGTTATTGCTGTTTCTTGTTTGCCAGTTATATACTCTCATCACTGATTTGGTGGCTGCCAAAACTCACATAATTGCATGTACAGGTATTGCTGGACTTGCAGTGACTTATGCCCTGAACCTCAATGGACAGTTGTCAGCTATAACCTGGAACATTTGCAATGCAGAGAATAAAATGATTTCGGTTGAAAGGATAATGCAGTACTCAAGAATCCCCAGTGAGGCTCCTCTAATAGTTGATGATCACCGGCCACCAAACAGCTGGCCAAAGGATGGCACCATTAATATAAGAAACTTGGAGGTATGCATAATGTTGCTGCGATTTATACCTTAGACCAAAGACCATCCAGAAGCACATGCATGCATATGAACACTATACACCTTTACACAAATTCTATCACCAGGGTGTGTTAGTTTAAAAAATATAACTTAGGAAGTTTCAAAGAAGATAAACATATGCTCTAAAGCAGAGTAAAGCAGCTTGCACAAATACACTGCGGAGCAAAACTCATATCACTAAAGCTATTATAGTTTATACTACATAGTATGTTCTATTGGGAAAAAAAAGGAAGCTCTCACTTTTTAGTAAATATAATCTCTTCATTTTTTGCATTTTACCAGAAGATATGTGCATGCTCAAAAGAAGCCATCTAATGGGAGATGGCGATTTGGCTCCCAGGTCTAGATGCACCTATTATGAAAAATGCATTTTGTATAAATTTCAAAATGTTGAAAAAATCCGAAACAAAATGTCAGGTGTGCATCCGAACATGCTATGTCCTCACACAAGTTTTGTAGTGGGAAGACATTTTTTGAGGTCTGTACAAAAAAAAGCAAAAAAATGTCTTGTGAAAAACTAGTTTGTAACACCAAAAATTGTCTTTTTTACACATCCATATAATACGTCTTTTTTTCGTGAAACTTGATGTACGAACATAGAATGTCAACATATACACCCGGATATTTTTTTTTTGAAATTTTTAACATTTTTAAAAATATTTTTTTTGCAGTGGGTGCATCTACACCTGCGAGCCAAAGTGGATTTCCGCATCTAATGTGGTTATTTTATTTTACAGGTTCGATATGCAGAGCATCTCCCATCTGTTTTAAGAAATATATCATGTACAATTCCAGGACGGAAAAAAGTAGGAATTGTTGGACGTACTGGCAGTGGAAAGTCAACTTTGATTCAAGCACTTTTCCGGATTGTCGAACCAAGAGTAGGAACAATTGAAATTGACAATGTTGATCTCAGCAAAATTGGGTTGCATGATTTACGAGGTAGACTTAGCATCATCCCACAAGATCCAACCATGTTTGAGGGCACAGTAAGAGGAAACCTTGACCCACTGAATGAATATTCTGATGAACATATATGGAAGGTAAGTCAATTATACATGTCCTAGTGATAAGGGAGTAAATTGTGTAACATGTGCAAAAGAGATCCGAACACCTCATATCATTGCTCATTATTGCAAATGGTCCTAGGTAATGGTATATTTCTGAACGTAAATACGGAATAACAGTTTACGCTAATAAAATGTGATCTCGTGATTATACCAATCTATGAAAGGTCAAAGCCGCTGACACAGTAAGCTAGGAAACATATGTGGTTTGTCTATTTTACAATTGCATTAGCAAACAGAAGGTGATGCAATGTTTCATATACCGTCCCGAATTAGACGTCCGAGATTTGGCAAGATTCATATGTATCTAGACGCGTTTTACTGTATAGATACATGCGAATGTAGACAAATCTCCGGCATCTAATTCGATACGGAGGGAGTACTAGTTTGCAACTTGATCAAATCCGTTCTTCAAACATATTTATATAATGAATAAAAAGAAAAGGAGGGACTACCAAAAAACTGGAATGATTACAATAACCAAACAGTATACTTCCTCTACTTTATCAGCAGTATACATTTTTTTTGGCCAGACACTGGATAAATGCCAGCTTGGTGATATAGTTCGTCAAAGCCCAAAGAAGCTGGATTCAACAGGTAATAGCATTGTTCTTTTGTACAACAACAAACATATGCTTTCTAAGAGAGTATGTATACCTCCACTGAGATGATCAACTGATATTTCTTCTGCAGTTGTCGAAAATGGGGAAAACTGGAGCGTGGGACAGAGGCAGCTGTTTTGCCTGGGAAGGGTTCTGCTAAAACGAAGCAATGTCCTTGTCCTCGACGAGGCAACTGCTTCAGTTGATTCATCTACAGATGCGATTATCCAGCAAACACTCCGCGAGGAGTTTGGAGACTGCACGGTGCTGACAGTAGCACACAGAATTCACACGGTTATCGACAGTGATCTGATTCTTGTGTTCAGCGAAGGTAAGCCACATCATCGACTTGCACATACCATTTCTCTACATTTTATTGGACCTGCCTGCCGCATAGTTAAAACATGTACTGTTTTGTGATGAGCAGGAAGAATTATAGAATACGACACGCCGTCGAGATTACTGGAGGACGAAAAGTCTGAATTCTCCAGGCTCATAAAGGAGTACTCACGGAGATCCAAGGGCTTTTAACAGCACCACAAACGATTGAAGAACTGCGGAGCCAACTAGGCGCACTGCAGAACCCAGTACAAAGACCACACACACTACACGGTTTATCTCCAAATGACAAGTACGCAGGAAACCCACCCAGGCAGAGACAATAGTATCTACAATTGGCAGGACTAGCTCCTAGATTTCAGATGATTCAGAAAATGTACTAAGCCATGTAATAGTACAGTACTCCTAGTTGATACGGAAGCTGCTCTCTAGTAGTCTGGTGTGAAAAATTAAGTCATAAGAGAGGAGTCCGCAGGTAATTGCTGATTTTCAGTTAAAAGAGTTCCTGAATGGGGTTCGTAGCGGACTAGCAGGGTACTTACGTGCGGTGTGTCAACTCAGGCATTCCGTCGAGCAGGCGGTGCGCCGAGCCTGCGCGTGGAGTTGTGCAGGACACCATACCGCGAGACTGCGAGAGCATACGCTGAGCGAAAGCATCATCCCAAAGCCATAGAGCAGCGGCGACGCCTACTGATTCAGTTGGGGCACTCGCTACCTTGCTGGGATTTGGAGCGGCGGCCACCGAATCAGGGTAGGAGGTACGAGAATGGAGAGAGGGGGGTATGAACGGGTGGAGGTAGGAGCTAGCAGACCGTTCCCGGGAGCCGGATGAGGAGCGGCCCACACTACCCCGGGCCGCGCCAACAGGTGTTGTGGCCAAACCTGGCCAACGGTCCAGGCACGGCACGCCAGGTGCCCGTCTAGCCAAATCTGGCCAACGGGCCGGCCCGGCACGGCCCGCCAGGCCACATGCCGTGCCGGGGCCCAGCCTAGTGGCCCGAGCCCGGCGCTTACTGGGCGGCCCGGCGGGCCTGTACGTCCCGCTCCTCCTCGCTTCCCGAAATTTTAAAAATTCGCGGACCCACTCCCGCTCACGGCTCTACGTGGCGGGCCGTTGGTGTGCCTGGCGGGCCGGCCCGCGTGACGCCCTTAACGGGCGTGCGGTCTCCTGCGCCGCAGACGCACGCACCGCCACCACGTGTTGTGTCGCTTGTCTTGGCCGTTTTCGTCTTGGGCTTATTCGCGTCTTTGCGGGCGGCGTAAAGCCCGGCCCGATGGCCAGGTTTGGGCACGCGTGCCCGACTGCGTGGCCTGAGTCCGGCACATGTGCTAAACGGGCTGGCCCGCAACATGTCAAGCACGTGGATCGTTACTATTTTTCAAAATCCTGTTAAGAGAATCCCTTAACTAGGGCCGATTTCCTAGTATGACATGAACGTTTCAGTGCTATGTTGGTAGAGCAGACGGTGGAAATCAAAGAGGTCACTGGTTCGACTCACAACGGACTCGTTTTTGCCGATATTATCATTATATTTCTAAGTTTTCCCGTCTTTGTAGGTTGACGGGCCGTGTGCCGACCAGCGTGCGAGGCGCGGCATCGACCCGACGTTTGACGTGACGCATACGCCGGGCTAGGCGGTGCCGGGCTTTCTCGCGGGCCGCGTGGCCATGCAGCCTAAGCGCCACTGTTGGCCAGGTTTGGGTGTGGCCATCCTAGCCCATCTCTGGCATCGCCCTTTGGCGTATTTAGTCCTCCCAAAACCCTAAGACTCGGGGAGCGACCACAGAAAGATCCCGCCGCCTCTGTGGGGCGGAAACTATAAAGAGAGAAAGATCTCTTCGGCAGGCAGAAATTTGCCGGGGAAATTCCTTCCCGGAGAGGGGAGATCGTCGCCATCAACATCATCAGCAAGCTAGACTTCATCGGGATCATCATCATCTCCACTAGCACCATCACCACCACTCCATCCCGCTGTAACAATTGGGTTGAATCTTGCATAGTTTTTAGGGGAAACTTTCCCGATGTTGATTACTTTTTGTAGTTGATGTTATTGAGTGGAACCATTAAATTATTGTTCATGTTCAGATTGTTACTTATCATTATTTCATCTGATCCATATGATGTCTCATGAGTAGTTCATTTAGTTCTTGAGGACATGGGAGAAGTCATGTTGTTAGTAGTGGAATTGTGTTGAGAAATATTCAATGGTTTGATATTTAAGTTGTGGTGCTATTCTTCTAGTGGTGTCATGTGAACGTCAACTACACGATACTTCACCTTTATGGGCCTAGGGGAATGCATTGTGTATTTGGCTGCTAATTGCGGGGTTGTCGGAGTGACAGAAACCTAAACCCCTGTTAGGAACCCATTGTATAAGGAAGTGTAGGATCTCAAAGTTTAATGTTGTGGTTAGGTTTTTATCTTGATTACTTTCTTGCAGTTGTGGATGCTTGCAAGGGGTATAATCACAAGTATGTATTAGTCCAAGTAAGGTCGGTACATTAGCATAGGTTCACCCACACAACACTTGTCCAACCAAAGAAGATTAATCAACTATATGAAGCAAAAGCACTTGACAATATTCCCATGTGTCCTCGATAACGTTTGGTCATCTTAAGTAATACAACTGGCTTGTCCTTTGCTAAAGAAAGGATTGGGCCACTTGCTGTAATTATTATTATTGTCTTTATTTACTTATACTTTATTTATCTTCATTATCAAAAAAACCTAAAAATCCGTTTGCTAAGTATTTACAGTGAATCCTTGATCCAAACCACTTGTCAACACCTTTTGCTTTTCGTTGGGTTCGACACTCTTATTTATCGAAAGTACTACGATACACCCCATATACTTGTGAGTCATCAAGACTATTTTCTGGCGCCGTTGCCAGGGAGTGAAGCACTATTGAAGAGTGGAACTGGTAAAAGGAAATTTCTACTTTGAGTATTGTTTTTATTTCTGTCTGTTACTTTATTTCAACATGGATAATTCACTTATTTTCTTATTTCGGAATGCTACTACCACTGCTAAGGTAGTAGATAAACCACCACCTGTTGAAATTGATCCTTTTAAAATACCTACAAAAATCGTTGATCGTGTTATGGATAACTACTATTTTGGAGATGGAACTATCCATCCTGGTGATCATTTGCTTTTTATATATGAATTATGCGGGTTGATCAAGTGTGTAGGTATTACAACAGATCAAGTTACGAAGAAGTTATTCTCTGTATAATTGAAAGGCAGAGCTGAGGAATGGTATAAGCTGCTAAAGAATGGCCAATATCTTGAATGAGAGGAAATTGTACCTCTCTTTTATTCAAAATTCAATCCTCCTAGTGAGATTCATAGAGATCAGAATCAAATATATAACTTTTGGCCTCGTGATGGAAAGAGTACTGATACGTCGAAAACATATCTAAAAAAATTAAGTTCCATGCTTGTTTAGTATCTACTTTTCTTTGTTTTATCCACACTTTGAGGTGTTTTCATATGTTTTATGGTACTAACCTATTAACAAGTTGTCATAGTGCCAGTTGCCTGTTTTCTTCTGTTTTTGGTTCTAGAAAGGCAGAAAATCAATATTCTCGGAATTGGACGGGACAAAAGCCAAAGTCAATAAATTACCGTGGGGAGCCTGAGCAGTGCAGGCAGAGAGACTCACCAGGCCACACCCCCCGGCAAAGCCTAGGGATAGGTGCGCCTGGGGGGTGCACCCTCCCTGGTGGCCCCCCTGCGTCGCCTCTTCGCCTATAAGAAGCCCCCGACGCATAAACCCTAGACACCCGATCAAAACTCCACGAAACCGTTTGTAGCTGTCGCTGATACGTCCAATTTGCATCACCATTCTATATCATAATTTTCCTCTACTCAATGATATATGTCTTATTATGAGATGTTACTTATGTCTTTTCCTCTGTTTTTGCATGTCGGATGATTCTTGGAGGATGAACTGCCGGAGTCAGGATTCTGATGGAAAAAGAGGTGTTTTGATGCAATTTCGCGAAGATCAGAAAAATACCAGAAAAATATTGGAAAATTATATTTTCCTAGAAGACGAAGGAAGCCAGAAGGGGAGGCGTAGCCGGGCCACAGGGGGACCACACCCCCTAGGCGCGGGTCCCCCCTAGGCCACGCCTAGGGTAGGTGTGGCCCATCTGGCCAGCCTCGACTCCGCCCTCTCGCCTATATCTTTCTCTCGGAACCCTAATACTAAGGGAGCGACCACTGAAAGATTTTCGCTGCCTCTGCGGGGCGGAAAACACCGAGGGAGAAAGAGCACTCCGGCAAACAGATTTCTGCTGGGGATATTCCTTCCCGGAGAGGGGAGATCGTCGCCATCAACACCATCGTCAAGCTAGACTTCATCGGGATCATCATCATCATCCACACCATTATCTCCACCAGCACCATCATCACCACTCCATCCCGATGTAACAATCGTGTTGAATACTTGCATAGTTCTTAGGGGAAACTTTCCCGATGTTGATTACTATTGTAGTTGATGCTTGTGAGTGGAACCATTGGATTATTGTTTATGTTCAGATTGTTATTCATTACCATATCATCTTTGATCTTGATCCATATGATGTCTCGTGAGTAGTTCGTTTAGTTATTGAGGACATGGGAGAAGTCATGTTGTTAGTAGTGGATTTGTGTTGAGTTATTATTCAATGGTTTAGTGTTTAAGTTGTGGTGCTATTCTTCTACTGGTGTCATGTGAACGTCGACTATATGATACTTTACCATTTATGGTCCTAGGGGAATGCATTGTGTATTTGGCTACTAATTGTGGGGTTGCCGGAGTGACATAAACATGAACCCCTGTTAGGACACCTTTGCACAAGAGAGTGTAGGATCTTAGAGTTTAAGGCTATGGTTAGGTTTATATCTTAATTACTTTCCTGTAGTTGCGGATGCTTGCAGGGGGTTTAATCACAAGTATGTATTAGTCCAAGAAAGGTCGGTATATTAGCACAGGTTCACCCACACAACACTTGCAACACCAAAGAAGAGTACTCAGCTATTTGAAGCGAAAGAATTTGACAGAATTCTCATGTGTCCTCGAGAATGTTTGGTCCTTATAAGTATTTCCATCAGCTTGTCCTTTGATAAGAAAGGATTGGGCCACTTGCTGTGTTTGTTCGTTGTCTTTATTACTTGCACTTTTTTTTGTTGCTTTATCAGAAAATCCCTAAAAATTCGTTTGCTATGTATTTACAGATATTTCCTGCTCCATACAACTAGTCAACACCTTCTGCTCCTTGTTGGGATCGACACTCCTATTTATCGAAAGTACTACGATACACCCCCTATACTTGTGGGTCATCAAGACTATTTTCTGGTGTCGTTGCCGGGGAGTGAAGCGCTATTGAAGAGTGGAACTGGTAAGGGAAACTTCTACTGTGAGTATTGCCTTTTGTTTCTGTTTGTTACTTTATTTCAATATGGATAACCCACTTGGTTTTCTATTTGGGAAAACTACTAACATTGTTAGGGTAGTATATGAACCACCACCTATTGATATAGATCCTTTTAAGATACCTACAAGTATTGTTGATCGTGTTATGGATAATTATTATTTAGGGGATGGAACTGTCCATCCTGGTGATCATTTTCTTTTTATCCATGAATTATGCTGGTTTTTTAAGTGTGCATGTATCACAACTGAACATGTGAAGAAGAAGTTACTCTCAATATCCTTGAAAAGGAGAGTTGAAGAATGGTATAAGCTACTGAAGAATGGACAATCCATGGAATGGGAGGAGATGGCATCTCTATTTTATTCTATATTTTATCCTCCCAGTGAGATTCATAAGGATAGAAATCTGATACATAACTTTTGGCCTCGTGATGGAGAGAGTACAACTCAAGCTTGGGGGAGATTGAAGTTATTAATGCTTAAATGTCCTATTCATGAACTCCCTAACAATATTATTATCAATATTTTTTATGCTAGACTTTCTCTTCAATGATAAATATTTACTAGATGCTTCTTATGCTGGATTATTCACACGTATGAAGGAAGAAGCTAAATGGGATCTCCTAGACAGTATTCAAGAGAACACTTAAGCTTGGGAGAATGACAAGGGAAGAAAGTCATGTATAAACTATGATTATGAATGCATTAAATATTTTATGGGAACTGATGACTTCTATGATATTAGCAATGAGTTTGGTATTGATTACCAAAGTATTGCCAACTGTTTTAAGGCCTTTGCCTCTTACATAGAAATTCCCAAGAAGAAGTTGAATAAGTACCATGCACCTTATAAAGATGTTGTTAGTCATGTTCTTGTTAGAAGCACTGAAGTTTGTACTTGATACGTTGGAAAAGTATCTATAATTTTTTATGCTGTTTAGTATCTACTTTGCTTTACTTGTACACACTTTGAGGTGATTTTACATGTTTTCTAGTACTAACCTATTAAAAAGTTGCAACAGTGACAGATGCCTGTTTTTTGCTATTTTTGGTTTCAGAAAAGTTAGTAAAGAAATATTCTCGAAATTGTACGAGACAAAGGAAAAAGTCAATTACTTTTCGTGGGGAACAAGAAGTCCAGAGGAGAGACGAAGGGGCCAGCCAGGGGGGCAGACCCACCCCAGCGGGTGGGCCCAGCCTCCCGCCTGGCTAGGGTTTGCCACCCCTGGTCGCCTCCTCGGTCTCCCCCTTCGCCTATAAAAATCCCCTGATGCAGAAACCTTGAGTACCCGATCAAATATCCACGAAACTGTCTGTAGCCGTCGCCACCATTGTCCCTAGATCGGGAGGATATAAAGTTCTTCCTGGCACCCTGCCGGAGGGGAGATCATCCTGGAGGTCTTCTCTCCGGTATGATGCGTGAGTAGTTCCACCTTGGACTATGGGTCCATGTAGTAGCTAGATGGCTGTATCTCCTTTTTTGTGCTTTCATGTATAGATCTTGTGAGCTCCGTTCATGATCAAGATCCAATCTATTTGTAATCATGCATGTTGTGTTTGCGGGGATCCGATGGATATTGAGATTATTATGTTGGTTTAATTAATGGTTTTGTCTTTATGATTCTATCATGTATGTGTTGTTTGTGATCTTGCATGCTATCCGTTGTTAGTAGCTATCTTGGCCAAGTAGTTGCTAGTGACTCCAAGAGGGGGTATTTGTGCTCGATAGTGGGTTCATGCCTCTAGTTTCCAAGGGAAGTGACAATAATCTCTTCGGTTGTAGATGTGTTGTTGCTACTAGGGAGAAAACAATGGTCTCTTGTTCATGGAACATGTGGACTATTTACCTTACACACTTTGCTTAAAGTAGTTATCTGTTGCTTGCAACTTAATACTGGAGGGGGTTCGGATGATAACCTGAAGGTGGACTTCTAGTCATAGATGCAGTTGGATGGCGGTCTATGTATCTTGTTATTGCCCAATCAACCTCATATGATCTTTCCGACTAGTAATTGCATTGTTATGCCTTGCTCAATTCCTATCAATTGCCCTGATGTAATTTGTTTACCCTTCATGCCATGTTGTTTATCTAAGGAGAGCACCTCTAGTGAACTATGGACCCCGGTCCAATCTTTACCATTGATTTATCTTCAAGTGTTACTTGTTTACTTGATGCAACCCATTACCTTCCACAACATACGTTTAATCCTTTGTTACAACAAACCGGTGAGCTTGACAACCTCACTGTTCGTTGGGCAAAGTCTTGAGTTTGTGTTGTGTAGGTCTCCGCATTGCTTGCAACACCTGTGTGATGTTTCCTTCCTCCTTATGGTTCGTGTAACATCCCAGGATTTAGCACCTAGAAATAGAGAGGACACATGTTTGTGCATTGCATTCATGCATAAGAAAATCAGGGGAATTTTTGCGCAAAACTAAAAGAGCTACAGAGGGATCGGGATCTCTCTTGTACTAAAGGAAACTTCGGGGCAAGTGCGATAGATTTCGACATGACTTTTGTAGAATTCTTTGTTTCGAGGAAATTTTGTTCAAACATGTATTTAAATTTCAAATATGAAATTCAAATGAAGTTATAAAATTCACAAATAGGATTTGGAAATATTTAATAACTTGAAATGAAATAATTACAGAAAATGATATAAAAAGGATTCTTTATATTATATGCATATAGTATTATATTGAATTTTTACAATAAAATTAAAGTATTAGGAAACAAGTATGTAGGAAAAAGAATTACATAATTGAAATAAATCATAGAATTCTTTATCACAACAAAATATATATGACATTGTATTTACAAAAGAATTGTACAAGAAAAATGAAATAAGTACACTTTATTGAATAAATTACAACAGTACAATGTTTTTTACAATATTCAAACAGAATATAAATTACAATATTTGATACTAATAAATTCCTAAGCTACTGTTCTCTTATCCCTTCATTATCTGGCATTTTCTTTCTTCTCTTCATTTCCTAAAAACACAACAAAAATAAAAATAAAACAAAACAAAAACAAAATAAAAGAATTATTAGTTGGTTAGTTTGCTCTCAGAAGTGAACAGTGAAATGCACTGTTAAACATTCATCATGGAGCTAATCTGTAAGGGGCAAATTTCACCAAAAAAGTAGCATCTATTCATATCAGTATTTTTGCCTCAGTACAACATCATTGGCTATCTAAGAAATCCACTAGGCAACATCAAATTATTAAACCAATTCAAGATAATACCAAACTTCCAGCCAAAGTATTCCATAGAAAATATCTTCCCACCAACCTCATCCATAGGCACAAGTTCCACATATGGAAACCTGCACCATATGGGGCCTAGCTGTAAGTAGCTTACACATACATGCATGCTGATGTGCTGTCAAACATCAGAAGCATCTCTGGGAGTACAAAGAAGAAAGCACCAGCCGTAGTAGAGCTACTACTATCACCTCTTTTCACATACACAACTAGACCAACAAATTTTATGCTAGCCCAAGAACACCACAAAGAACATCTCTTGTTCTTAGCAGATCCCTCTCAAGAAAACACAAATCACAAAGCCAACCACTGGTTAACAACCACACATATTACTCCATCATCTCACCACATTTCTAGCTCGGTTAATCGAGCCATCCAAGACTAGAATAAAGAAAAGACAAGATCCAGGAGCACCGGCAGAACAAAAGCAATATCAGATTCCATAGCCCAAGTCAGGAGCACAAGGAGGATGCCCAGATGCCAAGGAGAGTAGCAGCAGTAGATGCATCATAAGAAGGGAGGAAGGCATGCCACTAAGTAACATTGGCTGATTCAGATCAACACTAGCCAGCAACTACAACAACTCCACATCACAGGTTAACCACCAATATCATGCTTAAGTATCTGTTCTTACCATTACATCTTAGAAAATGGATGGGGGCAATAGAAAATCCTCAGATATGTACTCAAGTGGAGTACTAGATCATCACTGGATAGTTTTTATAAGCAAGCAGTAATTGTTATATCCAAACATCATCACAGCCTCATCTTTTGCATCCTAGGCAGAATTAAATGAGGAGTGGCGGCTGGCTGGAATGATCTGATGTCTTGACCTGGTCAGCTCGCCCCACCCTCTCTTATATAGGCGTCCCTAGTGGGCTTCTACATTAGTATCCCATTAATAGCCTAAGCCTGGTCTAATTCAGATCCAATCCTCATTAGGCTTCCAGCCCCTTAAGTGTGTGACCCTATAGGTTCATATGCGTATAGGCATGACACAAATACACTTATTCTGTCAATAGTTGGTAGCGGCCTCTAGCAAGACGTGCCAACTCCTAAACGCATACAAAGATCATATCGGACGAACCATCACACGGTTTAGTACATGTCTTTCCCTTTGCCTCACGATATTTGGTCTAGCTCCAAGCTGACCTCCCTTTCTTGATACTGCGATTTGGAATCCCTTTACTAGGTTAACTCTTAACCTTATGTAGCACGGCCATGCATTTCTGGATCTGATCACTCGAGGGGCCTAGAGATATCTCTCTCAAGTAGAGAGGGGCAAATCCCATCTTGATTGACCATGCCTTGCAGCATGCTTCAGGACAAACCCGAAAGCTACCTTTATAACTACCCAGTTACGGTGCAACGTTTGATATCCCCAAAGTAGGTCGATCCATATATCAAGTACATGCGACAATCTCAGGTCTAAGAACAAAATGTACACGATGTGTAGAGAGAGAGCTGCAACTAATTGCCAGTCTCAAGTTGGGTCAGTCCAACCCCATGTTCATAACATGTGTCCACATCATTGGTTTGACATCTCCATGTCTATGACTTGCGAAACATAGTCATCAACCAATCGATGTGCTAGTCTAATATTCACGTGTGTCCTCGCATGAACTCTGACTAGGGACAACTCTTAAATAACCATACAAGTAAAGAGTTTCACAAACAATTCACATAATTGCCAATCAATACAAGTTTCCTGATATGGATATTCAAGGAACATTACAATAACTCATGGATACATATGAAATATAATCATCTCTATGATTGCCTCTAGGGCATATTTCCTTCAGTATCCCACTTGCACTAGAGTCAATCTAAAATGTATCTAATACCAATTGCTCTTGTGTGAGCTTCATGGGCGTGCTGCGGGAGAGGCTTAGTCAAGGGATCAGCAACATTTGAGTCCGTATGTATTTTGCATATCATAACACTACCATCCTCAACGAACTCTTGAATATGATGGTAACACATGCGAATATGTTTGTTCTTCTGGTGATGTCTAGGTTCCTTGGCTTGTGCAATAGCACCATTGTTGTCACAATAAACATCCAAGGGATTGGACGCGCCTTGAACCACACCGAGAGCGATCAGGAAATTCCTAATCCAAACAGCTTCCTTTACGGCCTCCGAGGCAGCAATATATTCAGCTTCTGTTAAAGAGGAGGTCACCGTATCTTGCTTGGAACTTTTCCAGCTCACAGCACCACCATTCATGACAAACACATAACCTGATTGCGATTTCGAATCATTTGAGTCATTAAGGTAACTCGCATTTGTGTAACCCTTTACACTGAGTTCATCCTCACCTCCATAAACTAGGAACACATCCTTAGTCCTTTTCAAGTACTTAAGGATGTTCTTTACCGCTGTCCAGTGACCTTCACCTGGATCAGCCTGGTATCTGCTCGTAACACTTAGAGCATAAGAAACATTTGGGCGAGTACATATCATTGCATACATGATGGATCCAACAGCCGAAGCATATGGAACTCTGCTCATGCGCTCATGCTCATCAGTAGTCGAAGGACACTGAGTCTTGCTGAGTTTAATGCCGTGAGACATGGGCAAGAACCCCTTCTTAGCCTCTTCCATGCTGAACCGTTTCAACACTTTGTCAATGTATGTACTCTGGCTTAATCCAATTAGCCTTCTTGATCTATCTCTATAGATATTGATGCCAGAATATATGTCGCTTCTCCCAAGTCCTTCATCGAAAAACTATTTTTCAATGAGGTCTTAACAGACTCGAGCATGGGAATGTCATTTCCAATCAGCAATATGCCATCCACATATAAGATTAGAAATACCAGCGCTCTACCACTTTCCTTCTTGTAAACACAAGGTTCTTGTTCGTTTTTGATGAAGCCAAACTCCTTTACAACTTCATCAAATCGAATGTTCCAACTCCAAGATGCTTGCTTCAGCCCATAAATGGACTTGAGAAGTTTGCATACCTTTCCAGCATTGTTTGGATCGACAAAACCTTTGGGCTGCATCATATACACGTCCTTAGTTAGGATTCCATTTAGGAAAGCCGTCTTGACATCCATCTGCCATATTTCATAGTCGAAATGTGCAGCAATGGCTAGAATTATCCGTATAGATTTAAGCATCGCTACGGGCGAGAAAGTCTCGTCGTAGTCAACTCCTTGAACTTGTCGAAAACCTTTTGCAACAAGTCGAGCTTTATGGATGTGAACATTTTCATCCATATCCATCTTCTTCTTATAGATCCATCTGCACTCGATGGCTTTAAAACCATCAGGCAGGTCAACCAAGTTCCAAACTTGATTGTCTCCCATGGACTCTATCTCGGATCTCATGGCGATCAGCCATTTCTCAGAGTCTGGGTCCACCATCGCTTCTGCATAGGTCGCAGGCTCATCATTGTCTAACAATAATAATTCTCGCGCTTCGCGGAGCCTCGCCGACCTTCGTGGTTGTGGTGCTTCTGTTGCCACGGGTTCCTCAACTTGTTATGCTACAATAGCATCACTAGTAGAAGCATCCCCAACTGGCTCATCTTGAGCTTCTTCAAGTCGCACCGACCTTCCACTTGTTCCCTTTGTGAGAAACTCTTTCTCTAGGAAAACACCGCTACGAGCGACAAACACTTTGCCCTCCTCTCGGTTGTAGAAGTAATACCCTAAGGTTTCCCTCGGATATCCCACGAAAATGCACTTATCCGATTTGGGTGTTAGCTTGTCCGACTGAAGTCGCTTGACAAATGCATCACAACCCCAAATCTTTAGAAAAGACAAACTGGGATTCTTTCCAGTCCACATCTCATATGGTGTCTTAACTACGGATTTAGATGGTACCCTATTAAGTGTGAAAGTTGTCGTTTCTAGAGCGTAACCCCAAAATGATAATGGTAAATCTGACTGGCTCATCATATATCGAACCATGTCCAACAAAGTTCGATTACACCGTTCGGAGACCCCGTTTCTTTGAGGCGTTCCGGGCGGCGTAAGTTGTGGAACAATTCCGCAACTCTTAAGATGATCGCTAAATTCGTGACTCAAATATTCACCTCCACGATCAGATCGCAAGGCCTTTATTTTCTTGCCACGTTGATTCTCTACTTCACTCTGAAACTCCTTGAACTTTTCAAAAGTTTCAGACTTATGCCTCATCAAGTAGACATAACCATATCTACTGAAATCATCAGTGAAAGTAATGAAGTAGTGATATCCTCCTCTGGCTGTCGTGCTCATTGGCCCACATACATCAGTATGTATGAGTTCCAACAAGTCTGTCGCTCTCTCGGGTAAACCCAAAAAGGTGACTTGGTCATATTTCCAAGTAAACAAGCCTGACATGTCTCGTATGATTCAAAATCAAACGAAGTTAGAAGACCATCACCATGGAGCTTCTTCATGCGCTTTTCACTTATATGCCCCAAACGACAATGCCATAAATAGGTAGGACTCAAATCATTAGGCCGAAGCCTTTTAGCACTAACATTGTAAACAGATGCATCATCAAGATTTAAAATAAATAACCCATTCACAATGGGTGCATTAGCCATAAACATAGCATTCTTAGAGATTACACAACCATTGTTTGCACTCGAATGAATAACCATCCTCATCAAACATGAAGGTGATAAAATGTTTCACCCATACTAGGAATGTAATAACAATTATTCAACTCCATAATAAATCGACGGAAGGTGAAGTTGCATGACGCCGAACAATGCAAAGAACCTTGCTTTATTTCCGAAAATCCACTTCGCCTTTACGCACTTCTCTAGTCCTTATTAGCCCTGCATCGAATTGCAAATATGAGCAACCGATCCGTATCAAATACCTAAGAGTTAACATAGGAATCAGCGAGAAGAATGTCCACAACATTTACAACAAGCGTGCTGAGTTGGAAGTACTCTTACTTCCACTCTTCTTCAAAGAAGCACGGTACTTGCAGTTTCTTCCGATGGCCATGTTCATGACAAAAGAAGCACTCAGTGTCTTCTACAGGTCCAGCCTTTTGCTTGGGTGCAGACTTAGGGATTGTATCCTTAGCCTTGCCCTTCTTCTTCTAAGAAGTACCCTTTTTCATGAAGCTAGGCTTGTTCTGCACAGCCATCACATGGCTATGACCTGCACACTTCTTCATGCCACTTTCTGCTGTTTTAAGCATCCCACATAATTCATTAAGGCCCTTCTCCACCCCATGCATATGGTAGTTCGAAATGAAATGCCCATAGCTGGATGGAAGATACGCCAAAATGAAGTCAGTGGCCAACTCTTGGCCTAGTGGAAAACCAAGCTTTTCCAAAGTCTGACTGTAACCAACCATTTTGATTACATGGGGGCCTACTTGCTCCTCCGCTAGCTTGCATTCGACAAAGGACTTGGCAACATTGTACCTCTCGTCCTTGCACGATCTTGAACATGTCCTTAAGCGCTACGATCATATCGTACGCTTCCTGATCCTCAAACTTCTTTTGGAGTTCAGGTTCCATGCATGCAAGCATAAGACAGCTGACCTCAAGAGAATCATCACATGCTCTCTTGTAGGCGTTCTTTAGGGCAGCAAATGCATTATCAGCAGGTTCATCGGGGATTGGGGTATCCAGAACCGTTTCCTTTTTATCTCACCTGATAACAATTCTCAGGTTACGGACCCAGTCCGAATAGTTTGTTCCATTAAGTTTATCTTTGTCAAGAATCGAACACAAAGAGAAAGGTGATGTAGTGTTCGGTGCCATTGATCTACAACAGAAAACATGCAAAATACTAAGCCATGTAACCATGAAAGAGTAAAACATATTAAACAATTTAATAGCATATACTCCCACTTAAATCAATATCCCTCTATTGATACTAAGTGATTCAAGATCCACAATTAACAATTTGACTAGTGAGCTTTAGCATCACTGCTAGAAGACAAGGTAAATCGGTAAGCAACACTTGCTAATCATATCACATATGACTCTTGTTGTTGGGTGACATCTCTATGTCAAAACTAGGCGCCCAACCTTTATGCCCCAAGGTCCTTAATCATTAAGATGACCTTGTCAAGTTCACCAACCCTTATGCGTGTAGGTATCCGATACAAACCCATCCAGCCAAGGAAAACCGCGGCACCCTAATTTCATAGGCCCACCAACGATTGTACAGGGCATAGGATGGTGCAAGGTTTGGTTGGGAGGGCATGGTTTAACTTAAACTTTGTGAGGGATCGTTCTACTTCTATCATCTAAGCATGCATAGTAGTAAAACGCATAAGAATAGCATTCATATAGATGTGACACAGTATGGCCCATTTTCTCATGGTGATCTCCATCGCCATAGAACCTGTCCACCATGATGGTCTCCATCTTCATGTTCCATGTGATCCATCCTCCAAGTGATGAGTCCTACAAGAACTAATACAAGCTATTACTCCTAACAGCTAGTAATCAAAATTACATAGTATTGGGATCATCACAAGTTGGCACGCAGGCCATTACAATACATGACAACACATATGGCTCCAGCCGTGTTGCCCTACTCATGACACGCAGGTCATGCAAAATTTCATACATGCATCACATACATATATGCCATACTTGATCACATACATCCTGCAAAAACAAGTTATGCATAGAATCACATTCTACGGATCATGTGACATCGCAGCACCTAGTTACCTTAACGAGATACAAAAGGGCTATTAAGGGGGTCTAGGGGTCTCTCCTGGGTTGAAGGCGAAGCGTCATGTGATATCATATTTTCTTTAAGTATTTTGATCGGCAAATCAAATTTACCATAAACTGACTCCTGTCCCGATTCAATCAAACTCCTTTGATCACGGTACATCGATTTTAGATCTAGGTTCCGATTCGATCAATCATATTGATCTTCGCGTGGTTCAACATGATTTATGTGTCACTGTCTACCTCGATGGCGGAAACCGACCGGTAGGGGTATGTCGTTCGACAACCTCAGTATCACGATCACGGAAAGCAAGATCATAGATCAATCCTAAACCACCGCAATATAAACGATCACATCATTCATATCAGTCTGCATATCACCATATGCAAACATCCCGAACCTATAACTGAACAACATCGGCTCTGATACCACTGCAGGGATACGGGTAGGCTACACTAGCGCAAATCAAAAAAATTCTACCGCGTAAACCAGGATTACTGTTGTCATAGATCACGGGATTACCACTAGACGCGCAGTCACGGAATTGATGAAGCGCGTCGAGGCAGTGCGGACGTTCCACGTCTCCTCCTTGTCCTCGTCCCATGAGAAGCTCCCCTTGCATGGCTCGTCCAAGCACTACAGATGCAGCACCTTCGAGGTGTCCACACGTATAGGGTGGAAGCGTCAGACGCCGGACTGCTAGGTCCGCGCGCGTGACACAGGCGTGAGGAGTGGCGGCTGGCTGGAATGATCTGAGGTATTGACCTGGTCAGCTCGCCCCACCCTCTCTTATATTGGCGTCCCTAGTGGGCTTCTACATTAGTAGACCATTAGTAGCCTAAGTCTGGTCTAATTTGGATCCAATCCTCATTAGGCTTCCAGCCCCTTAAGTGTGTGACCCTATAGGTTCTTATGCGTATAGACATGACACGAATACACTTATTCTGTCAATAGTTGGTAGCGGCCTCTAGCAAGACGTGCCAACTCCTAAACGCATACAAAGATCATATCGGACGAACCATCACAAGGTTTAGTACATGTCTTTCCCTTTGCCTCACGATATTTGGTCTAGCTCCAAGCTGACCTCCCTTTCTTGATACTGCGATTCGGAATCCCTTTACTAGGTTAACTCTTAACCTTATGTAGCACGGCCATGCATTTCTGGATCCGATCACTCGAGGGGCCTAGAGATATCTCTCTCAAGTAGATAGGGGCAAATCCCATCTTGATTGACCATGCCTTGCAAAGATGCTTCAGACAAACCCGAAAGCTACCTTTATAACTACCTAGTTACGGGCGTTTGATAGCCCCAAAGTAGGTCGATCCACATCTCAAGTACATGACAATTTCAGGTCTAAGGACAAAACATACGATGTGTAGAGAGAGTTGCAACTAATTGCCGCCTCTCAAGTTGGGTCAGTCCAACCCCATGTTCATAACATGTGTCCACATCATTGGTTTGACATATCCATGTCTATGACTTGCGAAACATAGTCATCAACCAATCGATGTGCTAGTCTAATATTCACGTGTGTCCTCACATGAACTCTGACTAGGGACAACTCTTAAATAACCATACAAGTAAAGAGTTTCACAAACAATTCACATAATTGCCAATCAATACAAGTTTCCTGATATGGATATTCAAGGAACATTACAATAACTCATGGATACATATGAAATATAATCATCTCTATGATTGCCTCTAGGGCATATTTCCTTCAGCTTCAGACCAGCATCACAAGCATTTAGGATTAAATGTTTTTGCTTAGCTATATAAGCAGCAGATCATCCTACCTGGGGTTATTTTGTGCACACTCCTGTATGGAGGCACCACAAATATAATCAAGTCAAGAGAAGCCACTAAAACAGTCTAACCAACAACTAATCATCTTACTGATTATAAATTCAGGAATCATAAAAAATTAGTGTCATATGGGCAATCCACATATGGCACATCATACCATCTGCAGGCCAAGCAGTTTACTAAATCATCATTGAGATATCTCAGCTAAACAAACCTATCATTTTCCTAGCAGAACACTCTAGGAATCAATGGTACACTTTATTTTACTATCAACAAAGACAGTAAACCAAATCACCACCATCATCATATATGCACCTGAATCAGGGATCCACACCTTTTGTCAGAAAAGCCAACCAAAAACTGAAAGGGACTAATTCATATCATTTTCTTAGGCATTAACCCTAAGAATCAAGTATATATATTCAGAATTTCATTTAGTAATGAATTCAAATCATTTTCCTAATAATTTCAGGAATCATTTAAATCATGGCTGTCATATGAACAGAGTAATCATATTAACCATCCATTTACACTTACCAATATTACCCACATAATCTTTATCATTTTCCTAGTAGAAATTCTAGAATCAAAGCAACACCTTATTTCACTATCAGTTCTGACAGAAAACAAATCATTTTCCTAGGAAATAATTCTAGGAATCATTCCAATATGTTTCCATGATCACATTAGAGCAAAGCTTGGCTGAGCACCCTACCAAGTTATCTAGTCCAAAGATTCTAGGAAACACCTGTAAGTGATTTCACAATACCAACATCACCCAAAATTCAAAGCATTCAATCAATCACTATCATGTTTGACAGTAGTAGCAATTTATCCTCACATTATCCAAGCATCAATTCATCATAATACAGTATGGGTTTATGTGATTGAATATCATTTAGCAACATGTAGCACTGAAGCAACTATGGTTCATAGGCTAAAGAAAACCAGTCCACAGGAACACCATTATGAACTATCGAAGCACTACTAGAAGTAGGAAAGTCTAATCAGAGCTAGCTACAAGGAAGAAAGGAGGAAAACCAAAATTGGAGGAGAAGAAGATACTTACCCAGAGGTCCTCGCTCAGCAAGAAGAGGAAGCAGAACACGAGGTTACAGGGGATCATAGGCGATGGCCCCGACACAACAACATGATGACCACCGAGGGCGCCACAGCACCACCTGTGCTAAGCCACGGCAACACGATCACGTCCAGACCTCACCCATCTTCACCAGCAGCAAGGGGCAGCTGGAGTAACGCCGACGTGCAGCAGCGATAGCAGCCCCACAAACCCTAGCACTAGTAAGGGTTCGATACGACCTGGGGAAAGCATTATTCCCAAATCGAATTGGAGGGCCAGGTTCGTCTGGGAGGCGAGCTCGGTTAACGGAGGCGGCCGCAAGACACCTGGAATCAAGCCGAGGTGGCGGCGCCTCATGAGAAGGGAATCAGGGTCAAAGTCGTGGGCATGCGTGGGTACAGGTGCGAAGAGTAGGGACAGGGGTGAGATGTGATGACCCAATCCCAAACTGGGCCAACTCAGATGGGCCAGGCCATCCCATATGCCCAATCAAACAACCAAATTGTTTAAGATAAAGAAATAAAGTGAAAATATAATAAATGAATTATCAAAATAACCTCTAAACATTTTTAGCCATAGAAAATTATATAAAAATCCTAAAAATCCATATAATATATAAAAATGTTCATAAAAATAAGATCTATCTAATAAAAATATAACTTTATTTATTTAAAATAAATATACACCACACAAATTTTAAAATCATTAAATCCTGAGTAAATTTCATAAAATAAGAAAAACTCCTAAAAATAAATAAAAATCATTTTTGTGTATAAAAATAACTCTACTATTTTATAAAAATACTAACTTAGAGTTTTACAAATAAAATATAAATCAAATATTTAAAGACACTTAAATATTTAAAGAATTTTATAAAAATAAAGGTAATACTTAAAAATAAATAAAATTCATTTTTAAGATCTTTAATAAGTATATTTCACCAGAAAAATACTATGTATATAATTCAAAAACATTTTAAGATAATTAAAATTCATTACTTATTTTACTTAAATAAAATAACCACTTCGTTAATTCTTAAAATCATTTCTTAAGTAAGAAATAATCACATTTTCTTATAAAAACACTAAAACCTTTAAAGTTTGATTACTAAGTCTAAATCCATAATTAAAATAAAACTTAAATATAACTATTAGCCTTTAAATATTTTTAAATCTTAAATTCAAAATTAAACTCCTTTTAAATAAATATTATATATCACTCATGTATAAGGGGGTGAATAATATCCATCCCTCAACCACTCTTAAAAATGACTTTAAACTCAAATAAATTTGTAAGATCATCTAATTATGCTCCATTAATAAATTGCATATTATTAAATTTATCTTTCACTTACATTAAAAAGGATCATTCATAATCATATTTGTCAAAATCCTAAAACTATACGATCTTCTAAAAACTCATTATATCCTAAAATTCACTTCCATTTTTTATAGTTAACTTTGGTCTAAACAATTATAAACATCTCATTTGAGGTTTATTCATGTTTTTAAAGTTAACTTTGTTCATTTGTACCATCAACTAAAATATGATAACTTAACATCATTCATAACCATCACAAACCCTAATGTAAAACCTAATAACCCTTAAGGCTAATTAACCTTAACTAACACTAGTTTCTTCAAATGTTACTCTTTTTGCCACTTCACACAAACAATTCTATATTAGTTCCTTCAGCTCTTAAGAACTCAACTCAAGGACTTTTTATCCCAATCACCAGATAACAATTAATCATAATCACATTATTCTATTAGTATTTGTATATTTTGGATTGTTAACACTTAAGTTCCTTATCAATGTCATTGCTTATGAAATAAACTTAAAGATAAACCCAATCTTAAAGAAAATACCTAAGATCAACTTATTCAAAATACTAAGGGTTTCACTTTGGGAATTATAAAATTGCATAGCATTACTTATGCATAATGGCATCCTGCTTCTTTAAACATTAGTCATTACCGGACCAATGATGCTGATTTCAGATATTGGATCTTCTACTATCTCGAAGACCGTGAGTGCATAATCTTGCAATCACAAAAGGAAAGTTCACACTTGCTCATGTCCTTTGATTACTTTATGTAAAGTATTTTGCAAATCCAGTATTGTCATCACCTGCATTTGAAAAAGGTCAGAAAACACTATTTTCATAATAATATGATTATAGGTTATTTACCATGAGGTAATAACCTTCTATGAAAGTTCCGGTGGTAAAGGAACATATTATCTAGGACTTATCAACCAATGTCGCCAGTGATTCTTGCGCCATATATTACGCGTTAACCATGATATTTGGAATGGGACGGAGAAGTCAGCTGTACCGGCTCCCTTTCGCATGCATTAGACACTGTTCTGGGCATTTGTAAGTTGCAGATCGTGGGTATAGCTGTTTTATACGGGGGTCTACCGTGGATCTGGGCCTACAAAAGACAGATTACTAGTGTTAATGGTTGTTATGTGTATTGTAACACCCTCAGAATCGGCCCTATGCAAGTTTCAGCGCTTCCCGCCAAACCCGCATAGAAACGATTCAAAGGTGCCCACCAGGCACTTTCGTGCGGGTGGAAAACAAAGTAATAACATTACACAACAGTCCTCGATGGGACCCACGAGTAGATATATATATAAATGACTCAATGAGTCAAGAATACGATATAATATACAAAGATCCAAATCACCTTGAAAATGATAGAGCGACTACGGACAAGATTCAAATGGGGCTAAGAGCCAAGAATAACCAATGGCGTCCATAACCCCGCCAAGCCGGTTCTAAGGGTAACCCCTAACGACTTCGATCTCAAAACCCGCTAAACAAAAGGGGTGCCACAAAGGGCAAATGAAAAGAGAGAGCGCCAAGATCGAGGCCATCAAAGCGAGGCTAGACTGGTCCTCGCCACATAGGTATGGTGGATCGAGGCGGCAAATGCAAAGATGCACTAAACAACCTATAGAGACTCGATACAACTGGCGGCTATCAGAGAGGTGTAAGAAAGACCTATTCGGAACCAACCTGAATCTTACACCAAACAATCCCATCATGGTATTTCCCCCTCGAGACCAAACGAGGAAGTCCACCGAGGAACTCACACAGTTGGCAGTTTTATTTATTCGGTTATCGTTACACCAATTACTAGTCAGGTATAGATAGTCATCCTGATAAAATAAGCAGTGGGCACTTTTAGTTAACCATTCCGTTGTAGTTACGGCACTTACTAGTCAGATACCATTAGCATGAGATAACCCAAAACCCAGCAGTTGTTGGTACTTTTATTTAGCCATTCCGTTGTAGTTGCAATACTTACTAGTCAGATACAATGGTCGCAAGCGACAACCCAAACAAGCAATTGTTGGCAGTTATATTTAGCCATTCCATTATAGTGAAGCTGATTACTAGTCATTATAAAGTCAAATTTATATCACTACTTTAGTTATAGTTGTCTATGATCGAGATACTATTCTCCAAGTCGTCCATAACCGCGGACACGACTTTCAGAAAGTTTTACCCTGCAGGGGTGCACAAATAGCAACACACACTCGATCAACCTCGGAAAAACCAAATCAAAACCCAACGAGGCTTTCACGACAAAGCAATCACAGGATTCAGAAATATTTCAGGGGGCCACCCCATTGAGTACACCAACGAAGTTAGCGACTCGAGACGGACTCAAGGTTTGCGCCAATGGTCAGAACGATTGGGAACCCAAAACTGGGCTTGACATCACGAAAACACTCCGCTTACCTAAATAAAGCAGTGCTCCTCAGACAATCGTAAATAAAGCAGAAAGCATGGCATAAGTACATGATAGTAAATAAAACCTCAAACTAGTTTGTGGCCCCAAGAAATAAGAATGAATCAAGCTCCGCTCGGGGTCCCATAATCCTCCCGGATGTGGATAGCGAATATTCAAGGAACATGTATCAAGTACTCGGGGTCCTACGGACACAAGTGGACGGTTAACAACCAAATAACATCTATTGCCCAATTGCCTCGCTACCTACTTCAATTTTAGTTGTTAAACAGTAATTAAAGTAAACAATAATGAAAGCCATGGTCATCTCCAACCTTAAACATGCGGCAACACTCCAACAACTGTGGTACTGGACGACACGCAACAACACTTGAGCAAGCGACTACGACGCACAAGTCCAACTATCTACCAAACAACAGGTAATAGGATGTGTCCAAGGCAATATAAGGCTGCAAGGGATATCACGGGTACGAAAACTAGCGCATCGCAACACAGATAGCAATAGATCAACAAGAGGGAATAAATACTATAAAAGTAAGATAGGTAGAAAGGGGGAGATGCTCGCCTGAAAACATTGTCGAAGGTTCATCCGAAGATCGGGTCGACACTCGCATCAACTCAACGGCCTTATCCGCGAAGAACCAAAACACTAGAATAAACACCGGATGCACTATTTAATACTATGGCAAAAGATCGGGCATGATGCATGTATGATGTATGACATGGCAAAGATGCGATGCAATTAGGTCATATTAAGCGGAACCCGGGGTCCCGACAATTAAATATATGGTTCTAGTTGTTTAGATACCCCGCAATTTAAATGTTGTCTTAACATGGCAAAAAGTATCACCGGTTCGCTACACAAATTTAAATGAGGCCAATATGAGACTAGATTTGCCCGCATATGGGCCCCATATTTAATTATATGGTGAATCGGCCTAAGGCCCCCAAACCTCACAATATGTATGCAAGCATGTACACATTAATATGCAACAATATCAATTTCATGAATTATAAAAATATGAGGGTTCTCGGATAGGGGTCACACATTAGGGTTCGGCGAACTTGGTCTCCGAGGGGTTCGGGGTTCGACAGGGTTCGGATCTGGGGTTCGGGGTGAAGAAATTGGCATCCTCGAGGAAGTATTGGCGTACCCGAGTCGTCGACCTGGGCATCCGGTTTCTCGGGCATCAGATCCGGGAAGAAGTACTTGTCGCACCGGGGTCTCGGTGTCCTCGGATCCGATTGAAGATCTTGGCGTTCGGGTTCGGGATCGGTCTTCGGATCGGTCTTCAGGGTCTCAGGGTTCGGATCTGTGAAGGAGAACTTGTCGGTCTCAGGTTCCATGTCGGCATTCTCGGTGTCCCGCGGTGAAGTGCTTGTCGTTTTTGTAGCGAGCTTGGCGGTCATCGGGTTCGGTGCTGATGGTCGTTGGCGGACTTGGGGTGCATCTTGGTCTGGCCATAGGGAACACAAGCAGAACTCCATGGCACACATGACTGGCGACTTGGGTACCAAACTGGTACAAGCAGCGGAACAGTGCTGACTCCTGGACGAGACGACCAGAGGCCCTCAAGTCAATGAACCCGGCGGCCGTCCTGTAGCACACGAGGCAGCGGACATAGGAGGACGGAGAGGGATCCAAGGAAGAGGAAGCCTACGCGGTGGCGGTCGGGCTCCCTGGCAATGTCGGGGATGCGCACGGCGGCGCCATGGAGAGGGCATGCGGCGCCGGGGAGCTTGGTGGAGGGCGCCAGGAAGGCAAAGGAGGTGGCGAGGGCGAGCACAGAGGACGCCCCTCCGGCGGGCTCGCTGTGGGGAAGGGTCCGGTGGCGACAAGGCAGAGAGGGCGTAGGAGGGCGCGGCCGACGACGCGTGTGTTGGACGGTGGCGAGGGAGGGGTCGCGCCACGAGGCCGGAGGCAGGGGCGGACTGAGGGCCGAGGCGAGGTAGCGAGCCCGGCCGGGCTGGGAAGGCGACGCTGGGCGCGAGGAGAGGAGAGGGAGGGCACGAGGAGGCGACGAGGCGGCCTCCGGAGCTGAGGCGGGGCGGAGGAGAAGACCGTGGGCGGTGGTTGGTGGAGCGGGAGCTTGCAGAGGGAAGGCAGGTGGGGCGGCTGGAAGGCGTCGCTGGCGGCAGAGGAAGAAGGTGGCGGGAGCAGCTGGGTGGAGGTCGGTGAGGATGGGGTGGAGCGGCTACCCCCGGCGGCCAAGGGCGAGGAGGAGAGGGCGGGGCGGAGGCCGGGGCGTGGCGCAGATGGACGCTGGCGGGGCAGAGGCCGGCGCTGCAGAGCACGACGTCGGGGCTCGAGCTCGAGGAAGAGGCGAGAGAGGAGGCGCGGGACGCGGGACTCGCGCCGGCGGACAGGATGCAGAGGAGAGGGCGGGGACGGCCGAGGCGAGGAGGACGGAGGTGGGTTCGCAGAGGATCCCGTGTAGGGGAGGTTGGCGTGCGTGGTGTTGCATGTGTGGTGTGCGTGGTGGGGAGTGGGGAGTGGGTCCAGGTGGTGGAGGATGGTGGGGACAGGCTGGAGGGGTTGGTGTGGTGAGAGAGGTGGCTGGGGTGACGTTGCCATGGCTGACCGCAGGATTGGCTGTGGTGAGGTGGCGACTGTGATTGGAGGGTGAGGTGGAGGTGGCTGGGTAGATTAGGACTAGGTAGGTTAGGGATTTTGCGTGGACCGGTTTTATTCTGGGGGTGGCCAACTGGGTCGGATCGGCCCGGTTGGCTGCCCCCTAAAAATAATTAAATATTTTATTCAATTAAAACCGGGCTTTTGCAAACCGTTGGTAGACAAAACGAAATAATCCGGAGACCCGGGTTTTGTGTTTGAACAAGGACGGGGCGGATATTGATATAGAAAACAAAGTAGGTCTTTTAGCAAAATAGTTTTAAGCAAACAGATGCATGTTGATGTCATGATGATGCAATGCACAAAAATCAACGCGATTTTCTAGTAGTGGTTTTGCGGGATGCCACAATTCGACACCACTAACAATGGATCTCGCCCTCGAGATCCGCCTCATGGTACAGGGAATAAGAGCGGCGATCCGAATCTTCTCGCATCGTGTAGATCCTCGCGACACCACTAACAAGAGGTCGTTGTCCACGTCCGTCAAGAGAACAGTCTGGAGAGACAACGACGAAGTTAAAGGTAAGGCCATATTTAACTTCCATGGAATGAGTATAATTGCATTGATCCACCGCTCACTGTACAAGAGCAAATGATAAGAGTAGTCGGATGGTGATCAGTCCATCGCGCACCCAAACCATTACTCTGCACACGAATAGGCGGATTATGCAACCAACTCTCGGAATTTAGACTGAAGATCTCGACAACGAGGTTCAGAAACAAAGGAGTGATGCAGACTCTGCATCGGATCTGGCGTAGATGATGTCGTCGTGTCGGAAAACACCGGAAGGCACAAACAAGTAACAAAGAATGGTACCATGACATTTAAGGGTTCCTGATAGCATGAAGACCAGATGTAGACACACGCTACCAAAGGAGGAAGCGAAACCTCAAGGTACGATGGAACCCAACCACGAATTCTCGGACTCAAGAAAGAGACGAGCGGATTCAAAACACGAGAGGTAAGAGGAGAATAGCAGGGGTAAGGAGTAAAATCGACCTAATCGTAACTATCCAACCGATTTTGCAAAAATAGTTTTGACATTCTACTTGCCGTTAGCTAGGTTATCCCACAGTCGGACTTGTGGGTATCGCAAGCTGGGCTCGATACCACTCAGAACACCCTCGAATCGCCCCTATGCAAGTTTCAGCTTCCCGCCAAACCCGCATAGAAACGATTCAAAGGTGCTCACCAGCACTTTCGCGGGTGGAAAACGAAGTAATAACATTACACAACAGTCCTCGATGGGACCCACGTAAGAGATATATATAACAACACTCAATGAGTCAAGAATACAGATATAATATACAAAGATCCAAATCACCTTGAAAATGATAGAGTCCGACTACGGACAAGATGCAAATGGGGCTAAGAGCCTCAAGAATAACCAATGGCGCCCATAACCCCTGTGCCAAGCGGAAGGGTAACCCCGCTAACGACGCCGATCTCAAAACCTGCTTAAACAAAAGGGTGCCGATAAAGGGCAAAGGAAAAGAGAGAGCGGTCAAGATCGAGGCCAAGACACGGCGAGGCTAGAATTCAAGTCCCTCGCCACATAGGTATGGTGGATCGAGCGGCAAAGCAAAGATGCACTAAACAACCTATAGAGACTCGATACAACAAGGCTATCGAGAGGGGTAAGAAAGACCTATTCGAACCAACCCGAATCTTACACCAAACAATCCCATCATGGTATTTCTCGAGACCAAACGAGGAAGTCCACCGAGGAACTCACAGTTGGCGCTTTTATTTATTCGTTATCGTTACACCAATTACTAGTCGTATAGATAGTCATCCCGATAAAATAAGCAAAGGCACTTTAGTTAACCATTCCGTTGTAGTTACAAGACTTACTAGTCGATACCATTAGCATGAGATAACCCAAAACCCAAAGCTTGTTGGTACTTTTATTTAGCCATTCCGCTAGAAGTTGCAATACTTACTAGTCGATACAATGGTCGCAAGCGACAACCCAAACAAGCAATTGTTGGCAGTTTTATTTAGCCATTCCATTATAGTGAAGTCGATTACTAGTCATTATAAAGTCAAATTTATAGCACTACTTTAGTTATAGTTGTCTATGATCGAGATATTGTGCTCCAAGTCGTCCCATAACCGCGACACGGCTTTGAAAGTTTTACCGCAGGGTGCACAAATAGCAACACACACCGATCAACCTCGGAAAACCAAATCAAAACCCAACGAGGCTTTCACGACAAAGCAATCACATGATTCAGAAATATTTCAGGGGGCCACCCCATTGATTACACCCGCAACGAAGTTAGCTGACTCCGAGACGGACTCAAGGTTTGCGTCAATGGTTGTAAACGACTGGGAACCCAGAACTGGGCTTGTCGACATACGAAAACACTCGCTTACCTAAAGACAGTGTGCTCGCACAATCGTAAATAAAGCAGTAAAGCATGGCATAAGTACAGGATAGTAAATAAAACCTCAAACTAGTTTGTGGCCCCAAGAAATAATAATGAATCAAGCTCTGGCTCAGGGGGGTCCCATAATCCTCCCGGATGTGGATAGCGCCAATATTCAAGGAACATGTATCAAGTACTCGGGGTCCTACGGGACACAAGTGGACGGTTAACAACCAAATAACATCTATTGCCCACCTGTGCCTCTGCTTACCTACTTCAATTTTAGTTGTTAAACAGTAATTAAAGTAAACGATAATGAAAGCCATGGTCATCTCCAACCTTAAACATGCGGTAACACTCCAACAACTTTGGTACTGGACGACACGCAACAACACTTGAGCAAGCGACTACGACGCACAAGTCCAACTATCTACCAAACAACAGGTAATAGGATGTGTCCAAGGCAATATAAGGCTGCAAGGGATATCACGGGTACGAAAACTAGCGCATCGCAACACAGATAGCAATAGATCAACAGGAGGGAATAAATACTATAAAAGTAAGATAGGTAGAAAGGGGGAGATGCTCGCCTGAAAACATTGTCGAAGGTTCATCCGAAGATCGGGTCGACACTCGCATCAACTCAACGGCCTTATCCGCGAAGAACCAAAACACTAGAATAAACACCGGATGCACTATTTAATACTACGGCAAAAGATCGGGCATGATGCATGTATGATGTATGACATGGCAAAGATGCGATGCAATTAGGTCATATTAAGCGGAACCGGGAGTCCCGACAATTAAATATATGGTTCTAGTTGTTTAGATACCCCGCAATTTAAATGTTGTCTTAACATGGCAAAAAGTATCACCGGTTCGCTACACAAATTTAAATGAGGCCAATATGGGACTAGATTTGCCCGCATATGGGCCCCATATTTAATTATATGGTGAATCGGCCTAAGGCCCCCAAACCTCACAATATGTATGCAAGCATGTACACATTAATATGCAACAATATCAATTTCATGAATTATAAAAATATGAGGGTTCTCGGATAGGGGTCACACATTAGGGTTCGGCGAACTTGGTCTCCGAGGGGTTCGGGGTTCGACAGGGTTCGGATCTGGGGTTCGGGGTGAAGAACTTGGCATCCTCGAGGAAGTACTTGGCGTACCCGAGTCGTCGACCTGGGCATCCATTTTCTCGGGCATCAGATACGGGAAGAAGTACTTGTCGCACCGGGGTCTCGGTGTCCTCGGATCCGATTGAAGATCTTGGCGTTCGGGTTCGGGATCGGTCTTCGGATCGGTCTTCAGGGTCTCAGGGTTCGGATCTGTGAAGGAGAACTTGTCGGTCTCAGGTTCCATGTCGGCATTCTCGGTGTCCCGCGGTGAAGTGCTTGTCGTTTTTGTGGCGAGCTTGGCGGTCATCGGGTTCGGTGCCGATGGTCGTTGGCGGACTTGGGGTGCATCTTGGTCTGGCCATAGGGAACACAAGCAGAACCCCATGGCACGCATGACTGGCGACTTGGGTACCAAATCGTACAAGCAATGAACAAATCGGACGACTCGAGGCCCTCAAGTCAATGAACCTGGCGGCCGTCCTGTAGCACACGGGGCAGCGGACATAGGAGGACGGAGAGGGAGCCAAGGAAGAGGAAGCCTACGCGGTGGAGGTCGGGCTCCCTGGCGATGTCGGGGATGCGCACGGCGGCGCCATGGAGAGGGCATGCGCGCCGGAGGAGTTGGGAGGGCGCCAGGAAGGCAAAGGCGGTGGCGAGGGAGAGCACAGACGACGCCCCTCTGGCGGGCTCGCTGTGGGGAAGGGTCCGGTGGCGACAAGGCAGAGAGGGCGTAGGAGGGCGCGGCCGACGGCGCGGGTGTTGGACGGTGGCGAGGAGGGTCGCCATGGGCGATCAGGCCAAGGCGAGGCCGAGGGCCGAGGGCCGGGAGCGGAGGAAGGCGACGCGGGCGGCCAGAGGAGAGGAGAGGGAGGGCCGGCGAGGAGGCGACCGGGAGGCGGCCTCCGGTGAGCTGAGGCGTGGCGGCCGGAGGAGAAGACCGGCGTGGGCGGGCGGTGGTTGGTGGAGCGGCGGGAGCTTGCGAGAGGGGAGGCGCAGGTGGGAGGCGGCCAGGGAAGGCGTCGCTGCTGGCCGGTGCAGAGGAAGAAGGTGGCGGGGAGCAGCTCGGGTGGAGGGGTCGGTGAGGATGGGGTGGAGGCGGCTACTCCTGGCATGAGGAGGCGAGGAGGAGAGGGCGGGCGAGGCCGGGCGGCGCAGATGGATGGACGCTGGCGGCCAGAGAGCACGACGACGCCTGGCTCGAGCTCGAGGAAGAGGCGAGGAGGAGGCGCGGACTAGGACCAAGCCGACAGGATCTGAGGAGAGGCGGGAGGCCGAGGCGAGGAGGACGGAGGTGGGTTCGCAGAGGATCCCGTGTGGGGGAGGTTGGCATGCGTGGTGTTGCGTGTGTGGTGTGCGTGGTGGGGAGTGGGTCCAGGTGGTGGAGGGAGGTGGGGACAGGCGGGGGGTGGGGTGAGAGGTGGCTGGGTGATGTGGCGCCGCCATGCTTGGCAGTGGATTGGCCAGGGTGAGGTGGCGACCAGGGATTGGAGGGGTTGAGGTGGAGGGGGCTGGGTAGATTAGGACTAGGTAGGTTAGGGATTTTAGGTGGACCGGTTTTATTCTGGGGGTGGCCGACTGGGTCGGATCGGTCGGTTATGCCTAAAAATAATTAAATATTTTATTCAATTAAAACCGGGCTTTTGCAAACCGTTGGCAGACAAAACGAAATAATCCGGAGACCCGGGTTTTGTGTTTGAACAAGGACGGGGCGGATATTGATATAGAAAACAAAGTAGGTCTTTTAGCAAAATAGTTTTAAGCAAACAGATGCATGCTGATGTCATGATGATGCAATGCACAAAAATCAACGCGATTTTCTAGTAGTGGTTTTGCGGGATGCCACATGTATCCAACTAAGGTATAGCCGTTTTATACGGGGAAAAGTCTACCTTGAGTTTGGACATCCAACAATTATGGTGTATGCGGGGTCGCGGAGAAGGACAGTGATTGGCTTGGATCTTAGTCTGGGCCTCATACCAAGGAAGTGTGAAAGAGCCTATAACTCGGATGTGCAACAAAGCTAAGATCTCTCATGGGTAAAGTGACGCACCTCTGCAGAGTGTAAGAACTGTAACTTGTTACTCGCTAGGAAAGGAGTCATTAACGCTGGAAAGGAACTCCATGAAAGTTCTGGTAAACCCGTGAAGGCTGATGGACATAGCTTTCAGAACAAAATCAAACTTTGAAGAAATGTTTACGAAAATTTGCATTGCCTAAGACCTATGGTCTGTGGCTGTAGATAGTGCATCAAACAATCCTCTTTAGTGAATTTGCTGAGTACGCTCGTACTCAACGTATCTTCTTAACCCTTACTAGATCTTGGAGAAACCAATGACGTTTCCAGGAAATAAGTCACTTGAAGAGTTGAAGATATCTAAGGGATATCAACGGAGTCGAAGACCTTACCGGAATCTATCAAAGACAAGCTGAAACATAGAATAGAAATAAAACTCCTAGAATCTAGAACCTACTTCTGTAGAATAATACTATAGTAGTACTTTCAATCCTTATACATATATTAATAGTAGTACTTCTAAAGTTACTCCGAGTGGATCTTTCTAGTTCTTTCTGTATAATATTCCTCACTGTCCGAGGAACCTCTCTGGATCTTTTGTAATATGCTATATGTAAATAAAGTGTTGTCTTGGACCCGCGATGTTTCTATTGTACCACTCTGAGGGATATAATGCGGATGGAACGGTGTTCCATTGGTATTATATCAACGACTATAGTGTACTACACCATTCAGTGGTATGCTGGGTCACCGCAGTTCGATAACCTCGGTCTCAACTGAGCGGAAACTTGCTGCTTGCTTCTTCACACCTTGCTCTTGGGGTTCCCAACTGGCTGTGCGTAGACAGTCGTCAAGATTTTCTGGTGCCGTTGCCGGGGAGGCCAAGGACATCTTCACTAGGGGAGTCCTTCACTTCCTTTCTCTTTACTTTGTTTTTAGTTTGCTTTGTTTCTTTTGCTTGGCTTTGTTTGCCACTTTCCAAAAAACATAAAAAAAATAGTTCATGCTCTAGTTGCCACCTTGCTCTAGCTCACCATGTTGCTCCCCAAGTTCGCCCTGAAAGATCTTGCAATAGGTAGTGGCTCCATAATTGGGAAAGATAATATTGAAGAATTCTTTAATTATGTTAGCAAGCATGAGGATATTGTTGGAATTATGCCCTAGAGGCAATAATAAATATGTTATTATTATAATTCTTGTTCATGATAAAGTTTATATTCCATTCTAGAATTGTATTAAGCGGAAACTTTAATACTTGTGTGGTTTGTGAACAACACCGTGTCCCTAGTACGCCTCTATGGACTAGTTCATTGATCAATGATGGTTAAGGTTTCCTAACCATAGACATGAGTTGTCAATTGATAATGAGATCATATCATTGGAGAATGATATGATGGACAAACCCAAACTAAGCGAAGCAATTAGATCGTATCATCGTGTTCATCTTTGCGAAGCTTTTCCTATGTCAAATATTGTATTCCTTAGACCATGAGATAATACAACTCCCGATATCGGAAGAAAGCTTTGAGGTCATCAAACGTCATCCTATGAGAGGGTGATCATAAAGGTGTCTCTCAGGTGATCGGAAAGTATCTGTTGGGTTGTATGTATCGAGATGGAATTTGTCCCTCCCAAGTCGGAGAGATATACTTGGGCCCACTCGTGAATCGATATCAACACTTGCAAGCATGTGGTTAAGGAGTTAATCACAAAGTGATATTGGATTACGGACGAGTAAAGTACTTGGTCGTGAACGAGATTGAACTAGGTATGACGGTCGACGATCGAATCTCGCAAGTAAAATATCGTGAGAGACGAAGGAATATATATATGGGATTGATTGAATCGGCATCGTGGTTCATCCGATATGATTATCGATGAATGTGTGGGATTCAATATGGGTGCCTGCACTTCAAGTTGATTATTGATATAAGATCATGTCTGCATATTCTCGAACCCGCAGGGTCACACACTTAACGTGTCTCGACGCTAGGATAGATTGGATAATTGGTTTATGAATTTTTGTTCGGAGTCTCGGATGGGATCCGGGATATCACGAGAGGTTTCGGAATGGTCCGGAGAATAAGATTCATATAAGGCAATGTAGTTTTTGGAGTTCGGAATTGTTCCGGGTTAATCGGTATTGTACCGGAAGCTTCTAGAACCTTCCGGGAGGGGGCATGGTCCTATGAGGGAGTGTCCTGGCCGCATTGGGCCAGGGGCACAAGGCCTCATAGGGCCCAGCCGATCCTATAGGGTTTAAAATCGTTTAAACTAGAGATAGGGTTTCTAGAAGAGGGGAGAGTCCTTGCCCCCCACTTCTCCCTCCCTTGGCCGCCGGCCCAAGGCTTGGAGGAGGGGAAAGAGCTGGCCGCCCCCCTCTATATATAGAGGGCTGGTGCGCCCCCTCCCCCCTACACCTTGCCTCCAACCCTAGTTGCCCTGCTGCCCTCCTCTCTCCCTCCCATCGCTTGTAGGAAGCCCCGCAGTGAAATTCTCCACCATATACACCACGCCGTCGTGTTGTAGATCCAATCTATCTCTCCACCCTACTTTCTAGTCCGAGGAAGGAGGAGACATCGAGGTGCTGCACGTGTGCATCTCATGGAGGCACCGCCACTTGTGGTGCTAGATCGGATCGGATCGCGAGGAGGAGAAGCGAGTACGACTACATCACCCACGCCCGACGAACGCTCCGGCCGCGTAATCTTCAAGGGTATGAAGATCTAATCCAATCTCTCGCTGATTGCATCTCCTAGATTAGATCTTGGCTTTTCCTCTGTTGCATCCGTAGAGAATTTTTGATTTACTATGACGAAACCCTTCATGGTATCGAGCTAGATCTATGCGTAGATGTGTTTCACGAGTAGAACACAACATGGTTGTTGCGCGTTGATGTTTTCTGCTGCAAGCCTCTTGTTTGTGTTCTTCTTATGACGCGGGATAGTGAGATTGAAGCGGTCCCAGCCAACCTTACGCGACGTCGTCATGAGACCGGCTCCGCTTGACGTGTGGCTTGTACCACACATGCGGCGGTGGATGCGTTTCTCTCACTATAGTTGTCATGGGATTAACACCGGAGTTTGGCAACCATAATATCACCGTTGTGGCTTTCCGTAGGTAAGAATCATTCTTAGCATCTACTCCCACAAGCCACGTAAAACATGCAACAACAAAGTAGAGGCGTCTAACTTGTTTTTGCAGGGAGTGTTTTCTGTGATATGGTATGGCCCAAGATGTGATGTGTATATTGTATGCGATGATCATGTTTTGTAATGTTTCACGACTTGCATGTCGATGAGTACACAACCGGCAGGAGCCATATGGTTGTCTTCATAATTGTCTACCAACCGGATGGAGATCATTGCGCGAAGATTGGCTATACCATGTCACATAAAGTTATATGCATGTGATGTTTATCCTTTTATGTATCTTATTATGCTTAGATCGCGACGGTAGCATTATAAGATGATTCCTCACTTAAAGATCAAGATAAAAACTGTGTTCTCCCCAAGTATGCATCTGCGAAAGTTCGTGTCCAAGCATCACGTGATGATCGGGTGCTATAGACTCTACGCTCACATACAACGGGTGCAAGCCGGTTTTGCACACGCTGAAATACTTGGGTCTAGCTTGACGAGCCTAGCATGTATGACATGGCCTCGAACACAAGAACGAAAGGTTAAGCATGAGTCATATGCATGATATGATCGACACTTTGTTGTCCACCATTGAAACCACATCTCTTCTCGTGATGATCGGATTAGGTGTGGTGAATTTGGATCGTGTTCACTAAACAACTTGAGGGATGTTGAATTTAGTGGGAGTTCATCTAGTAATTTGATTAAGTTAAACTATTTATCATGAACATAGTCTAAATTGTACTTGCAAATCAGAGATCACATGGCCAAGTCCAACTTCAACTTCAACGTTTTCTTTGAGAAGGAAAAGCTTAGAAACAATGGGTCTAACTTCACCAATTGGTTCTGCAATCTAAGAATCATTCATCAGCGGACAAAAGGACTATGTCCTTGGGAAGCGTTAGGTGACCCCTCACAGCAATCGCTACCGGGTGATGAGAAAGCTGTCTATCAGTCGCGCAAAGATGATTATGGTGTGATTAAGAGCACCATGTTGTTTTCTATGGAACCGGAGCTTCAAAATCGTTTTGAAGAGTATCCCGGGCCCTTTGAGATTCTCGAGGAGCTGAAAACCATGTTTCAAACTCAGGCCCGTTCTGAGAGATATGAGATCTCTGAGAAGTTCTTTAACTGCAAGATGGAGGAAGGGAGTTCCGTTAGTGAGCACGCCATCAAGATGACGGGCTACACTCAACGGCTTGAGCAACTGGAATGCACGATTCCAGAGGATCTCAAGATTGACAGGGTTCTGCAATCACTCCCTCCCAGCTACAAAAGTTTTGTAGTGACTCATAATCAGATTGGTTCCACTGATACGATCACCGAGCTCTTCGCAGTCAAGGTCATGAGGTGGACATCAAGAAGGATAATCATGTGTTGATGGTCAACAATCCCTCCTTTAAGAAAGGTAAGGAGCAAAGAAGCCCTTCAAGAAGGGCGTGGAAAGCGCAATGCTCCTCGCGAGAAGAAGCTCAAGTCGGTCCTAAATCGGACAGGTGCTTATATTGCAAGGACAAGGGTCATCGAAGAATCGTCCAAGTACTTAGACAAGAAGGTCGGCACCATCAAAGGTATATTTGATATACATGTTATTGATGTTTTCCTTACTAGCCCTCGTTGTAGTGCCCGGGTATTTGATATGGTTCGGTTGCTAATATTTGTAACTCAAAGCAGAGCTACGGAATAGACGGCTTGCGAGGGATGAGGTGACGATGCGCGTTGGCAACGGATCAAGAGTTGATGTGATGGCCGTCGGAACGCTCTCCTTAGTTTTACCTTCGGGATTAGTTTTAAACCTTAATAAATGTTATTATGTGCCTGCGTTGAGCATGAACATTATTTCTAGATCGTGTTTATTGCAAGATGGTTATTCATTTAAATCGGAGAATAATGGTTGTTCTATTTATATGAGTAACATCTTTTATGGTCATGCACCTCTTGTGAATGGTTTATTTCTTCTAAATCTCGAACAAGGGATGAAACACACATCCATAACATTGAGGCTAAGAGATGCAAAGTAGATAGTGATAATACTACTTATTTGTGGCACTGTCGTCTAGGTCATATTGGTGTAAAGCGCATGAAGAAACTCCATTCTGATGGACTTTTGGAGTCTCTTGATTTTGAATCATTTGACACATGCGAACCATGCCTCATGGGCAAGATGATCAAAACCCGTTCTCAGTATGATGGAGCGAGCAACGGACTTGTTGGAAATCATACATACCGATGTATGCGGACCGATGAGTATTTCGCCGCGGTGGATATCGCTATTTCTCACTTTTTACCGATGACTTAAGTAGATATGGGTATATCTATTTAATGAAACATAAATCTGAAACATTTGAAAAGTTCAAGGAATTTCAGAATGAAGTGGAGAACCATCGTAATGAAAGATTAAGTTTCTACGATCCGATCGTGGAGGTGAATATTTAAGTTATGATTTTCTCACGCATCTTAAAGCAAGTGGGATCGTTTCACAACTCACGCCACCCTAACACCACAACGCAATGGTGTGTCGATCAGCGGAATCGAACCCTATTAGATATGGTCCGATCAATGATGTCTCTTCTTGATTTGCTATCATTTTGGGGTTATGCATTATAAACCGCTGCACTTTAAATAGGGCTCCATCTAAATCCGCTGAGACGACACCGTATGAACCGTGGTTTGGTGCTAAACCTAAGTTGTCGTTTCTTAAAGTTTGGGGATGCGGCTTACGTCAAGAAGTTGATGCGGACAAGCTCGAACCCAAAGCGAAATGCGCCTTCATAGGATACCCTAAGGAAACTATTGGGTATACCTTCTATCACGTAATCAAGGCAAAGTGTTTGTGCAAGAACGGTTCCTTTCTTGAGAAGGAGTTTCTCTCGAAAGAAGTGAGTGGGAGGAAAGTAGAGCTTGACGAGGTTATTGAACCTTCTCTTGAATTGGAGAGTAGCGGCACCTGAAATTGTTCCAGCGTTTGCACTAACGATAGAGGAAGCTAATGACAAGGATCATGAAGCTTGGACGATGTCTCTTGAACGTCGCAGTCGACAAGGTCGCGTGCCCCCGAGTGGTACGGCAACCTATCTTGGTCTTGCTTGTAGAAGACGGTGAACCTCGAACTATGAGGCGATGATGAGCCCAGACTCTGAGAAATGGCTAGAAGCCATGAAATCCGAATTGGGATCCATGAGCGAAAACCAAGTATGGACTTTGGTGGACCCTCCTAGCGACCGAAAGGCCGTTGAGTGCAAATGGATATTCAAGAAGAAAATGGACGCGGATGGTAATGTTACCGTCTATAAAGCACGGCTTGTCGCAAAAGGTTTTCGACAAGTTCAAGGTGTTGACTACGATGAGACTTTCTCTCCCGTAGCGATGTTTAAGTCCATTCGGATTTTATTAGCAATTGCTGCGTTTCATGATTATGAAATATGGAAGATGGATGTCAAGATCGTGTTCCTCAATGGCAACATTGATGAAGAGTTGTATATAATGCAAACAGAAGGTTTTGTCGATCCTAAGGATGCTAGTAAAGTATACAAACTTCAGCGTTCCATTTATGGACTGAAGCAAGCATCTCGGAGTTGGAACCTTCGTTTTGATCAAGTGATCAAGAGCTTTGGATTTGTTCCAAATTTCTACGAAGCTTGTATCTACAAGAAAGTGAGTGGGAGCTCGGTGACATTTCTGGTACTATATGTGGATGACATATTGATTATTTTTCATGGTGGTGGCACGGCAGATGCCATGGGTAGGCCAAAGTATGGGGCCAATGGACGCTAGTGGGATCTGGGGAGGGAATATGCAATTGTTTTCACACTCAAGTGGTCAAAGCTAAGATCTTTATTTCTCTCTTGTTGGGTTACAAGTGCTCCTCGAGCTGTATACAGGGAGAAAAGATGAATCTCACCAGCCTAACGGTGCTCCAAGAGTTCATGCCCTCCTCAAGGTCCAAGCCCCCCCTTATAAAGGAGTGCCTTGTGTGGCATCCCGCAAAACCACTACTAGAAAATCGCGTTGAATTTGTGCATTGCATCGTCATCATCATGCATTGTTTGCCAAAACTATTTCGAAAAACCCCGATTTGTTTTCCAAACGCCTCATCTTTATTCAAACGCCAAAAACCGGGTCCCCGGAATATTTTGTTTTGGCCGCTATCGGTTTGCAGACGGCCCGTTTAAATCGAATAAAATATTTATTTATTTTTGGCCGGAGCAGTCGAACGGGCCAACCGACCCGAACGACCGCCCCAGTTTTCAAAACGGTCCACCCCAACCTGCCCATCTAATCCTAAACTCACCCAATTCTCTACCCACAACCCCTGGCCACCTCACCCTGGCCACTCCCCTTGCGCCACATAAGCCCAGCCCAACTCCCCCTCCTATCAGAAGCTGACACGTCACCCTCACCTCTTTCTCTCCTCTCTCTCTCCCTCTAACCCAACCCCACACCATCCACTCCCTGCCTACCCACACCCAGCAACGCGCACGCCGCCAACCAGGCCGCCCCCACGCGCCAGTCTTCCTCCCCCTGGGACCCACCCGCGGGACCCACCACCCCCACCTACCGCCACTATTCCTCTTCCAACCTCTCATCCACGTGCAGACGCCTCCGAGCGTCGTCTTCCCCTAGCCTACCTGCCCTAGCCTCACCTCGCCCAAGCCACCCGCCCGGCCCTTTCTCGTGGCCATGCCGCCGCGCCGCACCTCCCAGTCCGCCACGCCCTTTTCCCCTTCCTCTCTGCGCCCAGAAACATGCCGGCGCCCGCCGGCCTCGCTACTCCGCTGCCACCACCTCTCCAGCCATCGCCTCCTCCCATCACCACCGTTCCTCCCTCGGTGCCTCGGCTCGCCTCAGCAGCAGCTTCCTCACTTGGCCCGCGTCGCCTCGCCGCCTCTCGTGGCCTGCCCGCATCCTCCACCGAGCACCGCCCGAGCTGCAGTTGAAGCTCGGCCCCGCCTTGGCCCGTCGCGCCACGCCTCGACCCCTCGCCGCCCGTCCGCCTCGCCCGAGCGCCGCCGCCCGAGCTCCTCCGTCAGCCCGCAGCGCTGCCTCCCTCGCGGCCGCCGCTCACTGAGCCGCCTCAGCAGCAGCGTCCGCTGGGCCGCCTGACCAGCGCGGTCTGCCGTCGCGGCTCCGCCCCTCACCCTCTCGTCGACAGACCCGCCGCTGCCGAGCCCGCCTCGCCTGCGTCATGGTGCCGCCTCTCGCCTCGGGCCCTGCTCGGCCTCGTGCCGCGTCCGGCGGAAGCTTCTACCTCTGCCTCTTCGCAAGCCGGCGCCTGCCGTTCACAAGGGGCGTCGCCTGACCGTGACCCGTGCCCCGACCGCCCTTGTGAATCGCCGCCGTTATACCTGAATCCTGTACCACGCGTGTGTTGGCGCTGCTCAAGCCCAATCGGAAGATCAAGGTCTTCGCACCTGTAGCTTCGGCGGACGGCTCGATGCCGAGGTTTGCAAGGAGGTACATGTACATGGTGCCACCCAAGATCTTCATCACGGATCCGAACCCAAGACACCGAGTTCTCCATCGGAACACCAAGACCGTCGACACCGAACCGGATGGCGCCTACTCAAGATTTGCTTCCGGATTCGGCGCCCGAGGCCACCGATGATGTGAAGCGCCAATGCCCGAACCCGATGACGCCGGTCTCACAAGATCTACATCACGACGCAACGGGACGCGGAGAACCCAGACGCCAAGCACTCCGCCCGGACACCAAGTTCTTCACCCGAAGACAAGTCCGACTGCACCATGCCGACAAGATCTGCATGCGACAAGAACGACACCGCCCGGAAGGACCCGATGCGCCCCCGACACCGACCCAAGTCCTGCTTCCCGGACGCGCCAGGACCTACCCCGCTATCCGAGAACGCTTCCGTCGAACCCCGAACCCAGATCCGTCGAACCCTGGACCCTGTCGAACCCCGAACCCCGGAACCCAAGATCGTCGAGACCCCTCAACGTGTGAACCCCTTCCCGAAACCCTAATTTCATAACATAATATAACTGTTGCACATCAAATCATTCATCTCGCATGCATATCACATGGTTTGGGGGCCTTAGGCCGATTCACCTAATAATTAAATATGGGGCCCATATGCGGGCAAATCTAGTCTCATATCGGCCTCATTTAAACATGTGTAGCGAACCGGTTCTATCTGTTGTCTTGCTAAACAACATTTAATATGCGGGGGTTTAATAACTTGAACAATATAATCAATTGTCGGGACCCCGGTTCCGCTTAATCTTGACCTAATCGCATCGCACCTTTGCCATGTCATCCATCATACATGCATCATGCCGATCTTCTGCCGTTGTATTAAATATTGCATCCGGTGTTCCTTCTAGTGATTTGCTTCTTCGCGGATAAGGCCGTTGAGTTGATGTGAGCTTCGCCCCGATCTTCGGTGGAACCTTCGACAATGTTTTCAGGCGAGCATCTCCCCCTTTCTACCTATCTTACTTTTATAGTATTTACTTCCCTCCTGTTGATCTATTGCTATCTGTGTTGCGATGCTTTAGTTTCCGTACCCTTGATATACCGTGCAGCCCTATAATGCCTTGGACACACCCTATTACCTGTTGTTTGGTAGATAGTTGGACTTGCGTGTCGTAGTTGCTTGCTCAAGTGCTGATGTGTGTCGCCATATGCCACCGTTGCTGATGTTTTGCCGCATGTTGATGTTGGAGATGATTCTAGTTTTACTTATCGTCACTTTACTTTCTGTTTAACAACTAAAATTGAATAAGCAGAGGCATCGGTGGGTGATAGATAATATTTGGTTTCCGAACGCCCACTTGTGTCCGTAAGACCCTTTAGTACTTGATACATTCCTTGTTTTCTTGCGCTATCCACATCCGGAGGTATATGGGACCCCCAGGCGAGCTTGATTCCGTCTTATTTCTTGGGGCCACAAACTAGTTTGAGGTTTTATTTACGATCCTGTACTTATGCCATGTTTTATTGCTTTATTTACGATTGTGCGAAGTCGCACCTTGTCTTTGTTAGGAGTGGGACACGTTTCGCGGTGTCGACAAGCCCAGCCACACTTTCGGGTTCGATCGTTCACGCCGTCCACCCAAACCTTGAGGCCGTCTCGAGCTTGTCTACTCCGCTATGGTTCTACTCAAAGGGTGGCCCCTGAAATATTTCAATCTGTGATTGTTCGGTGAAAGCCTCGTTGGGTTTTGATTTGGTTTTTCCGAGGTTGATCGGCGTGTGTTGCTATTGGTGCACCCGGCGGGTTAAACTTTACGAAAGCCGTGTCCGCGGATATGGACGACTTGGAGCATGATTCTCGATCATGAACAAGCATAACTAAAGTTCTTCGCTATAAATTTGACTTATAATGACTAGTAATCAGCTTCACTATAATGGAATGGCTAATTAATACTACCCACAATCGCTTGTTTGGAGTGTCGCTATACCATTGTACTGACTAGTAAGTATTGCAACTACAACGGAATGGCTGAATAAAAGTACCAACAAGCCTTTGGGTTTTATGGGATATCTCATGCTATTCATATCGATTAGTAATGGTTTGCAACTATAACGGAATGATTAACTAAAGTGCCCACCGCTACTTTATCGTGACGATTATCTAAACTTGACTAGTAAAGCCGCAACTATAATCGAATAAATAAACCGCCAGCTGTGAGTTCCTCGGTTGACTTCCTCGTTTGGACTCGAGGGGGAAATGCCAGGATGGGTTTGTTTGGTGCTAGCTTCAGGGTGGATCCGGATAGGTCTACCTTACCCTCTCTGATAACCGCCAGTTGTATCGAGTCTCTATAGGTTGTTTAGTGCATGCCGTTACGCCGCTTGATCCACCATACCTATGTAGGCGAGGACCGCCAATCTAGCCTCATGGTGTAATGGCCTCGATCGACGGCTCCTTCTTTGTTTTCGCTTGCCCTTTGTCGGCACCCTTTGTTAAGCAGGTTTTGAGATCGGCCGTTAGCGGGGTTACCCTTCCGGCTTGGCTCGGGCAGGTTATGGGCGCCATTGGTTATTCTTCGTGGCTCTTAGCCCCATTTGCTTCTTGTCCTAGTCGGACGCCTAGCATTTTCAAGGTGATTTGGATCTCGTAAATTATATCTGTATTCTTGACTCACGGAGTCGCTGATATATATATCTGCTCACGTGGGTCCCATCGAGGATGTTGTGTAATGTTATTACTTCGTATTCCACCCGCGAAAGTGCTGGTGGGCACCTTTGAATCGTTTCTATGCGGGTTTGGTGAATTTTGCCCAAACTTGCATAGGTCCGATTCGAGGGTGTTACAGTGGTATCGAGCTCGTGATTTACGATACCCCACAAGTCCAACTGTAGGATAACCTAGCTAACTATCAAGTAGAGTGTCAAAACTATTTTTGAAAATCGGTTGGATAGTTACGATTAGGTCCGATTTTATTCCTTACCCTCCGCTACTCTCCTCTTACCTCTGCGTGTTTTGAATCCGCTCTCTTATCTTTTCTCAGTCTAGGATTTCGTGGTTGGGTCGTCATCGTACCTTTAGGGTTTCGCTTCTTCCTTTGTTAACGTGTCGCTACATCTGGTTTTCCCGCTATCAGAGGAATCCTCCGTGCGGTGGACTTCTCTTGTTCCTTCTCGTGTTTTCGTGTGTTTTCCGACGACGACATCCTCGCGGATCCGATGCAGATTCTGCATCACTCCTTGTCCGAACCTCGCCCGAGATCTTGATCTAATTCGAGAATGGTTGCACGCTTTTCCACTGATGGTGCGGAGTAATAGTTTGGGTGCGTGATGGATTGGCCCCCATGCCGACTACCCCTTCTATTCGCTTTTGTACATTGAAGTGGACGAGAATGCATCGATTCCCTCTTCCTACCGAAGTTAGGGGTGGCCTCATTTGTTGATGCCTCTACCTTCGACCTTTTGTTCCCGGAGTGTTCTCTCGACGATCAGGAGCAACGATCCTTTGTTGGTGGTGTCGCCGTTTTCCAGATGAAGAAGGAACCCTAGTTAGTGGTGTCGCGAAGACCTACATGGAACGAGAAGACGCAGATCGCCGACCTTCCTCCCGGTACCATGAGGCGGATCTCGAGGGCGAGATCCATTGTTAGTGGTGTCGAATTGTGGCATCCCGCAAAACCACTACTAGAAAATCGCGTTGAATTTGTGCATTGCATCGTCATCATCATGCATTGTTTGCCAAAACTATTTCGAAAAACCCCGATTTGTTTTCCAAACGCCTCATCTTTATTCAACGCCAAAACCGGGTCCCAATATTTTGTTTTAGCGCTATTCCGGTTTTGCGGCGCCGTTAAATCGAATAAAATATTTATTTATTTTTGGCCGGAGCAGTCGAACGGGCCAACCGACCCGAACGACCGCCCCAGTTTTCAAAACGGTCCACCCCAACCTGCCCATCTAATCCTAAACTCACCCAATTCTCTACCCACAACCCCTGGCCACCTCACCCTGGCCACTCCCCTTGCGCCACATAAGCCCAGCCTAACTCCCTCCTGTCGGAGTGACACGTCACCCTCACCTCTTTCTCTCTCTCTCTCCTCTAACCCAACCCCACACCATCCACCTGCCTACCCACACCCAAAGAACGCCAAGCCGCCAACCAGGCCCCCACGCTTGATCTTCCTCCCTCACCCACCAGGACCCACCACCCCACCACCGCCACTATTCCTCTTCCACTCCTCCCATCAGCGCTCCAGCGCCTCACGCGAGCCGCCTCCCACCGCCCAAAGCCTTCCTAGCCTACCTCCGCCACCGCCCGCCTTCGCCACCCGCCGCCTCCCGTCCCTTTCCTCTCAAGCTTTCTCCTCGCCACGCCTCGGCCCCTATGACCCCTCTCGCTCCGCTGGCCACCACCTCTCGCCTGCCCCCTCCTCCCATCACCACCGTTCGCCGCCTCCTCCCGGTGCCTCGCTCCGCCTCCGCTCCAGCAGCTTCCTCCGCGCCCGGCTGCGCCTCGCGCCTCTGCCAGCGGCCTCCGCATCCTCCAGCCCGAGCGGCACCGCCAGTTTCGCTGGCGCTCAGCAGCGCCCGGCCCGCCGACCTTCGCCGCGCTCCGCCCGCTGGGCCGCCCGAGCGCCGCCGCCTGGCCTCCGCCTCCCGCCCGCGAGCCTGCTCCGCCGCCTCGCTGGCGAACGCCTGGCCCCGCTGCCCGCCCGAGCCCGACCGACCGCCTGTCCGGGCCCGGCCCCTCACCGTCTCCCGGCAGACCCGTCGCCGCCAGCCCGCGGCCCGCCCGCCTGCGTCGCGGTGCTCGCCTCTCCGCTCGGGCCGCCCGCCTCGCTCGGCCCCACATGAAGCTTACCGCCGGCTTCGACAAGCCGACGCTTCCGCTGCCTCGCCGCCCGCGCGCCGTGCTGTGAGCGTCGTCGCCTGACCGCCGTGAATCGCCCGCCGTTATACCTGAATCCCGTACCACGCGTGTGTTGGCGCTGCTCAAGCCCAATCGGGAAGATCAAGGTCTTCGCACACGGTAGCTTACCGGCAGACCGGCTCGATGCCGAGGTTTGCGAAGGAGGTACATGTACATGGTGCCACCCAAGATCTTCATCACGGATCCGAACCCAAGACACCGAGTTCTCCATGGAACACCAAGACCGACACCGAACCGGATGGCGCCCAAGATTTGCTTCCCGGATTCGGCGCCCGAGGCCACCACGATGATGTGAACGCCAATGCCGAACCCGATGGCGCCGGTCTCACAAGATCTACATCACGGACGCAACACGACGCGGAGAACCAGACGCCAAGCACTCGCCCGGACACCAAGTTCTTCACCCGAACAAGTCCGACGCACGATGCTTGATCGACAAGATCTGCATCGACAAGAACGACACGCCGGAAGGACTGGCGCCCGACACCGACCCAAGTCACTGCTTCCGGACGCGCGGGACCTACCTCGCTATCCGAGAACGCCTGCCTGAACCCGAACCAGATCCGAACTCGGACCTCGAACCCGAACGGAACCCAAGATCGTCGAGACCCTCAGCGTGTGAACCCTTCCGAAACCCTAATTTCATAACATAATATAACATGTTGCATCAAATCATTCATCTCGCATGCATATCACATGGTTTGGGGCCTTAGGCGATTCACCTAATAATTAAATATGGGGCCCATATGCGGCAAATCTAGTCTCATATCGGCCTCATTTAAACATGTGTAGCGAACGGTTCTATCTCGTTGTCTTGCTAAACAACATTTAATATCACGGGGTTTAATAACTTGAACAATATAATCAATTTGGGACCCGGTTCCGCTTAATCTTGACCTAATCGCATCGCACCTTTGCCATGTCATCCATCATACATGCATCATGCCGATCTTACGCGTTGTATTAAATATTGCATCGGTGTTCCTTCTAGTGATTTGCTTCTTCGGATAAGGCCGTTGAGTTGATGTGAGCTTACCGATCTTGGTGGAACCTTCGACAATGTTTTCAATGAGCATCTCCCCCTTTCTACCTATCTTACTTTTATAGTATTTACTTCCCTCCTGTTGATCTATTGCTATCTGTGTTGCGATGCTTTAGTTTCCGTACCCTTGATATACCGTGCAGCCCTATAATGCCTTGGACACACCCTATTACCTGTTGTTTGGTAGATAGTTGGACTTGCGTGTCGTAGTTGCTTGCTCAAGTGCTGATGTGTGTCGCCATATGCCACCGTTGCTGATGTTTTGCCGCATGTTGATGTTGGAGATGATTCTAGTTTTACTTATCGTCACTTTACTTTCTGTTTAACAACTAAAATTGAATAAGCAGAGGCATCGGTGGGTGATAGATAATATTTGGTTTCCGAACGCCCACTTGTGTCCCGTAAGACCCCGAGTACTTGATACCTGTTCCTTGTTTTTGCGCGCTATCCACATCCGGGAGGTATATGGGACCCCCGAGCGAGCTTGATTCCGTCTTATTTCTTGGGGCCACAAACTAGTTTGAGGTTTTATTTACGATCTGTACTTATGCCATGTTTCTTTGCTTTATTTACGATTGTGCGAGGTACCACATCTTTGTTAGGAGTGGGACACGTTTCATGTGTCGACAAGCCCAGCCACACTTTCGGGTTCCTGATGTTCACTGCCGTCCACCCAAACCTTGAGGCCGTCTCGAGCTTGTCTACTCCGTTAGGTTCTACTCAAAGGGTGGCCCCTGAAATATTTCTGAACTCGTGATTGTTCACCGTGAAAGCCTCGTTGGGTTTTGATTTGGTTTTTCCGAGGTTGATCGAGCGTGTGTTGCTATTGGTGCACCCGGCGGTTAAAACTTTCTGAAAGCCGTGTCATGGATATGGACGACTTGGAGCACAGTATCTCGATCATAGACAAGCATAACTAAAGTTTACTGCTATAAATTTGACTTATAATGACTAGTAATCAGCTTCACTATAATGGAATGGCTAATTAATACTACCCACAACTGCTTGTTTGGAGTGTCGCTTGCGACCATTGTACCTGACTAGTAAGTATTGCAACTACAACGGAATGGCTGAATAAAAGTACCAACAACTGCTGGGTTTTATGGGATATCTCATGCTATTCATATCTGATTAGTAATGGCTGCAACTATAACGGAATGATTAACTAAAAGTGCCCACTGCTTACTTTATCAGGACGATTATCTAAACTTGACTAGTAAAGTGCCGCAACTATAACTGAATAAATAAAACTGCCAACTGTGTGAGTTCCTCGGTTGACTTCCTCGTTTGGACTCGAGGGGGAAATGCCAGGATGGGTTTGTTTGGTGCTAGCTTCAGGGTGGATCCGGATAGGTCTACCTTACCCTCTCTGATAACCGCCAGTTGTATCGAGTCTCTATAGGTTGTTTAGTGCATGCTGCCGCTGCCGCTTCAGTCCACCATACCTATGTAGGCGAGGACCGCCGAATTCTAGCCTCGCTGTCTTGGCCTCGATCGACTCCTTCTTTGTTTTCTTTGCCCTTTGTCGGCACCTTTTGTTAAGGTTTTGAGATCGGCGTTAGTATAGGTTACCCTTCCGCTTGGCACAGGCAGGTTATGGACGCCATTGGTTATTCTTCAGGGCTCTTAGCCCCATTTGCTTCTTGTCCGTAGTCGGACGCTCTAGCATTTTCAAGGTGATTTGGATCTCTGTAAATTATATCTGTATTCTTGACTCCTGGAGTCGCTGATATATATATATCTGTTCTGTGGGTCCCATCGAGGACTGTTGTGTAATGTTATTACTTCGTATTCCACCCGCACGAAAGTGCCTGGTGGGCACCTTTGAATCGTTTCTATGCGGGTTTGGTGAATTTTGCCCAAACTTGCATAGGTCCGATTCTGAGGGTGTTACACCTTGGATGCCCTTAGGGCTGACGAGGCAAGCATATTCGAGGAATATGCTTGTCCCAAAATAGTAGTTCGGCGGCCTCCTTTCCCTGTCGCCCTTCTAACGATGGCAAGGCTCCAGAGGACCCCTCCTGCGTGCCTCGGGCTCCAGGACTGTCACCTCCGTGACCTCCTTCTGCCCCTCTGACGCTCTGCATCCTTGTCTCTTGTGCTTGGCTCCGCTCTGATTCCTTCTAGCCTGCAGCTATAGTTTGACCTTGGGTTTCTCCTTCTCCTGCAAGCTTCGTATCACTCGGACTTACCTTGCGTAACTCGGCTTGTCCTTCACCTGCATCGAGATCACTTGGGCTAACCCGGCCGACCCTCACAGTAACTCGGTCGGGTAACTGCTTGATATACATACACGAGCTTCTCGCCTCCGTACATCGGCCTACATATTCATGATTCAGCCAACCTAGACCGTAACTCGGAAACTAGATGGGGATTGTACCTCTGTCTTTCCCCGTCTCTGACCTACCCGAGGTCAACCCCCCGACATTAGTCCCCGAAGCTGGTGTGGCCACAGCCGATAGCTTGGCCGGTCATCGGCTTCACTATATTCCTCAGTTTTGTTTCCGAGTTATATCTTCTTCATCCGAGGTTTCCTCGTTCCTTCCCTCGTACGCCATGTCCTACGTGTCATCCCCATCATTGTTCTTCTAGTTTTTAGGTCCTTCTACAGTACTTCTTGACGAGCTACGATTAACTTTGTACCGCTGGCCGCCCGCTCGATGCCTCGGTGCCGTTCCTCTTGGGATCGTAACGCTCTTCCTTCGTGTGGCCGTTGGTTGGTGTGGCTCGCTCAGTCGTATGCTCGCGTCGCACCCACGATCTACGATCGCACACACCCACAATCCCACTTCCTTGTTGGTGGCTCGATTATAAAGAGGGGGCGGCGTTTGAAATTCACTTTTCCCTTATCGCCCTCCGTCCTCCTCCTTCCTTCACGCCGGCCGCGTCCTCTCGCACTCCGCCGCCGCCACTTGCTGAGCCTCCGCCGGTGAAGACTCCGTCGCGCAGATTCCGCTCTTTGCCTGCGCTCTGCGGCTTTGGCTCCGTCGCGGTGAGTCCTCTCGGTCGCATCGCTTTGATCTTTCCCTAGACTCATCTGCTTCGATTCCGTCTCGTGAGTTCCTCTGTTTCTTCGCCATTGTTCTCGTGCAAAGTCCCGACGGCCTTGCAGCTCTAAACTCCCCTGCCGCTTGATCTTTCCTCCGACGATCTTTCCGGCACATATATCTATTCGTTTAGCGGCGCTCTGGTTGAGGCAGCAGCGGCTCCGGGGCGGCGAGGCTCGTGGCAGGGCTCTTGTCACACGCCGTGAGATTGTATAGCTCATCCGGACTCGAAGAATTCCGCGAGGTTTCTGCTGCCGTTTACGGCGAATGCTCTCGAGATGTTAGGAGGCGAGTATGTGGTTTTATGTCGCGCTTAGCGCGTGGTAAGCCGGTCTCCCTCTTAGTGATTTGGCTAGAAATTCCTCGACTACTTTGGCCTTCAGCCGCATCATCTTCCCGTGAACGCCATCGCTTCTCTTCGCTTTCATCTCCGCGCCGGAGGATGCCCGACTGTGGCCATCGGTGCATGTCCGGGTCGAAGTTCTTCCGGATCCGCCCAATGTAGTCACGACAAATCTGCACCCTTCCGAAGTTGCTTACCCAATGTGGGGCAGCGTCATCACACTCGGAGGAAGTCCGTGTTTCCTCGTGTCACCGGGTTGGAGTCGTGCAAGAAGTGGCACAAATCATTCTTCTATGTCAAGAACGAGAGGAGAGACAAGATTCGCTCCTGCATTCTCAATTGGCCCACCTTCTAAAGTGAACGGCTCTATAATCAGGAAAACTCATGCCTTGGCGAGGCCTTGAGATTCGGCTTAAAGAGTTGATCCGGGCCGGGTTATGGCGAACTGATGGCAACTTTCATTAGTAGCGGATCGCCTTCGAGCGGACTCTGGCTGTGCTACATGAGTGGTCCCCTGACCCTAATCGAGTCTTGACCGTGGAGCTGGATAACTACCTTATCTATAAGCGTCCGAGCTATCTTTAAGACAGAGATGCACGAGGATTGGGCTTGGGGATTAAAACCGTTCACGCATGATCATCCGCCTCCCGAGGTGAGCTTAATCAACATCGCTTCTATTCCACCTTGTTTTTAGCAGGTTTATCTAATTCTCTTTTCCTCGTCTTGCGAGAGGTTCGTAGAGCAAAAAACGAGGGCGAAGTTCTGCTGCTCCCTTGGCCCGCAGACGAGTACCGGATCTTGGTGAGCCGGACTCGAGGAGTTAAGTCCCTAAGTCGGATCCTACCCGGCTCGAGCTCATGGCAAGACTTGGCGCAAGGAGGAAGGTGATTCAGACGAGGTCCAAATTCTTGAGGTAGTTGCCGCCATGCCTATTTCTTATGCATTTCCGGCTACTTTCCCGGCTAATCCGCCGGTCAGGTTCACGCCGAGCCTATTGCTTCTGACCCCTGTTACCTCGGGAAACGCTGCCCTGCTAGTGCCTCGGAGGCGGTTCCCAAGAAGCGAATGAAGAAATCCGCTCCGAACCCTCCCGAGGCGCAAGACTATGCAGGAGTGTAAGGTAAGTTCCTTTTGCTTATATTTCTTGTTTCTCTCTTCTTGCTTTTTCATCTTGTGATTCTTCTTTCTTATTTTTGCGGTGCTCCTCTTTACATTAAACCCGGGTCCTAGTATGACTAACCGCCCGATTCGCCGCCGTCTCCTCCTCCACCGATGATACCGGATTCCTAGTCCTATTCGTCACCTTCTCCTCCGGCTCGATTCGTCGCCTGTTCGTCGCGATGTCCCTAAGACCCTTCCATTGACTTGGATTGAACCGGCCCTCGAAGTTTTTCGTCGAACCCCGCCTTCTATGGGCCCCATTTGCTCATCGAGCCTCTATCTACTCGTGAGTTTCTGACCATTCCGACCTCGGCTGAAAAGGTTGTTATCTCGCCTCTGCGACCATAACTCCTTTGCTCCTAAAGGGCGCGTCCCCACTTCGAGGCGTCACTTCCTGCTGATGCCTCCTCTAAGGCGAGAAAAGCTGTTGCCGCCAAGACTTCTTCTTCTCAGAAAGGTCTTGTCGGCTCTTCTCAGCCGAGTATTGCTGACGTGCTGCGTAAGGGAGCTGCGCCTACTAAAGTCCCCGTTGTTGGAATTATGCCCTAGAGGCAATAATAAAGATGTTATTATTATAATTCTTGTTCATGATAAGGTTTATATTCCATGCTAGAATTGTATTAAGCGGAAACTTTAATACTTGTGTGGTTTGTAAACAACACCGTGTCCCTAGTACGCCTCTATGGACTAGCTCATTGATCAATGATGGTTAAGGTTTCCTAACCATAGACATGAGTTGTCAATTGATAATGAGATCATATCATTGGGAGAATGATATGAAGGACATACCCAAACTAAGCAGAGCAATTGGATCGTGTCATCCTGTTCGTCTTTGCGAAGCTTTTCCTATGTCAAATATTGTATTCCTTAGACCATGAGATAATGCAACTCCCTGGTATCGGAAGAAAGCTTTGAGGTCATCAAACGTCATCCTATGAGAGGGTGATCATAAAGGTGTCTCTCAGGTGACCGGAAAGTATCTGTTGGGTTGTATGTATCGAGATGGAATTTGTCCCTCCCAAGTCGGAGAGATATACTTGGGCCCACTTTCGGTGTCGATATCAACACGGCTTGCAAGCATGTGGTTAAGGAGTTAATCACAAAGTTATATCCGGATTACGGGCGATCAAAGTACTTCTTTGTGAATCGAGATTGAATTAGGTATGGCGATACAAGCGATCAAATCTCGAGCAAGTAAAATATCGCGAACGAAGGGAATATATATATGGGATTGATTGAATCCGGCATCGTGGTTCATCCGATATGATCATCGATGAATGTGTGGGAGTCAATATGGGTGCCCAGGACCCATTGATTATTGATAGAGATCATGTCGCATATTCTCGAACCCGCGGTCACAAACTTAACGTATCTCGGCGCTAGGATAGATTGGATAATTGGTTTATGAATTTTGTTGGTCTCGGATGGGATCCGGGATATCACGAGAGGTTAGGAATGGTCGGAGGTAAAGATTCATATAAGGCGGCAGTTTTGGAGTTGAATTGTTCCGGGTTAATCGGTATTGTTGAAGCTTCTAGAACCTTAGGAAGGGGACCAACGTGGCCCCACCTTCCGGGAGGGCATGGGCCTCTGAGGGTGTCCTGGCGCATTGGGCGGGCACAAGTCCCATAGGGCCCAGCCGATCCTAGATAAGTTTAAACTCGTTTAAACTAGAGATAGAGATTTCTAGATAAGGAGAGTTTAAATCGTTTAAACTAGAGATAGGATTTCTAGATAAGGGAGAGTTTAAATTGTTTAAACTAGAGATAGGCTTGGAGGAGGGCAGAAGTGCTTGGCCCCCCCTCTATATATAGATGGGTGGTGCGCCTCCCCTACTACTACACACCTTCCTCCAAGCCCTAGCACCTTGCTACCTTCCTCTCTCCCTCCCATTTGTTTTGTAGGCGAAGCCTGCGCAGAAATTCTCCACCATATACACCACGTCGTGTTGTAGATCCAATCTATCTCCACCCTACTTTCTGGTCCAGGAAGGAGGAGACGCCGAGGTGTCGCACG